>BMAO01035546.1:0-108225 GCA_019973975.1 Trichonephila clavata | reverse complement strand
CAAGTTATTTTTAAGTACTCCAATGTGTTTGGATACCTTAAAAATATTCTTTGATGATATGCATATTTTTTTATCAAAGCAAATGTACACATTTCTTCTTCTGAAAGGCAAATGCATTTCACAACACTGTATTGTATATAATAAACAGAGCAAAAAAGCATAACATAGAAAAATATCTGAAAATATTTCACTTAATCCTTATTTAACATTTACTTTAAAAAGTGTATAATTTTTATTAACTCTTCAAAAATTAAACTACGCGAGAAAAATGACATGATTTTTATTATTTGTATTTGTTTTAGTTGCATAACGCTTTCATGTTCTCCCCAATGTATTGTGATCAAAGAAGTGCAAGTTACCGTCATGCTTGATTAACAAAGTCTTGTTTTTGAGGACTATAGGAAGTAGGTGGGAGCAGTTATCTTTGATCCCCACACTAGTATATAAAGCAGAACACCTAAGTCATTTCCATCTCAAATCCAACATCGAGAAAGTCGTTCCAAGAAGACTTCCTCGACCCAAAGGTATCTATTGAACTACTTACTACATGGATTATTTCATTTAAATTTTGTATTATGTAAGAAAAGAAAGGTTAGAGGTTAGTTGTATCATTATAGAGTAGGAAAGACTTTTTTGAGTTTGAAGATAGTTTCTTTTTTCTTGAAGAATTAAGTATAATTTGTAGAAAATAAGAGTTCGATAAATGAGTATTATTTAAAATCGCGAGTTGTGTGTGTTTAAACAAAGCTCAAATTGTTCTTGTAAAATTTATTATATAAGAAAGTGGTGAAAATAATGATAAAAAATTATTTTTAAGTTATTTTTCTTATTAAAATTTATTGAAATAGAAGGCAGTTTTCAAATTTTCTATTAGAATTAAGGTAAAAATATAATATGTCTAAAAAGTATTATTTTACATTAAATATTAAACTTCTACTTACTGATGTATCCAAAATGTCTTCAATTTTAAGAATTTGTTTACATTTTTTCGATTTAAACTTTTTAACTATTAAGTTTAAGATGTTTTTCAAACGAAAAACAAAATCTGAAACTGAAAAATTGTAGGATAGCATTTTGGAGAACATGTTTCCAGTAAATAGCAATTAGTGCACGAAAAATAGCAGTGTAGTTTAAGATGCGATTATTATTTGTATTGAACTTAAAAATTGTAACTCATGCTAAGGTTGAACTTCATTCAATTTTCAGTTTCTTAAAAAGAATTCGAAGGTTGTGTAAGTAACATTAGCTTTAAAATTTAGAGTTTAAGTAGTCAATTTTGAAAATATCTCATATAAAGAATTAAAAAATGTTCTAAAAGCAATGAGATACTTTGGAAATTTAATGACATCTCTGTATTTTCAAAGAAAAAATTATATTATAACTTTTAGCACGTAATGTGTCATTGTAACTTAGAAATACATGCATATAATGTATCTTGTTCAATTTTAGCAAGACAGCTCTACAAAAAATGATTATAAACGTCTGTAAAAAAATATTTCATTCCTAGCTTTGTTAAATATGTAAAAATGATTAAGAAAATTTCTGAAATGTAAATAATATATTAACATTCAAAACATATCTTTATTTATACATATTTTAATGAAATCAATACATTAATTATTTCTTTCTTATTTGACTTTTATTTCAAATTCTTTTCCCTCTGAAAAAAAATATTCCGATATTTTTTAAGCCTAATGTTAAAAAATGTATAAATCTATTAGTAATGATTTAGCTCTTAAAAACAGTAATTTAAAAGCAATTTAGTTTCTTTATGTATGTGCATTATTTTGATATTCTCCACTTAAATTGTCATTTTTCAATATGGAAAAGATTTTTTTTAAAAAAATGATAGAGTGCACATATGGCGAAAATAAATTATTCCATTTTTTTCTCTCGATTTGGATTGTGTATGTGTTGATTATAAAAACAGAGTAAAGTTTGTATTTACTTTTGCAATTATTAAAGAATGATTTCGGAACATTTAGAGTACGTAACATATTTATATGCGTAAGAAGCTAGTTGTTTACTTGCCAATATTTTTCTAGTTTTACGCTTCGGCAACTGAGATGGAAAAAAACATAGTTTTATTCACAAAAAATATACAACTTTTCAGAAAAAAATAAGGTCCTTAAAATGTTGTAGAAAAGCTAGAAATTTCTTGTTTCTTTTAATGTTTATCTATGAGAATTTTTGATTATTTTTAAAATTTAGCTTACTGTAATTACTAAAATTTAACGAAAATTGAATTCCATGTTTTTAATTGTACACATTTATGTTATTAAATTTTATGTAAATAAAATCTTCGATATTTAGATAAAAATTTATAATATATTGCAATCGTTATGTTAATTAAGCAAAATTCCTTCCATATTAAGCAATACATTATCTGCCTCATATAATTAATTTTGTAGATTTTTATTTAAATTTCGCTCATAATTGAAAAATGTATCAGGAGTTCGAAAACGTGAAGCACAAAATACTATGATATTGTGTAATTATTTGGAGTAAGCCGAGTGTAAGCA
Source organism: Trichonephila clavata (assembly GCA_019973975.1). Lineage (NCBI taxonomy): Eukaryota > Metazoa > Arthropoda > Arachnida > Araneae > Nephilidae > Trichonephila > Trichonephila clavata. Next base: position 105,703 of record BMAO01035546.1, on the reverse strand, counting down.
ATTACAAAAAGATTCTGTGCTCAAATTTTCGAATAAAAATTATTGTTTTCATTAATACAGTGACTGTTAAACTATGTTGAATGATTGAGTAATTATAATGTGTATATAATTATTATGTCTTTCAAATTTGAAGAATAGCTTCGAAAATTAGAAAAAAAATCCGTATTATTAATTGCAGAGTTATATATTATTTAATACACGTAAATTAGTATTCATGATTTTACAAATTCTGTTATATTAAACGTTCTTTAGGAAGAAACATGCAATGTTAGAAGATAAATTTAGGAAAAATTGTTAAACTTTAAAAAAAGAAATCATAAAGAAGAGTAAATTATTATTTATATCCAACTATCTATTATATCCTGGTATTGCTCTTTGTAAATTGTCGGTGAAACTTTAAATGAAAAAAAAGCTCTAAAATGCGTAAACAAACTCAAATATAGCAAGTTAAAACATTTATTTAATTTGTATTTTAACTGATTTCTAAAGTAACAATGCTAACCATTTCCTTAAAATATAAATGCGTATAAAATACTATTAATAATTAATGAAAAATATTGCTGGATTTTTATTTGATTAATTATTTTAAATTGGACTTTCTCCTCTTACTCCTACTCTTTGAACTTTCAAAAAATTAAATTGTATATCAGAATATTTCTTAATAGTATTGATCTATTCTTTTAGATGAAAGTCAATATGAAGCTTTGTTTTGCTATGCTGTTAGTGGCTGTGATGTATGTTGCAGCAGAACCTGAACCTGAACCAGAACCGTAAGTGTTATACATATCTTGTTTCAAATTACACATATATTCTAAGTGAAGGTCGTGGTAAAAATCGAATATTTCTAATAAGTGTCCAAATCGTTCGAAGAAAGAATTGTAAAAGCCAAATCAATCTTAAAAGTTACAAATTTTTTAAAAATCCCCCTAAAGCAATAGAATTTCTTGAAGAAAAATTTTAAAATCTTGTGATAATTTGTGTTTTATAAACCTCAGTTGAAAAGAAAATTAATTTCGATGAAGAAGGTCACATACTAATTGAAGATACAGTTAACAGCAATAGCATTTTAAGAAAGGAAGTATAAAGTTTTCGAATAAAGAATTTTTTTAAATAATAAATTCATAGAACATGATTGATACATAAAGTTATATGTGTTATAAAAAACAACCAAAAATTTAAATCCATTATTTTTATTTTCTAAAGTAATTAAGATTAATCTTAGATCGTTATGCAAAAAGAATTCTAAAAATTATAGAGCGTTACCTGAAATTTTAGGAACCAGTATAAATATCAATAAACCCATAACTTTCCAAGAAATGAAATTATTGCGAAGTCAAATAATAAAATAATTCAACAATTTAAGAGGAAACAAATTTAACAAAATATTTGTAATGCATTCATCTAATGTTCAGATGAATAAATATTATATTAAATTTAAAACAAAACAAAATTTTAACAAAACTACAAAAAAAAATTATAAATGTGTGTATATTAGGTATAATATACTGATGTATTTTTATTACTTGTGTACATTTAGTAAAATACACTGCAATATTTTCTCAATCATAATATTAGCTATACGATTCAATATTAACTTATTAAAAAATAAGCTTAAAAGAATTAAATACTTGATTAAGGTATATTACGATTTGTCAAATTTTTTAAAAACACAAGTGGTAAATTTAAGAAAAACTTAGTAATTCGAAAGTAAAATAGATCAAAACTTCATTTATTTTTAATAAATTTTATGTAAACGAAAATTTTAAGGGAGAATTTTACCTATTGACTGCTACCGGCGGATATATACGTCTTGCTCAACCACTGCGTTAAATGCTCCGAACGTATATATACGCCTCACAGAAATGCGATCCTTTTCTTTGAGCTGATATCAGTAAAACAGCAACGAAGGTTTTGGAATAGAATAAATTGTGTTTGTGAAGATTTTACTTATTTTAGAGAAAAATTTACTTATTTATACCTTTTCTTTTTCCTCCAACATATGCTAGGCTATGAGAAAAAAAGGTGACTCTAGAGAGAAAATTGCGTAAATTTTAATCGACGGTTAAGGAAGGGGGGTAACAATATTTTACTAAAACTTTTTTAGTGAAATTAGTTGCTAGTAGTTCATTAACAAATAATTTATACTTAAGAAACAAATTTAATAAAGAATGCTAATTTGATAGAACTAATAATAGCAAATGTTTAAGTTGTGTGATGTATATGTTTTGTACTTCTCAATACTTTTTGCTTTGGTCTGATAAGTGCTACTCACATTTAAAGCAGGTGAACCAAATTTAGAAACTAATTAAATTAGGCTCAGAATATTGAAATTAAAGTATATAAAATATTTTTAAGAATATGTTGACTAAATGCCCTTATTCTTTTTCAGCCATGAGATTGTAGTAATCAAAGAAAAGGGAGAACACAAACATCACCATACTCATACTCATAGTCATTCCCATTCCCACGGACACGAGCATAAACATGGTCATGAGCACAAACACGGACACTTGCACAAACATGGTCACGAACACAAACACGGTCATGCACATAAGCATGAGCATGGTCACAAGCATGGACACGAACATAAGCATGGCCACGAACATAAGCATGGACATGCCCACAAACACCACCATGGACACAAGCATGAGCACGGGCACAAACACGAACATGGTCACAAGCACGTGCATGGTCACAAACATGGCCACGAACACAAACATGGACATGAACACAAGCACGGTCATGCCCACAAGCACGAGCATGGACACAAACATGGTCACGCCCACAAGCACGAGCATGGACATAAGCACGGTCATCATCATCATCACGCTCACAAGCATGGTCATGGACACAAACATGAACATGGACATAAACATGAACATGGACATAAGCATGAACATGGTCACAAACACGAACACGGACACAAGCACGGACATGCTCACAAGCATGAGCACGGACATAAGCATGGACATGAACACGCTCATAAACACGGTCATGAACATGGTCACAAACACGGTCATGTTCATAAACATGGTCACGAGCATGGACATAAGCACGGTCATGCCCATAAACACGGACACGAACACAAACACGGACATGCTCACAAGCACGGTCATGAACACAAGCATGGACATGGTCACAAACACGAGCACGGTCACAAACACGAACATGGACACAAACACGGTCATGCCCACAAACACGGTCACGGACACAAGCACGGACACGAACATGGACATCATCATGGACACAAACATCATCACAAGTGGCACGGACATATCCACGGTCACGGCCATTCTCTTCATGCTGAACCTCATGGATTCGAAGTTCCTGCAGCTGAGCATCATGGATTTGAAGTAGAGCCTGAAGTCGGTCACGGATTCGAAGTCGATGCCGAGCCCCATCATCATGAAGGAGCCGATCACGAAGCTTTCAATATTAAAACTGATGGACTTGATGAACCTCTGGTTGGATTCAACCATGAAGTTAGCCACGAGCCTTCTTTTACCGGCGGACACGGATTCGCACACGAATACCGCAATTTCGGAGGCCTAGGAGGCTTTGGTAAATTCTAGACTTCTTCTCCTGACAAGAAGGACATTTTAGTCCTGCTCTGATCTGTTTTCCAGAATTCAAATGTGAAATTTCTACAAACTCTTTGCAGCCATCTTCTTCGCTTTTGTGTTTACATGTTAATTTATTTATTAGTCTTCATTCTCATTTCCTGTTAAGATGCGCTGTTGTGTGTGTATTTTCTGTGTATTAAGCGTAACCAAATATAATTGCTACAAAAAGCATTGATGTATCGCACAATCAGTCTATTTTACGCAGGGAATTGTGTATGATATTGTGCAGTAAGAGAAAAATATTCACTTGTGTACATCATCAATCTGTTCGCAATGTTAAATGTTGTATATGTATAATAAAATACATTCTTTAAATACACATGTGTTGAGGATATTTTTTACGTTTCATAATATTTTTCTTGACGAAAGGAACAAATTCATCGTTTTTAAAATAAGTATATAAGAGCATTATATAAATAATACATAATAAAAACCTTCATATCATATGCTAAAACACGGGTCGGTAACCTTTTAGCTGTGGCGGGCCAAACCAATCTACAAATATGATTCAGCGTGCCACACAGTACGACATTTTTGAAACAATTCTATTCCCGCGATAATGCATGCAGAGTTAAGAAATAGAGGTCAATAATATAGATTTACAGTTTTATCATATATTAATTTTGCGTCATTTAAAGATATTTCTTAACATAAAAATAAACAGCGTAAACAACAACTATTTCTAAAACAAAAGTAAATCAATTAAAATTGGGCATGTTATGTATTTTTAAACATATTTATTAAAACAAGAAATAGACAACGTAAAATATAAGTATTTCCCTTCATTATAGTTAAATAAAAGTATAAATAAAAATTTTAATGTGAATCTGGTACATGCGCCGTTCTACTTTCATATCACAAAATCAGGGGTATAATTTGGGACTTTCAAATTGGCATGATTCTGAGCATTCAGTTGTTGAACAACTTCTTTGCGGACTCGAAATATTTTTCATGTGAAGACAGGTAGAACCAAAAGCGGAAAACAGAGTACATGTAATTTTCTCTCTTTAAACAATTAAACCTCTCCAGTAATGACATTCAATAATTTACAAAATAGTTGTAAACTTATCTTTAGACTTTTTCGTAATTCCGTAAATGTCCATAATTCTGAAGATGTTTGTAATATAAATTCCATAACTCCGCTCACTAAAAATTGACAAATGTGTAGTGTAGAGTACCACTGAGAATTGTTCCACGTGCCATAGGTTGCCGACCCCTTGGGCTAAGACCTGATACATTTACTTAAAATGTATAGTTTCTGTAAGTATAATTACCTTCCTTTATCATAGCAGAATCAGAAACATAAGTGATTATATATATATATATATATATATATATATATATATATATATTATTTTATAAGTACGGTACAGAAGACCGTCTAAATATAAGATTATTCTATTAAAATAGTTATAATTCTTGAGTAGATTCATTTTATTCCCTTACCAAAAGAGCAAAGATTATAATCGAATGAATTAATTGAAGCAAATTTTAATGATGCACAAATTAAACATATTTGATGAATTCTAGACTTTAAACTGTAAATTAATTCACACAACTGGGCATTACTCACAAACAATTTTTTATTGAGAATCACTGACTTTGTTGTTGAATATTCATAGCAAAAACCATTTTGATCTATATGTAGATTGTTTTTGTAAATTCATCTAACAGACCCATTACTAAGGGCAGCACATTTATTTACATTAAACATAAAAATATTAAAAGCACACTATAAAGACCCCCACGTGAGAAAATTTTCAAATTTGATCACCACCCTAACGCCCGGTGTCGAGAAGCACAGATACTCTGTCCTTATAATATCATAATATAAAGAAATATAAATGATATTTGTTGTAAAAAACATTAACAAAACTTTTAACGACTAAATATGCTTCTAGACCCATTGAATTGCAATTTCCTCTAGTGTTGATGAATGAATAATATTAAAATAAAATTTCAGCTTATGGCAACACAGTACCCTTTTTCAAAAACTCTTTTTGGAGACAGTAACAGTAAAAATAATTTATATTTTATATTTAGATTATATTATTAAGCTGATTCTGAAAATAAAAAGTCTGTTTGACCAGCCATTGTCTTACAATTTCAAAAAATTAACAATTTTTGAAGTTTTTTCAAACTTAAACTGGGCTTACTTTTTAAAATTTTTAGTCATTAGTGTCTTAGATTATTGCAAGCAAAAGATAGCATGGATTTTAAAATCTATTCCCTAGTTGATATTTAAAAATTATTTTTCTAGAAAAACTGGAAAAAACACGAAATTTTATATTTTTTAAAAAAATAACCAGAGATCTCAGACCTAAATTTTATAGAGCAAACGTTTGAGAATACATAGAAAAAATTTCAAGACCTTATCTTGAACAGAAAAAAAGCCTTAGGGCTTAGAAAACACATCTTCAAAATTAAAAGTCTGAGAAAAACGCATTTAAAGTTTGTAAAGGCATAAAAAAAACTACCCAAAAAATTATGCCCGTAAAGCTGTAATTTCTTAATAGGTTATTTCCCAATGTATTTTCTACATTAAAACACTACTTTAATTAAATATGACTGAAATCGTTTTTTAATTCAAAATATGTTTTTGCCTAACGTTGACAGCATTTATTACGACGACAGGCTCTTCAGCTTGATCTTAACCTAATATTTTCACAAAAATTTTGAAACATATAGCATTTACGTAAAATATAATAATTATACTAACTTATGCTAAAAATGGCCAGGTTTGTTCAAAAAATTTAATGTTTTTCAGTTTTAATTTGGGATGTTTAGGAAGTTTTAGCTCTTGTTGTATGACTTAAAAATGCTAAAATATAGTACTACAAAATATTTACTCTAATGTAATTTGGTACATCAAGGAAATATTCAGTTTTATCTGCAATACGTAAGTTCAGAATACTTGTATTCGGAAGTCTAATTGCAGTATCACAGCTGAGGACTGATTTTTAGATACATCATTTTCAGTAACATTCAATCTCTTCGAAGTATTGTTTCTCACAGCAATCAGAGAACATTTTGGCCATGGAATTTTCTCAACTAGAAAAAATTGATGATAAAGTTTCCAAGATCTATGAACGATTTTTTAAAGCAAAAATGGTTTTGAAATCAGTTTTTATTAATTAATTATGAGAATTCAAAAAACTCAAAACATAATCAAGCAGAAATGATTTTAGTAATGAAAATTTGAATTAATAAACATTGAATCACACTACAAGAGTTGATTGTGCTCAAAAGTATTTTTAATTATTTCAATATAAGAGTGGAAAATTTTTTGAAATGAAACCGAAACCATAGCTCAGAAAACTTTAAATATCTTAAAAACTAATTTGTTAACAGATCTGAAATTTGGTGGCAAGCTTCTCAATTATATAAGCCACAAGAAAATGCAAAAAAAAAAAGGTTTTTCGCTAATTAGGCAATTTTTAGGGTACTGTGTACCCTCAAGAGTATAATATTTTTACTTTAATATAATATATTTTTTTTATTTATAGGGTAATTTTGGCAGTTAGTTACAGAATTAATTATTTTTACAATCAATTGTTTGCGAAATAATATTCTATAAATATAAAATAGTTTTTTTAAAATATGAATCCAACTATATGTATAATATTTGTAAAAAAATAAAAGTATCAAACAATACTCGATTAAGATAATATTTACGATATATAATATTTTAAAAACTACTGCTGATCTCTCTCTCTCTGTCTTTAAACAATTTCATTTAAGATACAGATCCTGACTTTTTAAACTTTGTTCATGTTCAACCTCTTTATCTCAATAAAAATTTTCGTTATCCGAGGGATTGAAGTGTATAAAATAAAAATACCGTATTTACTCGAATCTAAGTCTCACTTTTTCCCGAATGTTAGTCCTACTGAAAATTGAGAGCAGATTAGAATCGAAAGATAAACTCTTCGTTGGATGGAGCAATTACAGATCGATACATGTACATAAAAATTTATAATACCGCTAAAATAATTAATTACTCAGTTATTATTATTTATCATTTTAAATTTATTTTGTTTTTGTAAAATTGGATATCGATAAACCATTTTACACTATTTTTCCTATTTCACAAAAACTTGTTGAGAATTTGGGGTGTGGCTTAGAATCGATGGCGGCTTAGATTCGAATAAATACGGTATATCAATCAGAGCATGCGTTGATTGTTGATGATAAAGAGGTTTATTTAAAAATCACACTCTCATGTTTAAAGTTAAGGTCACAGGCATAAAATCTAAACAAATGGATGAACTATTTGCTATGTTGCCACGAAATTTAGCACAGAGACATATTATATTGTGAAAAAGATTATAACAACATAAGAGTTTGGAAACATTTTAATTTTGAATTAAGATCCGGAGTATATCAAAAAGTGAGAAATCATGAATAAGAGATAATACCTTTACATCGGGAAAAGTCTGCCTAATATGGAGTGTGACCACCGTGCACCGGCATACAAGCTTCACAACGAACTGCCATACTCTATATACGGGTGTCAATAAATTGTTGTGCCAAAAAAGCATATTCTTCCGAAAGCGAAACTTTTAACTACAGGGAGGGAAGGTGGGTCCCGGGTTTGGGGATACAACGAGTATTGGCTCTTCCTAGAACACATCTCAAACATTTTCAATAGGATGGAGATCTATAGACCCCGAGAGTCAATCCATACGACGAATATCCTCTCCTTCATGAATTTTTTTAATAATGTGAGCTCTGTGTGATCACGCATTATCATCCATAAAAATGTAGTCAGGGCCTATAGCACTCAGAACAACCTCACATAGGCTTCAAGGACATCATCCGTATGCGTTGACTGTATCCGCATCAACTTTATGCCACCCCACACAAGGATTCCTTTGACACTAAATCTGTCGATTTTTGTAAGGTAGGAAGGATGAAAATTAGCTGCACTTTCTTTCCAGATTAAGACTCGACGAAAATCACTTTGTCTGGTGAATCTCGAATCATCACTGAAAAGAACACGCCCCAATTCTTGTTGTGTCCAAGACTGATGTTTTTGGTTCCCCAATAATCGATCTTTCCTGTTTAATGAAGTCAAATAGTCACACAAGACAAGGTTTAAAGGCCAGTCTCTGCAAGACATCCGTAGACTGTTTGCCTGGAAATTCTTCTCCCAAACACAGCAGCAAGGTCAAGAGCAAGCTGAGGAGCCAGTCTGCCTAAACCGTCGTGCGATTAATACCAAGTAACAATCTGTGTACAGATGTCGTTGCTGTGTGGCGGGCTTGGTCGATATTCCTATGTGACAGTACCAATTGTCTGGAATTGGTCCCACAGCCGGGAGACCACTTTCGGCGCCACTTGTGCCCATTGAGACTCCTCTTAAGACTGGCCATCTTCAAGCCTGGCAACGACACTTCATCTCAAGGAATAATCTAATATATTATGGAAAGTCCTTCTCATTGTAAACAAGCCAATTTGTATGTTTTAATGTTAATTTTCACAACTACAGGTAAAAATAACATGTATTTAAATGGTCTCAATCCAGTAATTCTGCAAAATGTAGCACTAAACAACTTCTTTTCCTAAAGCGAAGGTTGATATTGTACTACCCGTTCTTCAAAATATATAAAATACAAACTCTATATCAGTTTGTCGTGACTCAAAGCCACCCCTCAGACTACCATCTCCCCGTCTATCTACCAATACGACTGGATGTGTAGGCGGACTTAAATGATCATAAGACATAATTGCAAATCACTATATTTATTGATTCTTATTAACACAGAAGGGTAGAAACACACAATTCAAATTTAAGAGAAACAAAATAAAGTGGAGTACGAAAAGGGGAATTACTACCAGCGGAATAACAGAATCGCAACTGAATCTATGAAAGCTTAAACACGCACAATTACAGCTACGCCACGTACGAATATTCACAATATTTTAAATCACTGACCTTATCTTTTATCATCGGCTCTTCCGTCATGATGATATCTGCCTTGTTGACTGGTTAGGAGACTGGTGAAGGATCCACACTCTGTAAAACGGATTTTTACAAGTTTCTATCTACTTCTCCTAGCGTAGCTCCACACGTAACTGCTATCTACGAATGTCAACAACTGTGTGCTGACCAACCGATCTTCAATTCATTTAACTTCACTCTTCTACCTCTTCACTTTACTTAACTTTTTAAATCGCGAAACCCGAACTTATATAATATATCTTATTTGCATAAATCACGCTTGGTCCCGGTGGAGATTGGTTGAAATAAATAAATTACTTTAAAGAAAATATAGAAGGTTAGTGGAAGACCGTATAGATCCGTCACAAGTTTTACTAGAGGTAATTTAGAATGTGACCTTAATTTTAAACATAATTGTAATTTCTGGTTCATATATCCGAATATAATTTTATCATTCAGTAAAAAGTAAAAACCAATTGAATTGAATTAAGGAAATCTTGAACGAATCTGTGATACAGTAGAACCAGGAGCATCTTTAATGGTTTCTAGAGGTAATTTTTTTAAATTTTATGAACATTATTTGAAAATACCCCACACACTTTACATTAATTAGTGATACAAAATATTTAGTTGTCTTTAGGGACAGTGTTCTGAATTAGATTGGCATATTTAAATATCCTTTTGGTAATTATTTTTAGGTATAGAATAAATTTAGAAAGCCATGCTTAGCTAAAAAAAGAAGTATTTGCTTTAACGGATAATTACACACCGCTGATTCACATAGTATATTTAAAAAAAAAGTTCCAGATATTCACTTCTGAATAATACAACTGTAAAAATACATCAGTAATTAATTTCTTCGTATTCACTTTCAAAACATATCAAATATTACATGGAGAGTAAATAAAATTCTATAAAATGAAATTTCTTCAAACTATTTAACTACGAAATTAGGGCCATTATATTTTTCTTAAGAAAATAGGATCTTTTTAGTGTCTTTTTGGATCTTTGGATCTTTTGGATAAGTCACATTCAATTATTTATGCATCTTAATCTAAAATCAGGTTATTAATCTTCAAATTAAATTTTGTTTGGAATGACTTTTTTTATTTTAATTATCTACACTATTAATTTGAAATTATTCTTAAGCAAGCTGGTTGTGGAAATTTTCAAATCATACTTTTTCTTTTATTTGATTTATTGAAAATATATTTTAATTCGAAAATTTGATTTAACTCTTGGTTTCCCTTCAGATCGATCGTAAAAACACCCATAATGACAGAAACATACCAATCCTATAATTTTGCAGTCTCTAATTATAAAGGGTAAATTCTCTCTCTCTCCTCTTTGGATCTGTTTCAACTAGATCTGCACTTTTCTTCTTCTCTAAAATATTCATGTATTTAAACTCGTTTATTTTGTATCAATATGTATACAATACCGTTAACATTATTCGGAAGTAAATTATTATACACTGACGGGAAAAAATCTCAACACCAAGAAAACTTTTTGTAGCGTAATGAAATTTGGACAATGCAATTTTCTAGTTAACATGTTTAATTGATTAAGTTTTCAAGATCATAGATTAATTTAAGCTCAAGAAAATGCTTTCAAATGTGAAATGCTGTTACATTAATAGCTGGTGTAACCTCCCGCATTTTGAATGCAAACCTGCAAGCATGCATGCATTGTGTCATAGAGTTGCCGAATGTCATGTTGTGGTGTGGAGTTTTATGCTTGTTGTACTTGTTGTGAAAACACTTGCTACGGTCAGTCCTGGCTGTGGATGATTCTGAAGTTGTCGTCCAATGATATCCCATACGTGCTCAATTGGAGATAGATAGGGTGATCCCGTAGGCCAAGATAACATGCCAACATTCTGTAGAGCACATTCCGCTACAACAGCGGTGTGAGGGCGAGCGTTATCCTGTTAAAAAATTCCTCCTTGAATGCTGTTTATGAATGACAGTACTATAGGTTGAATTACCAGACTGACGTACAAATTTGCAGTCAGGGTGTTTGGGAAAATTCTGAAAGTGCTCCTGCTGTCATAGGAAATTGATTCCCAGACCATGTGATTCTGGGTGTAGGTCCAGTGTGTCTTGACCGCTGACAGTTTGGTTGCAAACGCTTCCCTTGCCTCCTTCAGACTAACACATGACCATCACTGGCCCCAAGCAAGAACTTATTTTCATCAGAAAGCACAACAGATCTACACTTCGTTCTCCAATGAAGTCCGGCTTGATACCACTGGCGTCGCAAACGGCAATGGCTTGGAGTCAGTGAAATGCGCGCTACAGAGCACCTGGCTCGGAGCAGTCATTGAAGTAACCAATTTCTAATAGTTCGTTGCATCTCTTTAGCACCAATTGCGGCTCAAATGTCTGCAGCTGACGCAGTACGATGCGCTATAGCCCCACGCCAACTATGGCGATCTTCCCTCTATTTAATGCCACGAGGCCTTCAGGAACCCTGTCTTCTCTCAAGGCAGTACCATCCTTTGACCACTGCTCCCAACAATCATGTACAGTGGATACATTTCAGCCAAGACTTTCTACGATATCGTGGAAAGAAAATCCAACTTCTCGTAGCCCTATTATACGACCTCGTTCAAACTCAGTGAGTAGTTGATAATGGCTTCTTTGTCTTCTTAAAGGTATTCTTGGCTAATATCAACTTAATACGTCAAATTTCTCAGACAAATAACGCTCACAAACTTCACAGCATGCATTTAAAGCAACCCTCATTTTCAAGTTCTGAGGGACACTACTAGCACCACGCTAAAGCGAGAAGCACAAAATTTGTATCGATGCCATTTTTCGGATGTATAAACACGCAGGGACGTCTTAAGACTTCTTGAGACCCTGGGCCCCTACACAACTGTAAGCTCCACCTATGACCCTTAAAAGTAGACAGATCATAGAATACGTGGTCGAATGCTCGTACAAGCAATAACCCGAAGCAAATAAATGTGCATGACTTACAATCGCACAAACCGGATCGACCGACTGCCACCTTTTGACTGAATGAGCAATGATGGTGTTTAGTGGCAGACCTTAGCTTGTACATGGACGACGGTCTTCACATGTAGCCAGTTGAGAAGTCCGAAATACCCAATTTTTTGGAGAACACAAACGGGAATAACATTTGACCATTGAAATTATTCGAATTATGATCTTATTAAGGTTGAGCCGAGGCCCCTTTTGCAGCCGATTCCCTGGGCCCGGGTCCAATTAGCCCATGCCTTAAGACGTCCCTGTAAACACGCCTACCAAATTTCGTTTATCTAACACGTCTATCTTGGACTTGGGGACTTTTTTCTTGTCAGTTTTGAAACTTTTAAATTATTTTACGAATATTTATTATATTTAAGACAAAATCAATGAATAATGTAATTCCTTCCATAAGGATAAGAGTGAAAAAAGTTTCTAGAAGGGTGCCACCTCAGGTATCATGTCATTCTCGTAACTCGACCGCGATTTAAAATTACGGGGTCTATCGTCAATAGCCTTCGTGTTGCTTTTTAATGCGACGTAACTATGCACTCATTTGAAAATAGAAGTAAATTAATTTCCGAAGGCATTATTGAATATACGTGCAGTGTCAAATACCAGTTTCAAATAACTGTGTGAGAAGCGATGGAGTTTGATTGATTATGTATTAGCGACGCATTACGAAGCTACACAAGGGTTATGGGTGATGTACCTAGTGATTTTGAGCTTCGGTCAAGTGCCGAGGATAACGAGCTGGAAATCTCACTCTCAAAACTACCAGACCAACGGGGAGGCTTTGAGACCTGACAATTTTAACGTGCATTCATTTTTGTACATGTTGGGTTTTCAGTAGTACCAGGAATTGAACCAATTACTTCGATATAAACTAGGGGTCGGCAACCTTATAATTGACATGGACCAAACCAATGTACCAATTTGGTCCAGGGTGCCACACAGTTGGAAATATTTGAAACAATTTGATTCCCACTGCAGTGCATGCAGAGTTAGGGAATAGAGATCAAAAATACCGATTTAGTTTTATTGGCTAGGTGGCGTGGTTGGTTTGTTGCTGACCTTCTACACCCAAGGTTGCGGGTTCAACCCCGGCCCAATTCGGTGGATTTTCATGTCGTATAATCATACGACATGTAAAAGATCTCTAGAGTTACCGTTTCGCTTGGATGCTCTCGGCAAAATTAAATCCTAGAACAGGTTCGCATCGTCACGAGCTCAGGTGCCTCCCTCTGTGGAGGAAATTGGGCGTCAAAATTGCTTGCTGTAATTGGTATCGCCTATATGGTGCAGCGATATAAAAAGTGATACCAGTCCCTGGGGAATGTACTAGGTCTGCAAAGGTTTAAAATACCAATATATACGCAGCCCCATTAGAAATTTTTTTTAATTGTATATTAGTTATGCAACAATTAAAGATTTTTATTGACATACAGAAAGCAACATAAAATATAACTATTCCTTCACTATAAGTGAAAATTTTTAATTTTAATATGAACCTTGTCTCAGTAAATTTTTACATAATGTTGCAATATCATGGATATAATTTGTGAACTTTAATTTGACAGATGATTCTAAAAGTTCAGTTTTTAAACAACCTCTTTGGGCTCAAAATATATTTTATATGAGAAACAATTTGTATATTTAAAATCAAAATTGCGAAGCTGAACACATGCAATTTTCTTCAAACTATTAAGTAATGTCATGCAGTAATTTAAAATAGCTTTTGATTTATTGATAGAGTTGCAGCTCTTTTCATAATTCTATAAATTTTGATTTCAATAATTTTGGAGATTTTTTTTCATGGCTCAACAGTAAGTGATATTTCATTTTAGAAGTATTACACAATCGTTTTGGTTTGAACTGAATATTTAAAGCTAAGAAGGAGTCACACTGAAACAAGGGATATTGTTGTTTTTTTAAAGTTAATCACGAGAAATACACGCAAGCAGATTCAGTAGAATCGTTTTAGGCGAAAGAATTTAAAGTAAGAAATAGTCTTTAAATAAAAATGCATGAAGCGTAGAGAAGAGAGACAGAGCAATTCAAATTCATCACATAATTTTGTAAAATGGAGTAGAGTGCCATTAGAATTACTCCATGTGCCGTAGGTTGCTGACTCCTGATATAAACAATGCCGGTCAAGAGTAATGATTTTAAGTTTGATGAATTACTTTTGAATGTAGCAATGAAAAGTATTTTTTATTTTATTTTTTTCAATCATTAATCGTCTACATTGTGACGGATCTATACGCGTTTCTACTAATTTCTTCTTTTTTCTTTAAAACAAAATATTTATTTCAACCAACCTTCATCGAGAAACCAAACGTGATTTATGTAAATGAGGAATATTATATAAATTCGGGTTTTGCGAGTTGAAGGAGAGTGAAATCAGAGGTCAAGTTAAGTTAAGTGAAGTAAAGTGAAGCAAGTGATCTGTTAACACGTAGTTGTTGACAAGCTGAAGTTGATACGTTTAATGTACGCAAGTAGAAGTGGTTAGTGAAGATTGAAAAGCAGTGGAATTAAAGATTACAGAGCGTGGAGCCATCGTCATTTGATCAAGCTAAATAAAGTGCATGAAGTTTCCCGTGAAAGATCCGAAGCATTAAGGATTCAGGTATCGTATTTTGATTAAGTAAAAACTGATTATTAGTGTACCACGTAGTTGTAAATGAGATTCAGTTGAGGTTCTGTAATATTATCCCCGCATTTGAGTATCTCACCTCTGCACTCTACCATTGTTGATATACCTTAATTAGAATTGTGCTGTGTCTGTTTAATAATCTTTAATAAGAATTGATAAATCAAATTAAATTGGAATAATGTCTGTGAATTCTTTAGTTCCTCCTATACATCTAGCCGGATTTACAGATAGACATGAGGGTTCGAATGTAAGGGTAACCAGAGGTTACCACAACATCTTTATCCCCCTGATATAACAAGCACACATTTTTCATTTCATATGGCCTTCCTGTAATTCATTTACTTCGCTAAAGAGATTTGCAAAGCAAATTTTATATACATTCTTTTTATTTATCACAAAAAAGAAGAAAATTCAGTATAAATAACATAACTGCTTGCTATTGATTCATAAACCAAACACTTAGAGTTTACCTCATTATTTGATCCTTTGTATAACATTCTTTTAAAGTTTTTTATATATATTTTTAAAATTATATGTTTTCTAACTAGGTAATAGATTAACCAAGTGATAAATACGACAAATTATTTTTGTAGCTTGTAACTTACACATTTGAAAATTACACATTCTTAAAACAATATTTTAATGTTATTACTATTATTATAATCTCTTTTTAGTTTAATAATAATTATAATTCATTTCCTTGTTTTTAAACTATTATCTGGAAGCTCAATACTTTGTGAAAATAACTAAGGTGAGTTCTTAAGAGAATCATAAAAAATAACTAGCGAAATACCATGTTATATAGAGCATATCGAAGCATAATTGTTTTAACAATAATGAATGGCAACTTGTGTTTAATGATATTGTTAATATTAGTAATATCACAAGTTTTTGCACGAAATATGACTACTTGCGTATTATAATTATTCGTTTAAACAAGAAGTTTAATTTTAGTTTCAAGTTCCTGTTTTTTTTCAAATTCCTAATTTGATTTAATTTGTTATTTTACATCGAATTCTAATTTTTTCAAACATTAAAAGCATCGTAAATAGTCAAAAACATTCTAAATGTTGAATATATTAGAAACTATCCTAAGAAAGTTAAAAATAGTTAGAGAGTTACAAAAGAGAAAAAAACTCTTTTGTATCGTAATTTGATGAAATATTTATTTAAAGTTTGTTCCTGATTTCGAAACAATTTGCAGTCTTTCATATTAAAGGTGTGACAGTAATTAGCTTTAAATCAAATTAAAAAATGTTAGAAATCAAATGGTGAGCTGGTACTACATTTCATGAATTTGAATCGCAACATATTTAATTGTCCTGCACAAAGTCTTACAAACAACAATTTTAAACACCAAGGTGCTATATTATATAAAAAATTCTTCAATCAATTAAAATTTTAAAAAGAAATTTGTCATAGGTATGTTAGAAGTCAGACGGCGAGCTGGTACCACACTTTATGAATTTGAACAGCAACATATTTAATTGTCCTGTGCAAGGTTTTATAAACAACAATTTTAAACGCCAGGGTGCTATATTATATAAACAATACTTGAATCAATTAAAATTTTAAAAAGAAATTTTTCATAGGTATGATATACTTTTAAAATTAAGTTAATTATTGGTAAATGCAGGCAAGAACTGTTACACAATGTTTTACATTTTTTACAAATTTCTAAGGATTTTTTTAGATTTAAATTTTAAAAAAAAGTCCAAATTATTTTTCAAGTAGATTGGTACATTGTAAATCTTTTCTCAACGCGGCCAAATTAGACTGAGATGGAATATTATAGAAGTTATTTAAAAAATTTATAGAATTTCGTAATTTTGAAAAGTTTCTATTTTTCTACTTTTTTTGCCGTAAAATATTTTTAAAAAAGGCCCTTTTCCATTTCAGGGAGCCATAAAAATAAGACCAAAAAATTGCTAAAATCACCAAATGCCAGTAATAATTAAATGTGATAAACCTACGATAAAATTGACCAGTTTGAGGCTCATGGAACATGTGTAGAAAGACAACTTTCTGATAGATTACAACTGATAGTTTTCTTTATTTTTAAAAAAGCGATTTAGAGTGAAAAATTTTAAGAATATAAAAAAATGCTGAAATGTTTTCATCAGATAATATTATTTACATTTTGAATCTTTTTTTATACAATGAATGCAAAAAAATATCTAGGTTTTCTCTCCCATATTTTTTTATAGTTACATATTTTTAATCAAATAATCAAACATCCAGAAATAAGCAATCACTTTTCATTCATTATTTAATAAAAATGGATATAAATTAATATTTTTCAAAAAAATAAATTAAATCGGTATTGTTTTCAATTATTCATTACAAAATTAATTATTTAATAATAATATCGTACATTGTCTGTGTTCTTGTGGAGAAAACTAGATTAGTTCAGTAAATTACAAATCGAAAATAGAAATTTAAAAAAAAGATCTTATTACTTGGAAAAAAAGGGGAAAAGAGTTTTATACACGAAAAGGCCCATGTAACGTCGGGCTAAACTGAAGATAAAGAAACCTGTCTGAAAAGGAAAAGAAATTGAAGACATTTCGGAAAAGATAATTTTAATGACATAAGTATAGAAATGTCTTACAACGCGCATACACCCTCACCCAGTAGTGCTGGCATCGAGAGAGAAGAAGGAAACTTCCACTGAGATAAAGTTATACTCTTGGAAAAAGCCCTTGCAACGCCGGGTTAAGTGGAGGGAAAACAGACTCGTCCGACGGGACGAGGACATGGAAAAAATTTCGAAAAAGGGAATTTTAATGGCAAAATATAGAAATCGCACACGAACGAGGAAGTAATGACATCGAAAGGAGAAGCGGAAATTTCCGTTGGCAAAAAGTTATACTCTCGAAACAGCTCGTGCACGTCGGGCCATGCATCTTTAACATACACAATGCCTTAAGTAGGCCCTGAAAATTGATTTCAAGCAAACTGAAATTTTATGACTTAGCTTTTGACTTAATTCATTCCAGATTAAAAAATAAATGCTTTCAACTTGTGATTAACGTGAAATATATCCTTGAAACCAAAATTTTTCAATTACACCTGTTGGCGTCAAAATCCAGTTTTAAGCCAAACTGGAATTTTATGATTGATTCACTCACTTTGATTGAAAAATAACTACTTTTAATATGCGATTTATTTGAAATGTTTTTTTTTACTAAAAACACAATTTCTAGAACGCAAATATCTATGGATTTTTTAAATTTAAATTCCGAAAAGAGATAAAACTATTTTTTAAGCAGATTAGTACATTTTTTAACTTTTCCGATGCTTCCAAGTTTATTTAAAACGGAATATTGTATAACTTCTTTAAAAATTCACGAAATTTTGAAAATTTCTATCTTTTTATACATAAGACTTTTTTTTTAAAAAAAAAATGGTAATTTTTCGTTTCGGGGAACCGTAAAAATACATCGAAAATAATTGTCAAAATCGCCACCTGCCAATAATAATTAATGGTGGTAAACCTGCCACAGAATTCAAGAATTTGAGAGTTTATGGTGCATGTGCGGAAAGACAACTTTCGGAGAGTTCGTAAGCAAATATATTCCATGTGTATGCGAAAAACAGAATTACAAAAACAATTACATACAAGAAAAATCCCAAGCAACACCGGACCATGCAGCTATATACGGATGTAAATTAATATTTAAAAAAAAATTAAAACAGAACTGTTTTATTAATTCACATTGCTAAATTATTATTTTAAAAAATCGTACAATGCTGCTTCTATTGATAAATTAATTAAAAAATTAAATCGAAATAAAAAATGAGTAAAAAAGAAAAAAAAATAAAAAAAAAAAAAAACGAAAAAAAAATATTCTGAAAAAAAAAGTGTAAGAAATTTCTTAGAAAAAAGAATTTTAATAACATAAATACAGAAGTCACTTTCCTAGAAGTGCTGGAGTCGAGAGGGCAAAGGGAAATTTCCATGGGATAAAGTGATGTACTCCGTAACAGCCCGTGCAACGCCGGGCTAATCAGATGGGAAACGAACCCGCCCGACGGGGCAAAGAGTTGGAAGAAATTTCGAAAAAGAGTACTTTAAAGATATATATTTACATAGAAGTCACAAACACACATCAGGAAGTTCTTACATTGAGACGGGAAGGAGCAATTTTTAAAGCAAAAATCTATACACAGGAAGAAGCCCGTGAAATACTGGGCCATGCAGCTAATTGTTATATAAATACTGTTGAAAATTTATTAGTTGAGTAAATAATTGGAATCTAAGAGCAAGATTTATGACAAAACACTGTTATTACTTCATTGTTAAAGTTTAATTTAGAATCGAATATTAAGAAAAAATGCTTTTCATCGCTTAAAAAATGTTTTATGTTACATTTCATTTCTTCTATACCACAACACATACGAGGATATTTACAAAAGTAGGCTGAATTCATTACAGAAGTCATACATAAAAAAAGGCCAATAAAGCAGAAAATGAAAATTCAATAAGGCAAGAAAAGGAAAAAGGTAAAACAAGATTTTTTTAAAGTAAATAATGCAAAAAATATTAAAGAGAGAGAGAAAAAGAGAAATGCAAACAAAACATTGAAATTAAAAGTAAAATAAAGCAACTACAAAATTGCAAAATAACTACCGAAGCAAGTATATATTTTTGATCTATGAGTAAAATGTGCTGTCGAAAAATTAATATTTAATTGATTTTAATTTAAAAGTTCTTTCTTTGGACAATTCAGTACAATAAAAAAGGAGATGTTGAACGACATTTGAGCTATAAAAGTGTAAATAGGGTGCTTTGGTAATATTGTTTTACATAAAAATATAAATATTTTTAAAGTAATATTTAATATTACGATTATAAAGTACTGGCAAAGAAGAAAAGAGCAAATCTATCTTGCGGATAAAAATAGAAGAGGTATATTTTCTTACGAAGCGGGAGAAATAATACAAACTAATTTATAGGAATAAAATTATCAGACAATGGGTAGTATTTTATTGCTTTCTTTTCAGTATTATCAGAAAAAGAAACGATAAGAAATACATAATATTATATCTGACATTAATGATTATAATAATAACCGTAAAAAAACATGGAAGGAAATGCTTTGTGAGAAAATATCTTGCAAGTAGAAAAAGGAAAGCTGTGATCAAAACTATTCTTCGAAATCACGATTAAATATTGTTTATACATGTTTTTATATCTATCGTTTTTTATTTACTTTGCTGTGGGAAAATTTAAAAGTGTGAACAAATAACAACTAAGTATAAAAGAAATTTTAACAATGGGAGCTATATATTTCGTCTTCCTTGTCAATAAGAATGAATAACTTAAATAGGAATGATTTGTGATGCGATTATTACTTTTTTCAAGCTTTATTTTTCCTTATACTGTCCAATGTTTATTGCTCTCATAATATAATTTTTTTCCGTTTTCAATGAATAAGAGACATTTAATGTGCCACACAGTGAAATATTTTGTGAGAGAAAGGATTTTAACGCAGCATTTTAGCTTAAAAAAGTTTCTTGCGTGAGAAAAATTAAGCTAAAAAACTAAATATGTTTGTCATTTAGTAGTGGCCGCGGTAGCCTAGGGGTCATGGAAACGGACTCGTGACAGGTATGTCATGAGTTCCGCTGAAGACCCGCCTTGCAGAGGGGGGTCGATGCACGTTAAATATGTCGAGGCTCAAATGTACTCCTGTTGATGTGGTGTGAAAGTTAGGAGAGAGGAGTGCCAGGCTCACAGGTGTCGTCCTAGTCACTTGACCGTGGTTCAAATTTACGCGGCCCGTTGCGAAAAACCCCCGAGTAGCTGAATAATGTGTGCGACGTTAATATTCACTCACTTGCCATTTAATAACTGTTTTCCGCATCTTTATATGAGATGATATAATTCTCTCTATATATAAAAAATGTTTTTCGTGACGATACAATAAATTTATTTACTTATCTTACACACGAGAACAATAATAAAAAGGCAGTAAGTCCAGTTTAATATTACGGTTATAAATTGGCAATAGAAGGCGCTATTTTCAGTTCAATTAAGTACTTCGAGCTCAAAGATTAACACAACATTACATCATAAATGTGAATCTGAAAATTGAATGAGTGCGTTTGTGTTATTTGTGATCGAGGGTACTTGGATATGGCAATCGTACTGAAAAGTAAGCAATTCTCTGTGCCATTTACCACAACTATTAATACCACAAAGGCAAAGTTTTGAAAAAGTCGGATTATGTGTACCATCGAAGAAAACAATACTTACTCATGGACAATCGTATCTGGCTCTGTTAAGGTGCTAATTCCTTAAAATAAAATAAACAGCATAATATATAATTATTTTTTCAACAAAAATATAAAAAAATTAAAACTGAACTTATATTATGTATTTTTAAACATATTTATAAAAATAAAACAGCAACATAAAATATGTAATAATTCCTTCATATAGTTAAGCAAAAGAAATATACAAATTTTAGTGCGAGTTTTGAGTTTGCACTACTCTACTTTCCTATCGCAAAATCAGGGGTATAATTTTAACTTTTAATTTGATACGACTTTGAGCTATCAGTTGTTAAACAATTTCTTTGCAGATTCGAAATATTTTTTATAAGAAGAAAGATTTTTGTACTTAGTCCAGATATGTAGAAAGTAGAGTACAAGCATTATTCTCTCTTTTCAAACAATTAAATATATCCAGCTATGACAGTCATTAATTTACAAGATAGCTGTAAATTTATCTTTGGAGTTATCTTTCAGATTTTTTTATAATTCCGTAAATGTCGATAATTCTGAAGATGTTTGTCAAATAAGTTCCATTACAAATTTATCAACTTCCATCCACTCAAAAATCGACACATGTGCAGAGCGCCACCGAGAATCGTACCGCGAGCCACATGTGGCACGCGAGCCGTAGGTTGCCGACCCCTGCTCTTGCTTAAAATGCCAATTTGGCTATACGGAAGAAAACCCGAGGTAGAGAGGATAGATAGACCTTGCGAATAGCCCATTGTTAGAATCAATTATTTCTTTTTCTATTTTATAACAATTTCGGTCATGATAAAATGAATCAGCAGGGAATCGATTAAATTTAGAAATTGAAAGCACAAAGTATAGAAAAGAAAGCCGAGGAGAAGGCACAAATAATTTGAAGAAAGGTAACTTCTGACATAATTTTATTTTCAATTAACCAAGTGCTAAAGAAAAACCTAAGTTACCTTTTACAATTATTATCATATAAGTCATGTTAGCATAATAAATGTTTTAAAAATACCCTATTCAAAGTGGCAAAGTTATATTCAGAAATTTTAGTCAATAGCATCCAAATTTTTATCGAATACAATTACCTGGAGTGTCTTAAAAGCGTTTTTGAAGCAATTGAAATAGTGTATGTTTAAAGTTGAATATCAAAATAAATATTGAAATGGATTACTTTAATAAATTAAAACATATATGTACTTTTTCCTTATTATTGGCAGAAAACAATATAAATATTTATATAAAAAAACAATGATCTAACATTGAAACAGCAATATTATTTGTTTAAAAAGTAGAATAAGTTTAAAAAGGTTTGTTATAATTATGTCTATTTTTTGCGAAAGAAGAAAGTAAAAGAAAAAAAAAAGCGGAAGGAAAAAAATGTTGACAAAATTTAAATAGCTTATTTCCTTTGCTGTCAGCTTCAGAAATCGGAAGAGGAAAACGCAGTCAAGTTTTGAGTTAAATTTTAAAATTTCTTTTTTTACAGGATGTCCCTGGTGTAATTTGGTAGAAAAATATTTACTTTTGTGAGGAAACCTATCTATTGCGACTTCAGTTAGAATTCGCGCGAGTTTTTATTTAATTTTCATGGCGAAGTATAAACACAGTTGAAATAATTAAAGTGACAACAAAACCATAAAATATATTAGTAGTAAATTTAATAATATAAAATAGAACCATATTAGATACTTTACTCAATAACAATGTTTTTAAGCAGGGTTTTTCTAACCGGAACTGAACCGGAAACCGGGGAAAACCGGTATTCTGTTCGGAACGAAAACCAGAACTGAACAGAAAAAAAATATCGGTTTATTTCGGTTCAATATATCTTCGGTCATTTTTTTTTACTGCAACCAACTTAATTGTCATTTTCTAATTTAGCGTCAATCATATAATTATCGTTATTACATGTATATTGCTCCGTGACTTTCATTTGTTTTTATGTTCACTAGAATTTTTTTTTTCAATTTCGCTCGAAACTACTTGTAAGATGCATAGAAGGCTTAAGATAAGAATATACATAAAATTAAATTATTTATTCGGAGCTATAAACCGATATTTTTTATATGAACCGGAACGAAAAGAATACGGTTTGAATCCCTGTTTTTAAGGTTTTATAAAATAATGTCTCTAATACATTAATTGAACTGATATATAATCGTATATATTATGATTCCATAGTTTTAAGGACAAATTACAAAATGATTCTTAATAATGACCAACAAATTAATCTTTGTTCTCATACAATTACTTTTTGTATACGTTCGAAAAAAATCTGAATTTTTTTTCCATTCCAGTTTATAATAAACAGCATTAATTTAATTTAATGGAATATTTTACCGGGTAAAATATTTGGGAGTAATTTACAATTTTCTATTTGAATTAATTTTCATTTTTTTATAGTTTTACATTTTATTTTTAAAATTGATGTAGTGCATTGTTTTTGTATTTAAATTTTTAAAAAATAGCGATTATATTTTTTAATGAAAGATATATCTTACAAAATATTTCTTTTAATGTTTATTACCCCAAAAATTGAGTTTAATTTCTAGAAGTAAAAATACACTTTTTAACAGAGAAAAAAAATTTTAAATGCCAATTTGCAAAAAAATGTGTATGTATTTGTTGACGATATAGTTAAGAAAAGTTTGAAATTTAAAACTGTATCAAATATCTATAACTTTAAAACATAAAATGTTTTGAAGTGTCGGATTTTTTTTCTCATTACAATTTTGTGAAGGTTACCATTTAGAAGAAATAAGCTTTACATCATCATTATTTTAATAGTTAAAATAATAAAGATACGGTTTCCTTATTTTATTAACAGAAAAAAATATTTAAGAAAAAGGAGCATTTAATTTCCTTTTATTTATAGCTTTATTTGTGAGAACACATTGGGTACGGTTTTATTATTCTTGTATTCTTAATTTCCATTCCAGATGATTTAACTCTAAAACAAATTATTATTTTTTCTGCAAATGCATTATTTCTTTGATTTTGAATAAAATGGATATGATAATCCAATTATTCCTTCTTTAATATGCCTATGAAATTTTTTTAGAATAACGTAATCGCTACCAAATATAAAATGTGTAATTTCGATGATATCGCAAAAATAATACTCTTTGGAAACAATGGGAGACAAAATCTACTTTGTAACAAATATTTGTAACTGTAACAAAAGTAAAATAAATATTAAAATCAGTATTCAATTTTTGCGGTTTGACATTTCATAACATTTAATACATAAACACTGTCACAAATTCCGACAATGGTTCCCATTAGAAAAATGGTCCAAACTGCTCTAACCTAAATTGTCTGGTAATAACTCTATGATTTTAGAAGAAAATTTTACAGAAGTTCACGCTACAACGAAAAGTAGCAAACGATTTGAGAAGAACAAAAAAATCGATGTCGCAAAGAAAAGCATTGTATGAAGCAACAAGATACTATCATGCTTTTCTTGCTTATCGAATTTTTGTTCCAAATATACAAATCTATGCTATGTTCGGTTATTTGTTTTTTAATCTCACAAATTACCTGAGAAACAATTGTAACGTGTTTCTTCATATTTCTGTTTATTTTGATTACATCACAACATGGAGAGTTACTACATTTTTCTTCTGAAGTGCAAGTTACCGTCATGCTTGAGTGAAAAAATTCCAACTCTTTAACTAATAGGAAGTAATTCATTGGTTGATAGGCAAGTGTTAATCTTTGGGTCCTTGCGTGAGTATATAAGGCTTTGCAGCTAGCACATTTTCATCTCAAATTCAGCATCGAGAAGTCATCCCAACAAGGCTTCTTCAAACCAAAGGTATCTATTTGGATTACTACTTAAATTTGATTGCATTATGTGGGTTATATTTCAGAAATTCGGAATTTTTTCTGGTTGATAATTCACAGTTGTAAATTTTTTGTGTTAGATTTGGAACAATCAATGTAAATACTATTGCTTGAAGATGCATTGTAAAACTGAATTCGTCTAAGAATTTCTACAAAATCATAATTATTACATTTAAACTTTTTTAATCTTAGAACACCCTATTTTATATCTTGAATTAGGTCATTTCATTATAATTATTTTTGAAAAACAAAACAGCTTATGCTTTGTTCATTTTCTTAAAATTAAAAATGAGTTTTAAGAATTGGGTTAAGCATATACAATATAAGAGTGTTCAATGAATCTTTAATTCATGTAATAATTAAATTTTCAAAATAAATCTGAAAATTTAATTTTTTCGATTGAATTATGTCCAGCTCAAATTTCAATCGTTATTTTTGTTATTACAAATAATAATACTGAGAGCATTCGCATTCTTTCAATTATTTAAATTTAGGAGATAAGTAATGCAAGGATAAAATTTATTTTAATATTTCTCTAATGAAGAAAAAGTTGTTTTCAAGAGTATAAATATTTTCTGAAATGAGCGGGAAAAAATGTAGTAAAAAGCTTAATTGTTAAATTATCGATTTAATTTTTTTAAAAATGAAAGTGCTTAAGGGGGTAGTTCACGGAACAAGATCTGTATCTCAGTAATGTTAAAAATAGGTATTTTTAAGGAACATTTATAAACATTCTATTAAATGAAAATCTCCGATCTTTTTTTACTGAATATTCTTTGAACTATAATACAGACTTTAATAAGAGATTTTATGGATAGGATGTCTAGTTATTTCTTAAAAAAATATTTTTTGCACAAATCTGCTTTTTTTTCCCAAAAAACAATGAAATTTCAGGATGTTTAATACCATAAATTAAGTCAGAATATTTTTTTGAAAAAATCCCTCGATTAAAGTATGTATTAGAGTGTAATTATTAATCAAGAAATGTTATAAGCTGTTAAATGCAGTAGTTTAGGAACAAATGTTCCTTCTGTGGTAAAAATGTTAGTTTTGAGAAAAATGGATTTTAGTTTAGTAGATTTTGACAGGAGGTAAAACATTTTCAAAAGATTATTAAAACTACTTCTACTGCCCGTAGAATGATAACTTTTGCACCATTAGAAGTGTAGAAATTCATATTTTATTAAAATGGGAAAAGTGAAAAATGTGTTTGGGGGCCGAAATTCATGAACCCCTTAAGAAGAATTTTACATTATAATTAAATGCAATAATGCGCGTAAAATATCACATTTTGATGCTGTAAAAAGCATTTGTTAAATGCTTTTCAATTTAATTTGCATTAAAAATAACTAAAACGCACAGAACTTAAATATATATCTGTATGTATCAGTGCTTCGCAAACTTTCAACATTTACGACCCAGTTTTCAATAATATAATTTTCCTTGCTCAGCCTCCATACAATAACAATGTATTGAATTCAATAATGTACTTGTGGACGCTAAAGCTGTGATAAGACTTTAATTATAAACTGCACAAATTATCAAGATAACTATTATAACTATATATATATTATATATATTTTATTTTATATATATGTATATAATCACGAGTAATTATTAAATTTGTTTTTTTTAACTTAATATTGATAAACTAATTTTTAAATACATTAAACAGTACTGATACATTTATAAGTATTTTATATCATAATGTTATTTATTTTTTATTCTGTATTTTGTTTTGTGTGTGTGTGTGCTTCCTTCAATGAATTAAAAATTTAAAAAAATATTCGTTTATTTTCCATTTGTTCACGCACGACCCCCAAGGAAAGCGTGCCACACAATTTGAGAAATGATAACTTAAATATTAAAGTTTCCAAAAGAAAATCTAAACTAATATTTTCATAACTTTCAAAAATATTATAAAGACACCAAATCACTTTTTACACACTTCTAAATCGAAGTAGTTTTAATTAAAACTCGTGCCGGTGGCTCGCAATTTGAAATAAAAGAAATAAATGTTTTCGAAGATCACCGAACAAAAAAGAACTTTATTCTACGATTTCATTCTAAACATAAACAATCGAACAGAACAACTCGTGTTGCCATTCGCAAAAAAACTAAATATTAATGCAAATTTATTACTAACGTTGCCATCTGAAATTTAAAGTTTGTAATATGTAATTAAAATAAATAAATAATGTATTTTCAACTAAATAATATATTTCGACCAAAAAGTGAAATAAACCATTAGAGAAATTCAGTTAAATTACTGTTAGAAACAAAGGATATGAAAAAAAATTATATGATTAAGTTGTTAATTTTTCCATTAATTCCATTTTTTCCCACTCATTTGATTTGGTCACAGTTAAAGTGGATAAAAAATAAAATTACACAAAATTGGTTCAGTATAAAATTAAAAAACATAGAACTTATTACATTTCAGACAATACTGCGTACAAAATGTGATCATTAAATTCCAAATTATTCCTAGCAAATTACCTTGAATTTTATTTTTAATTTGCTAATTGTTTTCTTGCAATTTAATTTCAATTTTGGCAAGCTTTTCTAAACAGTACGCAAAGCATATTTCCTTGCTTATGCTGTCAACTCACTTACTTCCCTGTTATTATGTTAATCAAATTTAAACCATTAATAAAAGTAACACAATCTGTTATTTACAATAATTTGTATTAATGATACAATGTCCGTCGGTTTTGAAAAGAAACATGATGCAAAAGCCATGTGTGTTATCTGGAACTTATCAAATTAATGATATTTATCTTCTGGCGTTTATGCAGTTCGAAAAAAAAATATTTCGACATACGATCAGTTGTTTGAAGTTTTCTTCATTCAACCAGTGTTAATGTATTGAACAAAATGGGACAGCATAATTTTTATGTTGAATTTAAGCTAAATCCATTATAACGGATATAATATATATAAATAAATAGAAAACTCTGCAAAAAACTGTATTTAGTTTACTTTTTCTCAGTTAAAAGAATGAATTTTGATTAATAATTACGATTCCTAAGTTTTTAGAATTTAAATTAGAATGTTCGAACAATTCAAAATCATATTTAAATAAAAGAATTTTCATAGTAATTTTGAATTATTAAAAGAAATATGTGTGTTGATATTTACAATATCAATAAACGATTGAAATATTTTTGATTAAAGCTCATTAAAATTTATTGTAATTTGTGACTTTTTTTTTTACCATCGTCAGTAATACTTTTCTCAGAATAAATAATTTCCTAATTTCCTCGCATACATACAAGACCTAGTTTTATTTATAATTATTTAACATTCAAGGAAAACATCTTTGTTTAATATACAAAAGTATTTTTATAAAAGTAATTCATATAATATTTTTATTCCGAAAACATTTAGAGAAATATTTAATTAAATTATTCCTTCCAAAAAATTCTTCCTGTTGATATTTTTCATCTTTTTTTATTTACACACAATATTTGAAAAAATAAATCTATAATTAATATTAACTAAAGAATGGTACATTTTTAGTATATTTCTCTTAACATATACTTTTAATATCAGAGATTTTTCTGTAATATGATTTTGTATTTGCGCGAAATGCTACAATTTGTTTGACTACAAAGATATTTTCTTTTAAATTAATTTGAATACATTATCAGTTTTAATTTCGAAGAGAGTTCTCATATTTTGTAAAATTTTTCAGTAGCTTTTAAAGGGATTAATTGTATTCACAAGCTTAATTAAAAGAATTCATACATTTTCTGTGTGTTTGTATGTCAAAATCATTAAAAGTTATTTCTATTTCTTTCAGATGATGATCAGTATGAAGACCTGTTTCATAGTTCTGGTAGTAGCTGTAGCTTACGCTACAGCAGAACCGGATCTAGATTTGTAAGTATTTTTTTTTTTGTATTTTTTATATTAAATAAACGTATTTCTCTAAGGAGCAAACAAGTTAACTACAGCTGAAAAAAATATTATAAATTTAATATTAATAAAAAAGTGTTTAAATTCATTTTCTTCTATTAAATTTTTAAATTTACATTTGTTATTGTCTACGATATTCTTTCCGAAAATTTGTATAAATCACAGTAACAATAGATATTTATTTTAAAAAAAAATAATTTTCATTAAATCTAAAAGGAAAGAAATAAAGAATTTAACTATTGAATCTACGCATTAACAAATTATACCTAAAAATCCCTATCGATACGAATGAATAAGCGTAGTACGAAATGTAAAGAAAGACAAAGATAAAACTTCGTAAAATAAAAAGATTAAAAATATATCAGATTTGAAGTAAAAATATATTTTACTTAAGAAATTATATCAATAAGATAATTAAAAAAAATTGTTTTTATATATTTCAGGCATGATGATGATAAGAAAGTGATAGTAATTAAGGACAAAGTCGAGCATCATCATCATCACCACCACCATCATCATCACAATCATAAGCATGGGCATGATCATAAGCATGGCCACGAACACCAACATGGTCATGAACACAAGCACGCCCATGAACATAAACATGGTCATGAGCACAAGCATGAACATGGACACAAACATGAGCATGGTCACAAGCATGCCCATGAACACAAGCATGGTCATGAGCACAAACATGGTCACGAACATAAGCATGAACATGGACACAAACACGAGCATGGTCACAAGCATGCTCATGAACACAAGCATGGACACGAACACAAGCATGGTCATGAGCACAAACACCAACATGGGCACAAACATGAACATGGACACAAACATGAACATGGGCACAAGCATGGACACAATCATCATCATGCTCATAAACATGGACATGGCCACAAACACGAGCATGGTCATCAACATGAGCATGGACATAAGCACGAGCATGGACACAAACATGAGCATGGTCACCAACACGGACATGATCACAAGCACGAACATGGTCATGAGCACGGCCATGAACACGGCCATAAGCATGGACATGAACATGGTCACAAACACAGTCATGCTCACAAGCATGGTCATGAGCATGGACACAAGCATGAGCATGCCCATAAGCACGGACATGAACACAAACACGGACATGATCACAAGCATGGACATGAACACAAGCACGGACATGATCACCAACATGAGCACGGTCACAAACATGAACATGGACATAAGCACGAGCACGGTCACAAGCACGGACATGCTCATAAGCACGGTCATGATCACAAACATGGACATGAACACGGTCATAAACATGGACACAACCATCAACACAAGTTTCAAGGAATCATCCATGGGCATGGTCTTGGTCTGCATGCGGTACCCCACGGTTTCGAAGTTCCTGCAGCTGAACACAATGGATTCGAAGCAGAACATGGTCATGGTTTGGAAGTTGAAGCCGAACCTCATCACGACGAGGAACCTGCACATGAATTTTACGAAGCCAAAACTGGTGGACTTGATGAACCTCTTGTAGGATTTAAGACTGAAATCAAACACGAGCCATCAGTGGGTGCTGGACACGGAATTACTCACGAATACCGAAGCTTTGGAAGCCTTGGACATGGAGGTCATTCCTTGTTTGGAAAACTTGGATTTCCTTCTCTGAGCAGAAAAGACACTTTGTTGAAGGCTTAAATGATTCAGAAAAATGGAAAGGTGTGACGTGATTTAATTGCTCCCTCATTGTTAATTTATTTTATCTGCCAAACCTTATGTTAATGTGAATGTGAACACAGAGTGTTTTCCATTTGATTGCCATGCTGGCGTTCTTTTTTTAGTGGTTAGCTTAGTTTAGGTATGGATATATATATGTATAATATTGTACAAAGAATAATTTAATATTTATATGCGTACTTTTCCAAGCTTTATATTATTTATAAATGTTGCATATGTAGAATAAAAGTGCTTTCATCAGATAATATGTCTTTGTTTATATTTCAGGATCAATATAATTTCATTCTTCGGCTTTTATTTAAAAATAATAGTTTTTTTTAAAATTTTAACAATCCCAAGATTGTTCAATAATGTATAGCGCAAAATGTTTGGTATTTTGGTTTTAAAAATTCATTTAAAAATATAAAGTATCTAATTTTTTTAAATCTTGTTATAAATGAGGGTTTTCTCTCTCTCTCCTCTCTTAACTTTTTCAATTACTTCTAACAGTAATGAATGCACCTTTGTATGTTAATGAATATATTTCTTTCATACATCACATATAAACAATTTTTTCAAAAAATTAAAAAAAAACTTAGTACCTTATAATAGTTTAAAAAGTTTAAGAGATTAATTTATTCAATATACTATTCCTCAGATATTTTTTTAAAAATATTTTAATGTTACTACAAAACTTCATTATCTGAAACAATTGAATTTTTTTAAGGCTCATATACTCTTATTTTTTTAGAAATAAAATATAAAGTACACATATTGCTATGTTAATTTATAAATTTCTCAAAGATACGCAGTTACTATCAAATTTCAAAGATTTATAATATACTTAAATATTTTAGTCCTAAGAAAGTGTAGATAAAAATAAAATAGTTAATTTTTCACTTAACAATGTCAGATTTAATTTAGAAATAAATATTTAATTATAGAAATCCTTATGTTTTTATGAAAAAATAATTCCATTTTACATCCATTTTTTTCACATTATTCATAGTAGTAATACTTTATTTAGAAGGCATGTAATATTGATGAATTATTCGTAGTATATTGCATAATTATGAAAAAAAAAAAGTTTTTACATGTGCTAGGGATACGGAATTAAGGCGGATTCTTAAATGACATATATATTGTGCCATTTGAAAAAATTAATGGTAGCGTGAGTGTTAGGAATTTAAATATTTTGTTTATTTACGTCATAACTAATATAATTACAATATATACCTTTCTATTGAAGTTACTCAAAATATTGGTTATTTCATTATTCAGAATATGATATTTGTGAGGGAGGAGGTAAACGCACCGTTCTTTTCGGTGTGTTTCAATCGACTCTTACCAATCCAGGATCTTGGGACGGGGGGGGGGGAGTTCTTGCTGACACCTCGAATTATAACCGGCTGATGGGGTTTTCCCACGGTCAAAGGTTGCCGGGGTGATAACAGAAGACAGGACTCCGCAATATTTTCGGGTGCACGTGGGCATAGGAACGAGGTTATCCTATCCACAAAAAGAAGCCGATTTTTCAAATATGTGATGCGAAAACGTGACAATATTTATTTTATGAAAGTGCTTCTGAAGGAAAAATAATACATATCGAGATTTATTGTTTAAAGACATCCCTTTTTTTAAAGCAACACCAGGGGGAGCTTTAAAATAACAACTGACGAATAAACTTAAATTTCATTGCCAGATGTCCAAAATGGAACAATAATTTTTGAAAGACTAATTTTAATAAGATATTTTAAAATGCTGAAAGTTTAAAATGGTGATATTTGTACTCAAAAAGATGTACTGAATTCTTATTCTTTTGTGATAATTCTTAAAGTGTAAAAAATAATACTACTGAAAAATAAAGGAACCTTTGTTATGATGTTTTCCAGTTTAATAGAATTATCAAATGTAACAAAAGTCAACTTCTAATGCATAGAAAAAAATGCAATATGAGAAAAATTTGTTTAAAAAAATCATAGAAAATAAAATGATTCGTACATTAAGAAACAGGTTGGTATAGTTAAGAATTACGATTACATTTTATTATATAGGGATTTAAAGTAAAATTTATACAAGAATGATGAAACTAGTTAGCATTTATTTACCTATTTTTTGAAATTCCCTTTGATGAACAAAATTAAAGTAATTTTAGATATAAAATGTTTTAAGAAAAAAATATTTCAGTTATTTCATAACTAGAAATTTAAGTTTTTGTTAGGCAACTAAAAACATAATTTTTCTCATAAATAATGCATTTGTTTGAACCCGCGGAAACCTTTATTTGTAATCTTTAGAAAGGCACTTTTAATAGTTAAATATAATTCGTATCAATTTTTAGACAGATCAAAACTCAGTTGAAACCCTACTCTCCGCACTGATCCAACACGAGGACTTTTATTCCATAACATATTTAACATGCATCAGACTGTATCTTACAATAATTTTTTTGTAAAACAAATCTAAGACGAAAATTACTACCAAGGGTTTAATATTCTATTGCTAGCTGGCATACCCGTTCTTTGCACGGGTGAATTAAAGAAATTAAACAATACAGATTGAAGTATAAAGAAATTTTTAATGAGTTAATTTTACGCGAATTGCTAATTAAACAACAACAAAAAAAAGCTTTTTGCTTATCTCAGCTGAATAAAAAAACATATTTGTTAAATTTTAAGTCTGTAGATCTTATAACTGATGAAAAGGATTTTTTTGTATTTATAACACCCCGTCACTGTCTTGTGGGTCGAGTTTTAAAAACACCTTCCTAAGCTGATCTCTACTCAGCAAAAGTAACACATTGTTACAAATTTTGTGTAATGAACACTTAAAATAGTATAAATTATTTATATCTGGATGTGTAATACGTTAATATTACTTTCTGTTGTATTTATTTTATATTAAATTTGTTATATTCGCAAACAACGCCATTCCTTACATTATAATGGCGATTCAATGGAAACCTAACGAAATATTGGCGATAGAGCCAAGTTGGCATCATTTTTAGTGTCCATGTTGGCAACTTGGCGATGGACTGAACGGTGCAGAAGTTGATATGCACCTGGTGGAGAACTACAATAAAAAGGATTGCACAAAACACTTTTCCAAAAAAGAATACATATATTTGCCAATTTTCATTGTGATCGGTTGATAATAAAATCATTAAAAAAAACGTGCATTGAAATAAATTATCAATTTTTATTGTACTCATGGTTCACTATTTTGGCGATAATGGCTGACACATGAAAGATAGATATATGCTGTCGCGAGCGTTTTTGAGAGTAAAAGTTAGACAGTAAATTCCTTTTTAATCTCATTCCTCTCCAGAACACATGGGATATTTTAAGATTTTCATACATTTGATGACAGACTGCCTATTTGTAAAACTGAAGTTTAGGAAATTGTTGATTTGTCGGAGCCTGAATAGTGATTCTAATGCAGAAATTGATAATGAAACTCCCATCAAAATTTTTGTACTTTCTAATATTTTTAATTGTTTGAAACTGCGAAAAAATACCTCTCTCTTATGCAGCAACATGTAAATGATGTGGTATTTTCTTCTATGCATAGAGACGAAAAATGAATTATTTTGAGTCAGGTATGGAAAAGATTATCAAGCATCTATTAGTCAGTATTTTTAAAGTTCCAACTAAACGGTGCGTAATAATTCACTAATAGTACTTTTAGCTGTTGAACAAAAGTGTGTAATTTCTATGGGTATTGTTTGTACAGTTGCTTATATATAAACTCCAAAAGGTAAGTGCAAAAAATTATATTTTGCTTAGACCCCGATATAACGAATAACTCCGAATTAACGAACAAAATGTTCCGTCCCAATGAATTCCTTAAATTGGGGTCCAACACTATTACCGAATTTCACTTCCATGTTTAAAGCATTTTAAAATATAAATTTGTTCAGAACTGATTGTGTGAGGAAAGCTATATTCTCGGGATGAAATTGTAATAAAGCTAATTGTCAGTAGAAGAAACATTTTAGAAGTAAATATTCATGATCGCAAAATTAACATAAAATTCTACTTAGAAATAAGCACCAGATGGAAGAAAATGCATAGAATCATTAAAGTGTCTAGACAAATTATAAAAGTATAATTTGAATATTATTTTTGTGTGATAAGTATACAAATTTAAAACTAACCTTTCATCCGGTTTCTCAATAAACTGATTTCTAACGTTCCCTTAACTTAAAACTAAATAGCAGCTATAAATTGTATACCATACAATTTACCATTTATAATGCAGCTTACCACATCTATAAGATGCAATTTTAAAAAAATAAGTGGATAAAGAAATATATAGCTAGTACTAAAGAAGTTTTAAAAGATTTTTTTTTACATTCATATTCACGAATATATTATCTCTGTAAAGAGAAAGATAAAAAAAATTTTTTTTTTTAACTCAATACTGCAATTTTAACATTCACAGAGGTTAAATGGTTGATCAGTTAAGTCTGAAAACTTTTTACATGTTATTCGCAAGGCACGGAAACTTAAAAAATGTTGTAGTTAAAATTAGCTAATTTATTTATTCATTTTTACAGATATCAGATTTTAATGGATGGGCTATCCCATACATTGGTGTTCGAGGGTTGGAAGGAAAACTAGCCATAGTCAAAACAATACAATTTATTTATTTTTCTCAGCAACAATGCAAATTAACCAAGTAACCAATGCAACCCAAACTAAGAAATGCAGCAATTGATAAATATAGAAACAACAGAGAGAGAGAGAGAGAGAGAGAGTGGAGCAGACGAGATAATTGGAGAAATAATAAATCAGATCACCTAAGCTTAACACTTCCAGGCAATACACCTTCTCATATTTGAAGATAATTTCTAAAGTAATCCAATCCAAACTGACCGAATCCAATTTAACAACTAATTGACCAAATCGTCAATCTTAATATTAATTAAATAATCTACGAAGTGCTCTCGTCTAGCTTTGCTTTATCTTACGTTAATCTTCCCGCTCTCTTTCATCTCAAACCCGAAAGCTAATACTTAAGTACATGATGTAATTTACATAGACCGTGTCTTCTTCTAGTTTTCAATTAAATAATATATAAAGGAAGTTATTCTCCAAGAGGTTTGTTAGGGAAAACGCGGATAGGCCAGTTACAAGATTATTTATCCGAAATTTTTAAAATTAACTCCAGTTAAATTAATTTTGACCAAAATATTGAAATATGCTGAATATATCAAAACATTTGAAATATTTCTCATTCTAAAAAAGACTTAATTTTATGCTACATTTATAGGAAATGAATCTCAGACATATATTGTAAGACAATACATATGAGTATGAAATTTAAATGCTTTTTTAAAGCAAAACTGCATTTTTACGTTTTGAATTTAAATTCTAAGAAGCAATAACTCCAGCACAAAAAATTTGTTTTTGGATATTTCCTGTAGTTATGTTTCATATTGTTTCTATGACTCCAAAGCTTCAATGAATATTATTTTTTTGCATGGCTCGTGCAATTTTAAATTTAATATCAGAAAGAAATTTTAACACAAATTAATGTATTAGGATTCTATTTGCCCAATACCCTTTTTAAATACATTAAATCTCCTAAAACTTCTTATTTCTAGTTCAGACATTGAACAGTTGTAATGTGTATATATATCTCTCTCTAAACATATATATATACGAGGGCTGTTCAAAAAGTATCAAGACTGAATTTATTATGCAAAAACATACATACATAAACAGGTTTTGAGTCAATCTCTTTCGAAATATGCTCCATTGGCAGTAACACACTTGGCCCAACGATGTTTCCAGTCCTCGAAACATTTCTGGAACTCAGACTTTGGATGGCTGAAGCTGCTGTGTCGAATTCTGTTTATGGTCAATGTCCTCGTGAAGTGTCTCAGTGATGTGAACTGCTGTTCGAATTTTTTTTTTTTTGTTTTTTTTAAGTGTTCTTGATCTTGGAAAGAGAAAAAATCAGAGATTTGCCAGTCGTTGGAATTGTTTATCCTCAGTGAGGAGACGCGGCACAAACTTTGCAGACACTCGGCGCATGTTCAAGTCCTTTCTCAAAATTTCATCACATGATCCTACGGAAATGTGACACTCCTGTGCAATTTCTCGGACTGTTAAACGACTATCAGAGTGCACCACAGCCTTCACTTGTGCAATCTTGTCCTCAATGCGAGAGGTGGATGGGCGTCCAGAACGGGGATCACTGTTCACTGATTGACGACCCTCCTTGAATCGTCGGAACCACTCGAAAACCCGAGCACAACTCATCTCCAAATGCTGTTTTCATCATCTCGTAGGTTTCGGTACCCGTTTTACCGAGCTTAAAGCAAAACTTGATACAGATTCGCTGATCAGTGTTTTCACACTTTTTCTTTTTTCGACGAACGCACGCAAACACTCCACGTGAAAGAAGTCAGTGTGACTGAACGGCGCGCTGTACAGACCTGCCGAATTTTGTGAGACAAGGTGAAATATGCACGCGCATGATGCACACAGTCCCTCCGCTAGGGGTTTTCTGGAACAAATAGAATAAATTCAGTATCGATACTTTCTGAACAGCCTTCGTATGTGTGTATGTGTGTTGAAACATGAAATAATTATTACAAAACCTTATTAATAAACTAAATCGCCCATCCGGTATAGTGGCTAGCGACACTGACAGCTGTGCCGTAAGGCCTGGGTTCGAATCCCGGAGAAGGCATAGATATTTATAAATGTATAGTGCCTTCGCGCGTGTGTGTGTAGAATGGGTGTACTCTAAACAGCCGTCGAGCCGTATGTCCTCTCCTGAGGTTGGTGAAAGGGGAAGATAGGGGGGAACCCCCTGACCACTCCCAGGGTGTTCTCCCTCAAAATTGGGGTGGAACTGAGCCAAATTGTATTGTCACCTGTATGGTGCTCAAAGCTAAGGTTAACGACAGGCGTGCGATATAGTACGATGATGAATTTCGTGGGCCTCGATCTGACGACGTCAGTCAGGTGGTATTAGCAACAACAACACAAAACCTTTCTTTTTTACGAGAAGATATTGAAGATATATATTGGTTTATCGATGTAAACATTACTTTTTTTAGTGTGTAAGACTTTTAAAAACTACTATTTGTGTTGTAGTTATGAAAGTATTTTGTAAACATAAAATTGATTATATTTATACAGTATATTGCCGAATTCGACCCAGAGATTAAGAGGGGTGATAGTAGGCAGCATGACAACAAATCCCGTAAGAACATGACATAGCAAACCACGTTTAGTCAGTGTAATTCCCCCAAACAGTTATGAAGCGTGTGATGTCCAGTGGAATGAAACAGGGCAATAAGAGGTAAAAAAATACAGTTATTAAACCTAAAGCATGTTTACAGTACGAACGATGTTGCACAGCTCGACCTTACAAATGCAATGACAAGTGATAATCACCGGAATCATTCAAAGTTGTGGCCGCGTCGGTTGTAGCATAGCCGACACCGAAGGACGAAGGATTATCGGACGTATTCCAACAAATCCGGTATGCTAGTGATGTCAGCTGAATCGACGACGATTCGTGACGTCAGATCCTCCACTGTAGCCACCGGTGTCTCATACGCAGGTGATTTCAGATGGCTCCAGAATAAGAAATGAGATTGAGGTCAGGGGAGCGTGGAGACCGAGAAATAGGTCCGAAGCGTCCAATCAACCTCCCGGGATATCCAGTATTTCTAGCGACGGTTTGACAGACGATGACAACATTTAATCTGTTATTTCACTTGAAAAACATCAACGTCATATCATGAGATGTATTCGATTGAACGAGTAATATTTCCCATTATACCGCATAAAAAATATACGAAATAAGAACTGGAACATAATGTGATAGAACAAGTTATATAAAAAAAATTTTAAGTCAATTCTTACTAGTTGAGAAGATATTAATTAAAAACCATAAAACGCCTAATTGTTTTGCTCCTGAGGGTTGTTTATTTAGCTTAACTTCAATTCCGTTTCGACAGAGCGAACATCCCATTTTTTCGACCATTTTAAAATAGCCATCCAATTTTTGCTTTTGAAATCAGATACAAAATAATTACAAAATCGGAAAGATCATTTATTTCGCCACAATACAGTATAATTTTTTTTATAAAATAAGGATATTTTCTATTTTTTACGATTTTTTTTAAAAAAGCGTTAAAACTGATGCGTTTTTATGAAAATTATTTGTAAATCTTTGCTTATAAATTTATTTTCGTGTTATGAAAACGATATTCTACACTAAATAATTTCAAGGATTTTTCTTTTAGAACCATTCATTTAAAAAATAAAATGCCCCCCAATTTTTTTTTAAATTTTTTTTTTTACGATTTTTCGAAAAATTGTCAAAATTTTTTTAACTCAACGTTGAATAATTTCGTTATTTATTAAGATTATCATACGAAACTGTTTTTTGCGTTTGCAGAATAATGTTATCAAACTTCTGTGCGAAGATATAAAAAAATTGCTTAAAAATTCCGGATTTAAAAAAAAAAATTGTGATTTTCGTAAAATACTGTTTTTGCGAAAACTAATTTAAACAGTATTTTTTGTACATTTTTTATTTAAAAGTACTTCGTTTTTGAAATTAATGTGTGAAGTTTGAAAGCATTAACTTAAAAATTAAGCCCTAAAAAATAAAAATTTTAATAAAAAATACGCAATTTTACACTTAGCCAAGCCTTGGCGTCGAAAAATGGTTTCGCGCCAAATAACTTATCTTTGCTTTTAAATAAAAATGATTTTTAAAACTTTTAGTATCAGTAATTTAAAAAATAAAATGCCAAAAACTTTTTTGAACAAATTTTAATAAAACACTCAAAATACTTAAATCAATCATTTAATAATTTCTTCTTTTATAAAGATAATTGTATGAATCTTTTTTTTCCCCATGTGTCGAACATTTCAAAAAATCTTCACAATTTTACTTCAAGATTTAAAACAATAGTGAAATTTTGTAATTTGAAAAATTTCTACTTTTCTGTCTTTTTTCAACATACAACTATTTTTTTTTAAAAAAAAGTACATTTTCGTTTCCGGGACTAGAAAATTGCAACAAAAGAATTGAAAAGTGAGTGAGTGATTTATAAATTCGCACTGTTCACCTATTCGAGGGTTTTTGGCGACGGACCTCGAAATTTTCAACTATGATCAAATGACGAGTTAGACACCTGAGCTTTCACCCATCTCTCCTAATTACCACACCACACCAACGCAAGAACAAATTTCGAAAAAGAGAGTTTTGATGGCATAGTTAAAGAAATCACTCACATCGCGCATAAGTGCTATCGTCCTGAGGGAAACAGGAAACCCATAGGAATTAAGTTATTCATTCGGTAAAAGCCCGTGCAACGCCGGGCCGGGTCTCTAGTATATATATATATAAATAAATATATATAGGGAGGAGCTAATAGTAGGAATTGAAAAATGAACTAGAACATACGATAGAGTTTAGCTGTCTACAAAGCTTCTACACTATTTTAACGTTATCCAATTCTAGAATCAAAAATTGGTTTATCTCTTTGGAAAAGTAAATTACTGTAAGAAACTTAGATACATCTAACTGCACCTTTTTGATTTCACTCTCAGTCAGTTTACTTTTGTGTTCTAATCCTTTCAATATTTAACTTTCAATTATTCAACGCAAATCCTTTAGATCTGAGCTCAGATTAACTTTATTTAATGCTTTTTAGGTATTGAAAGTCACATTCCTTAAGACTGATTTTGAAACTATTAACTTGAGTCAGTTGCAATTCTTTTCCTTTGAGTTAATTATTAAATTATCTCTATGTTCATATTTAATAAAAATACCTTTAATAGTAAATGTTAAATGCAACTGTATGTATCGCATATATGTAACTGTTTTAAATCAATTTTAAATATTGCTTTCATAAAACATGACATTCAAATTTCGTTTAACTTAAGAAAGAAATAATATTTAATTGTTTCATTAGCATTAAAAATTCATTTTTCATAATTCATGAAAACATAAATATATTTGATTATTTTTTATTCATCAAAAACCAATGTTTTATATTAGAAGTATTTAAATTGTTTCCAAGACTAAGAAACTGTTTTTCGAAATGATTTTTTGATTATTTTACTGTATTTGAATCCAAATTTAGGCTCATATATAAAACCACAAAGTAAGTGTTTGTTTTACGGTTAAAATCTGCTGTTACCACAGTAATTACCTATGTTTCAAAAATATAAGGTGTCACTGATTTTCCTTTTTTTTTTACTAGATTGAAATAAAACTCATATAAAATATTAATTATTTTTACCAATCGTCAAAATTTGATTTATATATGATCAATGATACAAAAAAGCAATTAAAAGCAGATGTAATTACTTAAAACACTAACAAATTGCGTAACATCATTTTTTTTTCAAGTAATAATTTCATATTCCAATTCTCAATTAAAATTTAAATAACCATAATTCTCAGGATGAGATGAAAATACTCCTGGAATTTAAATTTTTTAATAGCAAAAATATTTTACTCAAACATAATTCATTGAATCCTCTATCAAAGCGTAGTATTTTAATTAGTTATACTACATAAAAATTAAGGGGACTCTCTTTTCCGTTTCCCAGGCTCAAATCTCGCCAAGTTGAAATTATTGATGACAACACACAATACATACATAAAAATATAAATAAATATTCGTTCTTATTGGTTTTTCATCAATTCTAGATGTATTATGTGAAAAAGGCGTTACTGATAAGAAAAGACGACGACACGACTTGTTTTGAAAATGTGGTGGTAAAAGGTTACCAGGGGGAATATTCCGTTTGGCGACTGTTGTATCAATTTTGGTGACTATATCACCTGCACCGTCGAAACGGAAAATTAAGTTTCCTTCTTGTTAGCCTTTTTTTTTTATCTAGGCTCAAAGCCTTCAAATTGACGAGTAGTGATTGGTGAGTGAGTGCCTATCAAGAGTCTTCCCCGTCATTTAATTGTGGCTCAAAATTACAAAGTTTGAAACTAACAACACTTCGTGTTGCTTCAAGAAGCGGCGTTAATACACAATGGAATTGAATCTGTTAAACATTTTATACACAGAATTCAGTTCATACCTAAGAAATATGATATTTTAATGGTTTCTTTCGACATAACATTGATGGAATAAGTGTAACTCAGTGAAGCATTACGTTTTAAATTTGTTTTGCAAGCAGAAATGATTTAACAAGCAGAGGAAGAAGAGAAAAGTGGAATGCGTTTATATTTAGAAGCTATTGAACCATGAAATTATGAAAAGAAACAATGTTTTATGGGTCTAATGATCATTCCTTATAACCTTTTAACAGAATTCAAAATATATTTATTGATAATACTTCATTTTGTAATTAGGATTCTAAAAAACTCTTTTAACCCTTTAAGAAGCCCAAATGTTCCAAAACAAGTAATATTTTTTATTGAATATAACTAGCTTAAAGAATGCGAGAACGGAAGAGTTTTAATTTAATTTTAAATTCTTCACACTATTTTTTATTTTATAATTGAGGAACACAGTCCCCTTTCCTAAATGTTTGCTTTTTATACGTTCATTCTGCATGCTACAAAAAATGTTTCATTTATCTTAAAAGAATTTTTCGCATGCTTTCAAAAACTTCATCTTCATTCCTCTTTTTTAAATGATTGAAGATTTTATTTTGTGCATATATATGCACACATAATTTGAGTGAGTGATTGAATATTAACGTCGCACTGTTAAGCTACACGAGGGCTTTTGGAAACGGACCTCGTAATTTTGAATCGTGGTCAAGTGACGAGGAAGACACTAGAGCTGGCAACCCCTTCTTCTAATTACCACACCACACCAACGGGAGGGCGTTTGAGTTCTCGACAGATTTAACGTTCATCCTTCCCTACGCGGCGGATCTTTAGTGGTACTGAGATCGAACTCGTGAGATGCCAGCCACGATCCGACATCTTGACCACTCGGCTACCGCAGCCACTACACAAATTGAGAATTATGGTTTAATACTAAGCCTTACATTACAATAGAGACAGACATAATATCTGCTTTTTTGGATTACCTGTCCATTTCCATTTCTTTTTAAGCAACAAATTACACATTGCCTTGCCAACCCCTGTGCTTTATAGAGTATTTTCAAGAATTTAAATTTCTGCCTTTTCAATGAAAAATTCTCACCTTCATCACAAAGAAAATCCCGCATGATAAGTATTTCAGTACTATGGATAAACTGCATCTCTTTAAAAAGCTCTCTCTAGCACTAATAATCTCACTATAAGAATTAAAGATATGTGA
The DNA here is from genome assembly GCA_019973975.1 of Trichonephila clavata. NCBI lineage: Eukaryota > Metazoa > Arthropoda > Arachnida > Araneae > Nephilidae > Trichonephila > Trichonephila clavata. The sequence goes on along the minus strand of BMAO01035546.1, from coordinate 62,472 downwards.
GAATCAAATAAAGTGCCCGTATGCTGTACGGGCAAACTGGTTGTAACTAGCTTTTGGTCGCCCATACACTGTACGGTAAACAGGTTAAGGGGTCAATAATTGATTACTAAACACACATATAATGAAAATTTAAAAAAAAATAATAATAATTTTCAAATGAAACAAATTCCAGTTACACATATTTCTGTTTTTCATCGTGCCCCTTAACAGAGACCAATCCTTATCTAGAAAAAAAATGGGAAGCACTAAGGACATCATTATACATCATTTCATACGACTTACTGACATTCATTTTGTAATAATTTATATCTTCTTGGCAAGAAAATATTTTCCCTATGAAAAAAGAAAATACAGCTTCTTCTCTATCTTTCTCATTTTTTTCGTATAGTAATCGAAATTATATATAGTTGGTGTGTATTTTCTTCTATATTAACCCTGGATGTCATTTTTTTGGTTTAAAATTAACCTTGCGTTTTCTAAAAATACTTTCAAGGAAACCTTTGTTGTGAATGTAATTTCCTTATATTTACTTTGCAAGTATCAAGTGTACAATATCTTTGTGAAATATTTTGATCACAATTTACCTTTTCGTTCTCCACAAAACATTGTTACGGGGGGGGGCGATTAAATATGAATGAAACATTTTTAAAATATCTTTCCTGAACAAAACAAAACTTTCTACATATCCTTCTTTGAGATCTACACATTTTTCCAACGTTTTAAATGGTTACTTTTTTTTAAAAAAAAATCCTAACTGTTAACAATAAGTCGAATTTGAACGAAGACAATTGCGCTTAAATTCTTTATTCGATGAAATCTTTTCTTGACCTAAAGCTTCTGTAAGAGAACGAACAAGGTGGTAAGTCCGGAATATAAGGAATAATCTTAAGTATTCAATATTCTTTTTTAATTTTCTTGTGCTTTAACTGCTGCATGGAGTTTTTCACTTTTCTTGAAAAGAACATTGTGGATCGTAATGGAGTTCCTTTTGGACTGATATTCGTCTTTAATCTTCTATAAAAGTTAATAGCAGTGAATTATATCACAGTATATAAATTAATTGAGTGAGTGAGTGAATATTAACGTCCAACTGTTCAGCTACACGAGGGCTTTTGGGGACGGTCCGCGTAATTTTGAACCATGGTCAAGTGACGCGGACGACACCTGATCTGGCAACCTCCTCTCCTAACTACCAAACCACACCAACGGGAGGACGTTTGAGCTCTCGACAGATTTAACGTGCATCGCTCCCCTACACGGCGGGTCTTCAGTGGTGCTGGGATCGAACTCATGACATGCTAGCCAAGATCCGATGCCTAGACCACTCGGCTACCGCGGCCACATATATTAATTGAACGCCAGTTATAAAGAAAATCGATTGTACACAATTCTTGTAATGAAATATATTAAAATTTTAAAAATCACATATCACAAAAATTTTATTGTTTTTAAATTCTTTACTTTCTTTACTAACTCAGTGATAAAACATTGCCAAAACCAAAAAATAAATAACAACCATAGAATATGGAAGTCTAAATATTTTCAGTCAAAGTTCGAAAAGTATTGTCCTATTGATAAAGTAGACTTGATAAAGAAGACCTCAGTCGCAAATGCATTTATTCATAAAATTTAAAACAGGAATGTTTATTACCTATTACGAAGAACAAATTGAGCTAACTCATCTGGAAGACAATCCTAAGTCTTCAACCAATTTAAAAACTATCTTCCTACAAATCCAAACATATCGGACAGTTAAAATCGAAATGCGCAATCATCCCGGCAACTGTACAAACAGTAATCACATAGATTTAAAAGAAAAAAACAATCAGTAGTTGAGGAAAATAAACACTAAAGAGAAAGAGTGACCGAAATTACCTCCTAAACATGTCAGATACTGCTTCACAGACGCCTTGATAAATAGATTGCTACAAGAGAGAGTAGAAAGTGGGGGAAAATTCTATTTCATCTGTAATCTGGAATAATGATCTACAAAATAAACCTTTCTGAGGAAGCAAAGTATCCCTTGTTCTACCAAGAGAATACTTTTCCCTTTTTTTTTTCCTTCGCCGACCTACCTGTTTTGCAGTGGATAGAATTGCAGTGACCAAACTAACTAAATAACATGTTATCAGATTGTAGTTCGTCCCATTCCCTTTTTCCTCCCCATGCACTGGATTTCGCTGGTGGACTTTGGTCTACGACGGAGGTAATGGAAACAGAGGATTTATCTTTGGATAGTATTCGATTTAATTTCCGATGGGAGGAAAAGCAGGGTTTTTCCTGATTCAGTCAGCTTTAGACTATTAGATAGACGGAATCTGTTCCCCCTTAGGATGACTATAATAAAAGATAGAAAGGGATAGTTATTTCCGATACTGAATGGATAAATCGGACAAAAAACAAAAGGGCACGAAATCGAATGTTTTTTTGTTGCTGCTAAAGTTGAATCGAAGGAAATGACATATGCCTATGCGTTTTTGGATTTTATATTTGTATATGAAGAAAAAGATAAAATTCATGATAACTTTTATTGATTTGGATTTTCTCTATAAAGATTCGAGGAATATGTTTATTAATTTTAAGAATTAAAACTTTTAAACTTTAAATGTGAAGCAGAGGAAGACACGGTTTTCATTACTGAAATGAATTTAAGTGTTTTTGGTATAAAAGTACAAGTTTAAGTTTTATCGAAATTTTTTAAATAGTTCTTTCAAAAAATAATGGATGGAAATGTATTTTGTGCACCGAAAATGTATAGGGTTAGAATTAAACGGAAAAAAACGAAATTGTGGGGGATGGTCCGGATTCATGCCCCCCCCCACCCCTTGTGTGCATTACTGGCATAAAGATTTTTAAAATTCGAAATTCCGAAAATTTCTACAGTTTGTAGTGCGTTGGATGTCAAAGATTAAATTTAATTTAATAACTTCGGGATAGGGTTCAATGAAGTATCCATTGTGATAGGATTATTTATTAATTTAAGTTAGAGTACACAAAAACAGCCCATATCGTTAACAAAAATAACGGTTTTTCAGAGCGACGACATTGTCTCCTCACTTGGCCTCTACTGAAAATGGGTGGTCCCTAGAGGGTACTTCTGCAGCTAGGGACAGTCAGTTACAGTTATAATAACAAGAGCGGTTACAAGTTTTCTTTTTCATGATGACGCTTCTGATTTTTGCTATCTAAACATAGAAAATATTTTCATGAATTATTCGTGTTAATCTATAATTTCGCCTTAAATTCATTCTAAAGATACAGATAATAAAAAATTCAAACTTTTTAATATATACTATTCTAAAAAACCAATTACTTTTACATGATTCGCTTTGTAAAAAAATTTTAAATTTTCTACACATGGAATGAAATTGAGGAGAATTAAATTGATAAATTCTAATTAATAAACTTTATTTTAGAATCGAATTTAATTATTAGATTTTAACAGCATATTTCTATAAAAAATGAGTTGTGTTTAAAAATAAAATTTTAAATAATCAGTTAGAGTATTTAAGATAATTCAGTCATACTTAAGTGAGTGCTGCTACAAAAACATAGAATTCTATAATTAATTAATTTTCTAATCAATGTTTTTTGGGAAACAGAAATTAAAGAACCTTTGGATTCAACCGTGTTTGAAGATTATAAAAAGTTAGAAAAGAAAAAACCCGAGTCAATAAAAAAAGTTTGAATAGTTTTTAAGAAATCTCAAAAAATTTGATTAACAGATTAGAAGCTTTTTCGGATACAATATTCCCCAGATGTGTTTAGGGGGAAAATATCTCAATTCTTACACGAGAAATATATAAATTTTTCTCGATTATTTTGCTATAAAAAAAGGAAAACCTTTATCCAAGCAGTACTTGTTTAAATTATGTTGTGTTTTGGGACATCCGATGAAAGGAAAAATGCATTTATTTAATTGGATGTCTAAAATTTTATTTCCTACACTGAAACTCAAACATAAGATAATCCATTTATTTGCTTAATTAAATAGATGTGATCAAAGGCTTTTATTAAAAAAATACACATATAGAAAGAATATAAAAAAATCCTATTGGATAATAAGGTTTTATTGCTATCTAATTCAACTGATAAAGTACATAAAAAGAGAGATATTCATTGATCTATGCAGTATATAGTTATGATTGTGTCTTTTAAAGGTATTAGTTTTAATTTTTAAAAGCACAAGTTATGTTTTAAACGTTTTGCATTCTAATCGCTATATGTGTTGAAATTCAACTTTGTAAATTGGAACAATTCTGATCCTAATAATAATTTTTAAAAATTCTTCATAATTTTAAATCTTTTGTTACACTTATAGCACCCAAAATGTTTAAAGATAAAAATCACTTGCGCGTGGCCAACAGAAATTTTTTTAAGCATTTCATCAACTGTGTTTGTCCGAGATTAGAGGCGGATCCGTACATATAAGTCGACCCCCTTACTTTAATTTTAAAAAAATTACAAAAATTATTGGCTTATGCACGGAAATGCACAGTAATAATTTGAAATAAAAACATTAATCCACGGTGTGGTATTCTTGAATTCTGATACGCTTTAGTCCAAGGTTAGGCAAACGTTTTAGCTGTGGAGAGCTAAATCAGTCCACCAATAAGATTTAGGATGCCATTAAATAGGAAATGCAGTCAAGTCTCTATTTAACGAAGTAGCTAAACTCCAAAATAAAGTTCGGTGCATGGACAATTCATTAAATAGAGATTTATCTATTAATAAACTTTAAAAACCACATAAAACAAATTTTAAATTCATAAACACCATACGTTATTTTAAAAAAGTAATTATATCCACACTTTTTTGAAAATTAATATCTTTTATTTTATATATCTTACCCATCAAAAAGAAATCTGCGAAGAAAACAACAACAAAAAAGATACATTGACTAGGAATATACTGTATTTTATCTTTAAAAATTAATTTTATAATAAAACCAATGAATTTGTTAATGACATTTTCTAACTTCAAACCTACGAGTAATTTTATACGTACATTATTTTACAACCAGTAATTTTTATCATACATTACCGCATGCATCCTTAAATTTAATTACGGATAAAATCTGTTAGCTTTATTTGAGTTTTTGGTTGAAAGCTTATGGTCATTTAATTCTTCTAGGAGTGTTAGGCACCTGGTAATACCAGTCCAAGGTCATTGATCATCCAAACATTTAGTAAAAGAGAGAATAATTTGAAAAATGTCCTGAAATATTAAAAAATAGGGAGAAAAAATCAAATTACAAGAGAAAAAGTCCGCTATATAGAAAATTCACTTCGCTATTTGGAGATTATTTTACAAAAAAAAAAAAAAGTGAGATATTTTTGGTTTCCGTAAAAAGTTCCCTAAATTGAGAAATTTGTAAAATAGAAGTTCGTTGTATGGAGGCTATTTAAACAATGCTATTCCCCCACTGCAATGCGTTAAGGAATAGCAATCAAAAATACAGATTTAGAATTGTATTGTCTATTAATTATGCATCAAATGTAAAGATATTTATTTATCAGTATAAAAATATACAAGCAACTTAATATTTATTCACCGTAAGTAAAATAATTATAATTATACGTATGTATAATGAATCGCTTAAAAATATTTATTACTATTAAAAATAAGCAACATAAATTTTAAGCATCCCATTAATATAGTTAGAATGCCACTGAGATTGTAAATATATTTTAAGTGCCTTTTCATGAATATTGGTAGATGAGGTTTTTTTTTTGTTTTGTTTTTATTACAGGTCAATTAAATAGACAAGCATTTTAAAGTGACTTAAGACAATAATGAACAATACGTAAAAACCATTCGCAGTGTACTACATTAGTAAAAAAACTATAGAATCGCCTGACGGAACAACTATTCTAAAAGGACATACAGTAGAATACGTTTAACGCGAAAACTCTGAAGACGAAATATCGGTCAACACATAATAATACAACAGTCCCGACAAACTACTATGTACTTACATGGATTTTTTTTCGTAACAGGAAACGAAAATCCCTGAACACGAAAAGATTTCCCTTCTGGAAATGAACAAAATACGGAAAACACCAACCTCGCAGGTGATATTTAAGAGAGGAGTGAAATGAAAGGGAGATGTTTTTACGTTTTGTAGAAAGTAGGCTAGCTTGGCTTTGAAATACCCTCGGAATAGCCAGTGACACGAGCCAATTTTATTTATCTAAGCCACTTTCACCCTCCGCTTCAACAAACGCCACATAAAAACATCTCAACTCTTCATCAGTTTGTTTTAGAATTCGATGGCGAGTACATCGCAGTAAGAGTAAAATTCAGTAAGTTTGGTTCTCGTTTTTTTTTCTATTTTAGAAGAATTTTTTACAAGCACAATGCCAAAGCTCTCAGGGGCAAACAAAACTGCTATTTTGCTTAAAATGAAGATGGAACTACTTTAGGTTGATCAAAAACAGAAGACGAAAACTGAAATCTGTAAACATTTTGGTATTGCTAAATTTAGTGTTAAATTTCATTGTGAATGTTTTTGTTTCATTGATTTTTATTAAAAACATACATATATACAAATCTATGTAAATAAAAAGTAGTTTAGTAAACTTAATTTTGACGAATATATGCTTTTTTCGCAATATCCTTTAAGACGAAAAAATATTTCAGTCTCTTCAGTTTCGAGTTAAATGATTTTCACTGTAATAAATTAAAAGTATTTTTAAAAAAAACTGATACAACTGATTTATCTTTAAAACATTTTAGCTAATGGAAAAAAAAACTTCACTCTAGTCTAAATCAATAAAAGAACTCTAGTAAACTGATACAGAAACTGCTGAGAAGGAGTAATTGTTGTTCTTCACTTTCGCACATTGAAAAAAAAAGACTTAAAGATCGTTAACTTTTATTCACAATGTACTGTTTGTTTTATCTATTTATTTTGCAATTTTTCATTTACATTCGATTTTGTTGGGTCAGCAAATTGAACGGTTTTTTTCCAGGCAAGTGAATTAAAATAGTAATTTGGATTATAAAAAAAGCTTAGCAAACACTTTGATAATGAATTTTTTTTTCAACAGAAGTAAATTTAATTTGCGGTTTTATTTTATGGAATTAAACAAATATTTGATCCAGCGGCTTATAGGATGATGAATGGAAGTATTAATGCTATTATCAATAAATACGTATCCTTTTCAGAATTCGAACGCACGATATTTCCTTCCCTTAAAAACTCATGGAATGCCTTTAGGGATTTTAATATCTCCTGAAAATTCTTTTTATCAGCACTGTCTTTGGACTTAAACAATTGATATTATAAAATATTATTAATACAAGTTTCTAAATGTAATATAATAAAATAAAACAATGTAATTCAAAAAAATTTTCTTTGATGATCTAGTTTAAATTGTGATTTTTTTTAAAGTCTCAGAAAGAACTATGATATTTAATTATTTTTAAGAGTCACAGCACTCACGAAATATTTCCTTGCACGTTATTATTACTACATTATAAAATTTTTGAAAAAACATGTGCAATAATTTTTTTAAATTATAGTACTGGAATGTTTAGGACATTATAGTGTAGCAACTGAATCTTCTGACCAACTAATCTTCTGGTACCAACTGAAAATATTGTAGATATCATATTTATCGGAATAGCAACAGTGTAAAAAAGTTTCGATTAACACAAAGAGAGTAAATAAATGTCGAGTATATTTTGACCTGTTGATAAGTTACTCCTTAATCAATTAATAATACTGCGGAGCCATAGCTGTAAGCAATAAACATTTTACAAACATCTATAGAATTATTTAATTTCATAATAAAAGTACGAAATAAAAAAATATTGTTAACAATTCTATTTTAAGACTTTACATTTAATCACAAGATTGCAGCTAAACTTGGACTTAAGACTAACTAAAAGTAAAAATAGAAAAAAAAGAGAAGTTGATATTTTCATTTAAAGTAATGATTTGTGTGTATATAAAATTTATTTATCAATAAAAGAATATGACTAAGAAAATACTTAAAGTCATACTACATTTAAATTATCCCAATGAAATTTATATCTTTGATAAAGATTTTATGCAATTAAGCTCATTCTTATTAAATATGTGTGAAATTGCAAGGTACTTCTTCGTTTCGCCGGCATAAGCGATAAAGTCGCCAAAAATGATACAACGGACGCCAAATGGGATATTTCCGCTAGTAACCTTTTACTACCACATTTTCAAAACAAGTCACACTCTTTTCATATCAGTAACGTTTTTTTTCACAATACATTAAAAATAGATGAGAAAGTAATGAGAACTAACTTTTTCAAGTGTGTATTGTGTGTTTTCATCAATAAAGCCTGCTTGGCGAGATTTACACCGGCGAAACGGAAAAGTACCAAAAAAGGCATTTATAAAAAGTGGATTACTAAGCTGTGTGAAGAATTTAATCATTGAAGAGAAAAAAAGGAAAATATTTTTTCTTTACAATGCTCATTTTTAGTGTATTTCTTTTAATTCATTTTGTTTCAATATTTAGATAAAACTTTAAAATTGTTTCATTGAGATTTCTTAAAACTTTTGAAATTATAACTGAACATCATACGTTCTGTCAAACTTTTATTGTAAATTTCTTACCTAAAAATATAACTATTTGTTTATTCTTAAAATTAATTTTGGTATCTCTATCATAGTATGTAGCATATTTTTCAGAATAAGATGTTAATTTTTTTAATATATATATTTCTAAATACATCACATTGCAAAATTAAATTCTTTAATAATGTTAAAGTGTGACAGCAGGCAGAACTTTTTAACCGAGCTGGTATTTTCAACTTCGAATCATTTTAATTTATTCAAATTGGGATTTTATTCTCTCTGAATCATTTAACAAATTTTACACTGAGTGACGCACCCTCTTCGTTTATATTAAAAAAGACATTAAATTCAATAAATTTCAAACTAACCCTTAACCAATTTATTCTGTTCTTGAATAACTAAAATAATAAATTGTCAATAAAATATGATATTATAAGATTCATTTATCTTATGATCTTTAACCCCTTAAGGGCCTCCAACGTATATATACGTCTTGATCAACCACTTAGTTAAGTGACGTATATGTACGTCTTTCCGAAATATGATTTTTTTTCTTTGCGCTGCTATCGGTGAAACTGTTCCGAAGGGTTTGGAATGCATCTTGACAGTGTTTACAAAGAATTTACTTATTTCAGAGAAAAATTTGCTTCTTTGTGCTCCCCCCCTTCCGGCCCCAATACTCCGCATATGCGCGCCTATGTGAAAACCGGTGGCACTGGGGAGCAAATCGCGTAACTTTTAATTGGCAGTTAAGAGGTTAAACAATAGTCTTCTATCTAATTACGAGTTCTGAAGCAGGCAGATGCCCTTTGAATTTCTTCGGGTAAAGTTGTCCTGACCTCTGTAACGTTTCTATAATATTACCTTCTTCTATCCTTCACCTATCGTTTGTCCTTCCTCTCACTTATTCGCTATACATCTACTACAGGAGTAATGCTTATTTGGATAGACACTCGCCAAACATGATAGAAAAACAATCCTAGAGGCTAATTAAAGGAAATGCGCGGGGCAACACGCTATAAAAGGTGTTAAAAATTAAAGGAATTTTCAATTTAGATTGATTACTACCAGATGTATAGGACAGGTATAATAAAAACAGTCATGTACTGTTTGGTACAGAATTCACAAAAAATACTATACAGCATTTATAGTGCACACACTTATGATCGTCTTTACGGCTATTCAGCACAAAAAAAGTTCAAAATGTAATTAAATATAAGTTAGAAATTCTTGTAGTTAAATAACTTTCATCAAATGATTCGTGTTTAAAATGAGACGATTTAGGAGTTCCTGTGATATGTGACGTGCTCAGACTACTTTCATGGTAAGGGTTATATTTGTGAAAAATTTTGAAGAAAGTATCAAGTAATTTTTATGCTGAAAATTAAAAATCTGTTGGTCTGTGGATGAGGTTTTAACCCCCAACCTACCCCCTTGCGTATGCCATTGCCTGTGGAAATCAGTTCTATTCAATGCTGTTTTCTGGTCCTGGATTATTTCAGGAGAGGTAAAGTGGATTGCAATTTCTTTCAAAAAGGCAATTCAAATATGTTCTGCAGAGTTAAGGCCTTGTGTTCCAGAAATTCGACTGTCAAATGAGCCTTATGATGTCATCCATGAACGATGTCATCCCCTAAAACAAAAATCATGGCTAAAGGTAACTCTGAAGAATAAATATACGATTCTCAAATTTTATCCTTATAGTTTACAACAGTGACGAACCCCTGTCAAAGACTTCGAGGTACATACGACCTTCCAAATTTGATGCCAGACCAGACCATTTCATTATTACTACCAAATTGATCTCTCTATCTCGGATGTTGGAGGACATGTGGCCGATTCCTGATTGCAGATGAAAATTTACTGAGAATTAGCGGTTAGGATTAATACGGTTAGGCGAATAGAAAGATCTTCCCCTTATCAATGCCTCAAAGTCGATGTTCACAGCATCATGCTAAAAAGGTTTTGTACGCAAGCCTTTATAGCACGTAAATCGGAAAGGAAACAACTGATCTCCATGCAAACAAATCTCTCTCACATGGCCTTCTCAATAACCTCTAAAATTTGAGTTACTGTAGTCGTATGAAATTCACGAAATTTTTTAGAAGCTCTCTTAGTTTTGTAGTTCTTGATTGGTCATCCTGGCTCTTGAAAGATCTCCTTCAGGCCTCCTCCGTTACGGATTAAACTGTCTAAATAAGGTATACACAGCGCTGGCAGTTACATTAAAGTATCTAACCATCTATACTTTTGACTGTCTTTTTTCAAGTTTTCCAACAATTAGCCATATCATTTTTCTATATCTAAACGTTGGTGGTAACTCACTTTTACATTTCTTTTTGAATTTCACTGAATGTTGCCAAAACACACCATGAATATCGCGATGTGCAAGCATTTACTCAATTCCTACTCTCTCTTTAGCTCACTCTCTCTATATATTTATCTTGTTCAAATTTTCAATCGTTAATAAAATGCATTTTAAAGCACTCAATTGAGCTGAAGTTTTATATACAGGGTTATTTTGGATGAAAATACAGTAATTTAATTATTATTAATAAAAATTAATTGATTAAAACTAATTATTCAAAGAATTACAAATACTGCCACGTTGGCATAATTTTTGGCGACTTAGCGAACATTTTGGCGACGTGTCAAAACTTGAAAAGGTTTTTTTCTTACACTTTAAAGCGCTCATTTAAGCTGAAAAATACTATACACCATTGCTTTGGGTAACAATATGATAATTTAACTATAATAAAATAAAATTACTTGACTGAAATTTATTATTTAAAGAATTATAAATACAGCCACGTTGGCTTCATTTTTAGCGACTTGGGGCAAAACTTGAAAATATTTTTTTCCCTCACGTTTCAAAGTATTAATTTAAACTGAAATTTTATTTACACGATTGTTTTGGATGACAATACAATACTTTAATGATAATTGATAAAAATTAACTGCCACTTAATGTTGTGATTCTGTCATATGTATATACATATTTATATTTATTGTAACTATTTAATAAAAATAATTAAAATAATTTTTTGTTGTTGATGTAAGTAGGAATTGACTTAATTTTTTATATTACTTGTTCTATCAATGTGTAGCTCACATTTCTGCAATTCTTATGCATTCAACTAAAAATATTCATCTTTATTTGGAAACATTATTTTTATCCTTTGTTTCATTCTCCTGAAGAAATTTGACTAATTAGAAAAATTATCTTAATTGTTAATAGCAGTGAATGAGAAAATTTTCAATATTAAGGTATTACTTAAATTTTTATCATACTGTGATTTTTTAAAAAAAAATTGTGATTAAAATAAGATATATTTCTTTATAAACTCAGCAGAATAAAAAAACCGTTTTAAATGTGTGTCATAAATACAAAAAAAGAACACACTGAGGCAAATTATTTGGCTCGTTTATGTTACCCTGGTAATTTCTTATAAACATTCATTTTCAACAATAATTATTCAACAAGAAAATAATCGATTTACTCTTTCACATTCCAGTTCGAATATAATTTTTAAGATCTTTCTTTTGTTCCATTTACACACATCATTTTAGTTTGTCAAGAAAATGATTGGAGTATTATCTTTTTAATTTACTGAAGAAAGAAGAAATTAACATCATTAAATACAACTTCTGCTTAATATTGCCTTACACAATTGCATTGATAAATAACTTATAAAGAACAGATTTAAAAAAAAACATAAGAAACTAACTCTTATTATTAGAGAGAATCCCGGATTATAAATCACAAACTCTATCTCTTACAAACTAATTAACATCAAATTCTTTTTCAATCTAAATTATTCCATTATTTATAAATTTTTTCACTTTTTATATATACTGGGGAGATATCCTATAATGAATTAATTCAAATAAATATACAATTTAATTAATTAAATTAACAAAAAAATATAACTTAGGGATTTATTAGTTGCACTTGGATCGTCTAATTGTCAAAAGTGAGATATTACCACGACTGTAAATTTGACGAACACACATAATTATGGCATTCTCGAATAAAGAAAAGTAAGAATTGAGGACATTAATATTGGCTAAATTGCATCAAATTCTGATTTGTAAACTGTAAGAAAGCATTAGGATAATTGCCTCAACAAAACATTAGCGTAATTTGAAATAATTGTCGTGATAGCAGGTAAAAAGAAAATAAATGAAATGTTAATGTATTTTAATACTTAACGCAAGCGTTTCAATATTTACTTTTACTGAAAATAATTTTAATTTTTGGAATTTCTTTAAAAAAAAAAAAAAACGAGCCTTACAGTAGTCGCATATAATGTGTAACATCAGACATGTTATCGTGGTAAATTCGCAATAGCAACTTAAATCCTGAAAAAAACGTATCGACTACGATTGGAAAAAATTTTCTACGGAATAATTATATCTTAAATGAAAATTTTATTTAATTAACACAAGGAGTAATGTAATTTTTTCATCAAAAATAATTATTCTTGTTCAATTTGGGGAAGAGCGGTAATGATAACTTATGATAACTAAAATATGACACATATACTTGTGATTTCAAAGTATTTAAAAATCGTTGAAAAATAGCGACAATAACAGTACCACTGTTAGTTGTCGAAACATTTCGATTTGTGTTCATTTCGAGCTTGAGTTCATCATTCAAAAAAGCTATGAGTGGCTCGGCTTCTAACAAACTGAAGTTAACTTTAAAATCACCACACAAAATCATGGGAAGCAAGTGATAGCTTTTTTTTTTTTTTTAAAGAGCAGAACCACCTTCGGTATATGGCAAAAGTAAGAAATGCAGGAAATCTTTAATTTTTTGAACCGTTTTATTCGGAGAAATGTATACGACCACCGAAATCAGTTTGTCTATTTTCAAATAAGGATTCTGCCACACATATGTCCCCAATATACTGACTAACAATACCCAGTCCACTTGTTTGACGATAAGTAATATCCATCAGTCGAGCCACAACATGTGAGTTGTTCTGTTTACGATAGATCGCAACACTAGCTGCTCTGTGGCCCGGTCGTTTAAATTGTAGGCAGCGATCAAAGTCAGGTATCGAAACACGTTCGTCATTGTTTAAACACGTCTCTGACTGAAGGACTTAGCTTCTTCTCTGATCCTAAAGTGAGAAAACAAAAACAAAGATCCCATGGCCTAGACCGCAGAGGGTGGGGATGGGGGAGGAGAATGAAGGAGAAAAACAGAACTTCACTGGCAGGGTAGGGAAGAGACACCACCAAGCGCGCTGATTGGTCAAATTAAATAGCGCGCGCTTCCCTAACTTCCTGTTTCGCATTTCCGTCCCTTTTCACGAAATCACTCCCACAAATCTCCAGGAATCGAGAGGAAATGAGTTACACATCAATAAAGATTTATAAGACCTTTCTTCTTCCAAAGCTTTCTAAATTAAAAAGTTCATATTGTACAGTGGGGCAACTCGTGCCATAGATTCTTAATAATCCCTACGAAAGGGAATTTTGAGAGCACCTTCCCTATTCGATGGGGAAATTCAAACAGTTAAAACAGAAATAATTAATTATTTCGTTTGTCTCTCTGAACAGGATATAACTTTGAACCAAATTATTTTTTTTGCAATCGATAGCTGTATGTTAAATTAGCGTCTGATTTTATATTTGTTGTTTAAGTAGTTGTTTTAAATGTTACGTGGTTTGATTCGTTAATTAAATGATGGAAGCAACATTTGAAATGTCTATTTGAAACTGAACAACAAGGACCTTGGAATAAGTAAATACATTATACAGTGCATGAACAAAATTATGCATTACAATTTCAATTGCGGGTACTTACGTTTTATCAGAGGTTTGAACTCGGTACCTTCCGATTCGTAAGCGCGTAACTTACCACTAGACAAAAGTGATCACTCCTGTCCGGAGGCTGTTACTGGCTTATTTAGATTCTGCCACAGTACTCCCCCACCAGTGAGTTGAGTCAGTGGATAGGCGAACGAACGAGATATTTGTTGTTATAGCGAGCGTGGGAGTTGCTACTATTGCGTCAAGTGAGTCTGACGACTTTGCTGCGCCGAGTGGGTCCGGCGATTTTGCTGCGTCGAAGAGGGTTCGACGACTTTGCTGCGTCAAGTGAGTTTTGACGACTTTGCTTGCTCTTCTTGCAGGTAGATGGCACCTTGACACATCAGAAGATTTTGCGTTTTCAGCCGAGGTCACCAATATCGGCAGATTTGAACTCGGTACCTTCCGATTCGTAAGCGCGTAACTTACCACTAGACAAAAGTGATCACTCCTGTCCGGAGACTGTTACTGGCTTATTTAGATTTCGCCACACGTATTATCACAACAATCGCCAACTCTAATAATAACTCACCAAGTTGGCAACCCTGATTTCATATGTGTCGTAAGCGCTAAATTGGCAAACAGGTGCTTCTTTTTATATAATGACGCCAATAGGTGGCGATAATATGTACGTACACAATCGTGTATGAAAGCTCATTTTCTTTATCAGAGTTAAAAAAATAATCATAAAAAAAGGTACTTGTCCGTTTTGCCAGTGCAAATCTCACCAAGCAGGCTTTATTGGAGACAACGCACAATATATACACATAAAAAAAGTGTTAATAAATTTCATTGGGTTTCATCCATTGGTTTTTCTCTCACATCCACATTTTGATGTATTATGAAAAAGCCATTAATGATAAGAAAAGACCCACGATTTGTTTTGTAAATATGGTGATAAAAAGTTACCAGCAAAAATATTCTGTTTGGCATCGGTTGTATCATTTTTTGGCAACTTTATCGCTTGCACCGGCAAAACGGAAAAGTACCAAAAAGACTTTTAAAGCTGATTCTTTTTGCCATTGAGTACATTCCTTGCTAAATTATATTATATTTTAGAAATATAGAATATTTAAAAGAACTACTCTTGAAATTAAATGTTTCCATAAGAAATATAAATTAAATAAAATAGTTTATAAGACAAAATATTCGTCTCGATCTCTACACAAATGTGAAAAGATCAAGATGAATGTTTTGTCTTGTCAGAGTTCATTGACGACCTTTATCAGAATGCTATTGAATTAAAAGTATTTCTGATCTACAGTTTTTGATATTTATTGCATATTTTATTAAAGAAAAATTGTTAAAACCTAGGCATGACAATTATAAATATTCTGGTATCATTTCAAAATAGATATTAAAAATACAGAACTAATTATCCATGGAAAAGATAATGCGGATCTCTCCTTTTAAAAACTCCTAATTTTCAAAAGTATTACATTATTTAAAATTACATATAACTATTTAATGTAACAAGCAATTGTACATAGTTCATAGGCCATGGAAGAAGTAATTTGTATCGACTTGATACCTTTGGTAAATACAACCTGCTTGATTCGTAATAACATGAATAAAATTAATGATGATTACCGACGGAATGGGTACTATAAATCATTATGAGATTGATATCTGGAAACTAATATCCGGAACAATAACGAAAAAATATCTAAGTGCAAAAGCATCCTGTGAAAGGGTGCAGCAGCGGAGATTCAGCTTATTTAACCTTTAAGATGAACCTGAGTTTCCTCGTTAAAATTTCAAAATTCAAACACACACACAAATGTACTCTTCAGATATTAAAGATTTGGAATACATATTACTCATGTACAGTGAAAATTTTGAATTTCTTATGCACTTATAAAAAAATTTTATTAACAATGTCAAATAGTGTTTGGTAAAGCTACAAAAAAGAGAAATAACAATATTTTGAAGAATTTCTTTGGTTGTTTTAAGAATCTTAATCAAACAGTTATATTCATTCTGGCTATATTATATTGATAAATAATTATACATGATAAGACATTTCTTTGATAAACTCCGATCCATTTCATCTCAACCGTAAAAAGAGAATATTATGGTAAAAAATTCTTGAAGAAGAAAATAAGAAAGAAGAAAAATGACTTAGAAGGGGAGAAGTCACTGGACAAATTAAGCAACGCATAATTTGTGTATCTGTTTGATATTCATCGCCAAATTATCTTCTTTCTCCGCAATGGACTTTCTGATTCGATCGTAAAAGTCTGCATGAATTATGCAAGCATCAATCAAATAGAAAATAAGAAAAAGATAATTGTCACTGAAGGTTTTTGATTATAATTTCTGAAATATAACTATACTGAAGATATAAAAACTTTATCCTGCCTGAGTTGTTTAATAATAATATTTACAACCATCCTTGAAAACTGCAAATTAGAATAATTAAAAAAATATAATAATAAAAAAATGAAGAAATATAGTTTCTAAACTGCAATATCTTCTACAGATCATTTTTATAATATATTAAGATTTTTATAATAATCTCATTATAAAAATTGCTTAAATTTTTATAATGTGAATATATTACTTCTACACTCATCTTCTTTCACAATACGTTATGCACTCCTATCAAATTTGTTTTTTGTCTCAAGTAGATTTTATTTTACGGTGGACACGTAAAAATATATCACACATTTTCCACTTTACGCAGCATTATTTGTTAAAAATAAGTTTTCAAAGCCCATAAAGAATCCGACTACCCTAAAAGTGCGAATTTTGCAAAAAATTGACAAATTTTTTTATGATTTTATTTTATAGGCCATCTTATTACATTTATAAAATTACCAAGTTTATTATTTTCCGTTCCCTAGAACAAAAACTACAAGTGTTTTAGTAAAGCAGATGCCGTTACTTAAAGCAAGATATCATACTTTTAAACACGATTTACTCGAAATGTGTTTTTTTTTAAAAGCTCAAGGACAGCGATTGCTAAAAAAGTTTTGAAAATAATTAACTGAAATTTTTTGTGTATGTTCTGTATAATAGTAGAAATGTTTTAACCTTCAGTTATCAATCACAGTTTTATTACAAAATTTACAATCCCTTATGTGAATATAATCTCTGTTTTTTGAAGCAATTTCATATAATAGCTAAGATAAAGTGCTCTAGGTTTTGTAAAATTAAAATATCCCCTGAAGAACTTTTCAAAAAGGAATAACTTAGCAACACATCAGAATTGAAAAATTTAAAATTTGTTTATAAATTTTTGGTACAGAATGAGCCACGTTTATGTTATTTTTTGAAAATTTGTACCCATTCCCCCATTTTAGTCAAAATAATTTCTTTTTCTTTTCTTAATGTTAGCATATTTTTCTCAATATGTACTAAACAAATCTAAAAACAACAACAAAAAAACCCCCATATCTCCATTTTTTTTTTGGAAAAAAAAGTGCTTGCAAGTAGTCGGATACCTTAATGCCGTTGTTTAATACTAAATGACATAAAATCAGAAATATATATGCAATGTAATTATCACTTCTTTTCATGTATATGCACACTCATTTTACTCTACGAATTCTTCGGTCTTCAAATATTCGAATATTTTAATATCTGGCCTGGGGATAAAAACGTTGCAAGAGAGAGACAGATTTATTTACATTTCAAAACAACTTGAGTTGAATTTAATATATTTCGTACGAGTACAAGTCTAGATCTCTGATGGGAAGTGACAGAAATATTTTGACCAAAATATGACAGAAGTTCTAGGCTTTCTAACCATATGTGACAGAATAAGATTGAGATTGGTTTATAGAAGGGGGGGGGGGTTAAGTTTGAATTGATAGGATGTTTATAAAATGTTCAAATTATGATGAAATGTCGATAGATATGCTTATGCTTTAAGAACTAACTTTCATCTTGTGTTAAGTTATGGACATCTGCTTTTACTAAAACACTTGTAGTTTTTGTTCTAGTGAATGGAAAATTAAAAATTTGGTATTTTTATAAAGCTATGAAATAAAATCATAAAAAAAATTGCCAATTTACGAAAAAAACCTTGATTTTAGGGTAGTTGGATACCTTAAAAAAATAAATCTTTGTTGAAATTTTCTGCCCTGAAACTATTGAGTTAGTCATAGGATTATATCCATTTGGGAATAAAAATTGAATTTCTAAGTTAAATTTATAAGTTAAAACAGCTCTAATAGTTCATAATTGCTAACGATAAAAATCTCAGACTAATTAACAGGACTAAGTTATTACTATTTTCTCTCGATTAATTAATTTTTGTAAAGACGATATTCTTTTATTTATACTACGTCTCCTCGTCTCTTATAATAACGATCCAGATAATGTATTCAACCGTACTAATTTTTAAATGTCTTATACTGGTAACTTAAACAGAGAAATAAAATCTTCGCAGCATTAAATAAACCATTAAAAACGAGCTATGAGCTTTACTCAAAACTCATTGCTAAGGCAGTTATAATTTTTCTTTTGCTGTTGCTGATAAGTTAAGCTACGAATTTTAATTATTATAACAACGAAATGAAGCTCTAGTATATGTAATTATATGTTTTTCCTTTCTTTGCTTGTAAGATATGCTACACTGAGTCAAGAGACCAAGTAATTCTCTCCTTTTACAATGGATACAGTTCTGAATTTTACTGTTAAAATTACGTTTTGATCCAAGATTTATTAAGTAAGAATATATGTAGTATATATATTACCACACAGGACGTAATATAAACAGTGTTCTGCTCTGATCGTTTTTGCGCATGTCTGACGGCGCACACCTTGTTGTCGGAGATATACTGCCTGTAGACTCTCGACGTTGCAGAATGTCAAGACTAGAAGGAAGACAACAATGTCTCGTGTCTGTTAAAAACTGCAGAGAGACGAGCAAGACGGCTAGTATATTTAAACGACTAACAAAGCAACATAATTAAATTGTGCACAATTTTGTAAATATTATAATCGTGATTGTTTAAGGAAACCAAGACGTTTTTCACCTTCGGGAAATCGATTTTTTTATTTTTATCTTTAAAAAAAAGTAAATTTAATACTGAATCTAAAAATGTATAACATGTATAGGTTTAAAGCTTAATACCCGAGTAATTGCAGTTTTAAAATGTAAACAACAGCTATTGCGGTTACAACAAATGTCTATGTATCTGGAAAAAATTATATCTACAAACAGTCCCTCACAGAACCAGTTCTTGTCAAGATTAATAACATAATTACAAACATATACATATTTTTTAAACATGTATTTAGAGACTTAACTGCAAAAGAACTTTTACTAAAATGTCTGCATGACTGTACCCAGAACCCAAATGAAAGCTTCAAAAACTGCATATGGAATCAAGTTCCAAAAAACACAATTGTGAGCAAAAAAAAATTTGCAAATTGGTGTAATGGACGCAGTGATATGCTTTAATGGATGCACATGCAGGAACAAAATTATTATGAGCAATAAAAATAAATCTTAGGATAAACACTTCTGAAGACCTTCGAAAAATTGACAAAGTTAGAATTTGTGAAGCCAGCAAAGAGGCCAAAACTATTGAAAGACAAAATAAAAGGAAGAAGGATGCTTTAGAAGTGTTCATGCAAGATGAATAAAAATCTAGAATATTTTAAATATCAAATTTTAGTAACTGTACCATTTTATTTAGTTTTTTTTCCTTTCATATTACTCAAAATGTGTTTTTCTAGTTTTTAGGTACATACGTATAAAAATCTTTCTATTATATTTTGGTGAAATTTGGTATGAGCTTTTGTATAATAATAATGTATTTAATGCTACTAATTTAATTCCTGAAATGTTAATATTTTTATTTTTACTGCAATTTTCTAAAAAAAAATTACCAATTTTATCAAAATTTTAAAAAATCGAGAATCAAATATTTAAAAAAAAATTTCTAAGCAATGAAATTTAAAAAAAAATAGAGCATTAAAATAAAGGTACAATTTTGTAACTAAAACAGCATGATTTGTTGTTTTATATGCTATAAAAGGAAAAATACAAGTATACCTAATCAACACCATGTATATTAAAGTTCCTTTTGAAGTGTACTTTTTCAAATCCTTATATTTCTAAAACAAATGTACATATTTAAATGTTTTATGTTATAGTATAATAAGAAAAGTATGCAAATTGTGGGACACAATTTTTTTTTGTTTATGGAGTCTTTTTGTTTTTGAAAATAATGTTCCTTCGAAAATTGAAATTTTGCTTGTTTTGTGTCATCGAGAACGTCCCGGTTCCCTTACGGCTGTTTTTGCCATATGTACAGTGTGGACTTAGCGCGGAGAACGTTTTCGGACAGAAAAAATGCTTCAATTTTCATAAAAATTTGTGACGTTGTAACTCATGCATTTGCTTATAAGATTTCAAATTTCAAAGTATTTCATAAATAATCCGTGTTTCTTTTTAAAATGTAAAGGGATAGCTCATTTAGCATTACGGTATAGGAGAAAAAGAGCGAAACACATTTTATAAAAGAAAAAATGTGTCAACTCGGATAAAAATGAGTAGTATGATAAAATAAGTGATTCTCTACAGGATAGTGAAGGCAGAATATAGTATTAATGTATGAGTGCTTTTATATCGGAAAAAATATTTCGAATTTGGGTCCTGTTCTTCAACATTAGCCTAAGACAATCTTAAACTTAAAAGTTAACTGAAGACGTCTTGTCTTGTTCTGATGTCCAACTTGCATCACTATATATATTTATATTCTGATAACTGAGTTATCACGAATTTGTCGTTAAAATTGTCGAATCGTGTGTTTGAGTCTGGTGCTTGAGACTGATGAACGTTTAATCCGTCGAGGCTCGCAACCCTCATATTGGTGCGATGGGAAACTTGAGAGGGGGAACCAACTCGCACACACATACACACAAGGGTCCTCAGTATATGACTGTGGTTCAAAATTTCTCGGTCCATCGCCAGTAGTTCTTGTTAAAGTAAAAATCAAATATCTGTTTCGGGGTTGCAGCACTAATAAGGAAAACGCACAGCCACTGGAATTCATTTCCATTCTGTTGGAGTTTGCTGTAGTTCATTTCTGACAAAGCGAATTTTTCATTCGTCGGATTTTGCAATGTCGTCTTTGAAGCAGCGTGCAAAAACCAAAATCTGTGTTTTGCTCGAAAAATTACCTTGTGAGACTCTCGAGATACTGAAGAAAACATTACGGAAATAATTCCAGCACCAGAGGAGTTTTACCTGCTTCTATAGCGGAAAATGAAATTGAAGGAATATTGTTTTGTGAATTCAGATGAGGTGATCCAAATAACGAAAACAAATAAAGGACCTCTTAAAAAACGAATTCCAGGAGTTCTTTTAGCAGTTATACGAAAGCTGGAACAAGTGTGTGGGTGCAGGGGGGCAGTATTTCGAAGGCCAATAAGATTACATTATTGTTCTATTTTTTAATTATTTATAATTGACCTATTCTGGCAACTTTTTACCTTATCTTGTCCATACATTAAATTTATGTACACATATTGTAAATGTGAGCACGAATTGTTTTTATATTGTTTAGTTACTGTCATTCAGTATCTATACATGTATGTAATACTGAGAGATAATGGACATATAAAAATTTGTACTACCGACAAAAAAAACCAGAAATATAGATGAAAGCACATTCTGTTAAAGCTAATAAAAAAAAAATTATTTGGGGTTGAATTTTCCAGTTTATATACACCTGACTGATTTTTTAAAAATATTGTGTGTGAATGTACATATAACTCTAAAAAGACATAATTCTCAGCCACTGAGCTGCGACACTTTGGTGTGCCACCAAATTCTTGAAGTGTGCCTCCATTTTTTAAAAAAAATTATTAGTTATATTCTGAAGAAAAAAAAACTGGTAATATTAAAAAAAAACTTTATGAAAGAACAAAAAACTGAAAGGTAATTTTGAAAAGTTTGAGTCGGTTCCTAAATATTCTTATAAAACTGTTCATAAAATTGTTCTTGACCATTTGACAACACTAGAAGAAAGAGCCATTCGTTACTTTCATAATTTAGATATAAAAAAATTTGATTGAGTTCGCAATCCATTTGTGAAAATTACTACATCTGTATATGAATTAACTTTGAATGAAGATGAAGAACAAATTTCGCCCTGTAATAATCGAAATTTAATTTCAAAACATTCAGTAGAGTCAATTAATTCCTTTTGGATTAAAATTAGAGGCGATTATTCTATAATAGCCAAAAAAGCTTTAAAAATATTGTTGCAAATTTTTGCATCTTATTTGAGTACATTTGGATCTTCCGCATTAACAAATATAAAAATTAAAAAAGGTCGAGATTTTTAAATTTAGATGATGAGATTATCATTTTTACGTCTAAATATAAATGAAATTATCAAAAATCATCAAGCTCAAATGTCGCATTAAATGCATTCTTATAATTAACTGATAATTAATTCCTTAATAAACATTTTGTAGACTTTGTCGTACATATTATTTTATTTAACATCGAAAATTATTATCCTAAGTTATTTTACACTGTTCATAGTGTAAATTCTTTTTGACATTTTATTGTTAATGTGCCACAAAATTTTGTAATTGTTAAAACTGTACCGCAACAAAGAAAAGGTTGAAAATCTCTGATGTAGCTAAATGAATTTACATTTGAACATCAAAAGCCTTAATCTCATAAAATTTTGATTAATTTCACATAGAGAACAGATACACAAACAATAAAACACAAAAAACAAAAGCTTTGTTACGTTTTGGCAAACGAAATCTCACTTTACCGTAACTGTGAAATACTACATAGAAAGATAAGTTTAAATATCTTGTATAGTTGCTAGCACATAGAAGCAAAGAAATAATTATTAGATATCAACAGATAAGGGAGATTGATGAAAAATCTGACAATCAGTAGGAGAACCCACTTGGAATAATGTATTTACTAGGCCTGCACAATGTTACTATAACCCTATCACTAATTTAATAAGAATTCTTCTTCCCCTTCTCTTCAAATCAGTCTTAAATATGTTTTCGAAAATAGTATATTTCCTAGTTTTTAAGAAAAGTAACGGTAGAATTCTGTTTTCGAAAACAATTAAAGTTAGCTTTGATATAGATGGGATTAAGATCTTTATTGTAGTCAATTCTAGAACACTACAAATACTTCCTAATCAGTATGGTCATAAAGAAATTGAAGTAAAAAGGAGTTTCTTATAAAACTTGTGCTTCGTCGTAGTTTGACAAAATTACAGTCTTCAGAAATTTAAAGTTTTATTGTATTACCACAATTTTTAATACGAAAGCCATTCCGGTTAACCTTTTCTAAAGTAATCAGATTATTTTCTTCGTTAATTTATCATAATAATACAGGTTTACAGCCCTGAATTAGTATTCATGTAGAAATAGGAATTTTTGTTTAAAATTTCAAAAATTTGTTCTATACTTTGAAAGAAATGATGTATACAAAATCGAAGTAATTGTAAGAATTCTGCAAAGAATGATTTATAGGCCTATCTCTGTTCTGAAAAGAAACATGAAAAATAAAACCATTTGCACATTCTACTTTCGAAAACTCAGAAGGATAGAACTCGGTACCTTCTGATCTATAAGTACATAACATACCACTAGACCAAAATGATCACTTCAGCCCCGAGGCTTTTACTGGCTTATATAGGAATCACCAGTACTAAACGTATCGGAGACCAAATAAAATCAGGAAGTAGGAATTTCTCTTTCAGAAAAATGCTCAAGATTTTAAAAGGATAAGCTTTCATTGCTAATATCGATTTCTTTACGTACAATAGTAGTCAAAATAAAAATAATTTTCACTTTTAGCTGATTATTTCCAAAGTACTGGACATAGTTTATTAAAACTATGCATCTGCATAAGTTGATAGCTTCAACTTGTAAAAATTATTACTTTACAACGGTTACTATAAACAAAAGGACTGTAGGTATCACACATCAGCATTGAAAAGGCGCAAAAATGGGAATGGGGGGGGGGTTGAAGATGAAACAAAAAGATTCAATAGGGTTTCCTTTTACAACTACGCACACCTTTCACAACATGAATCCATATTTTAAATGAGACACTTTGGGAATTCCTGTAGAAATCTGTTTCATTCCTTGAATAACGTTGTTTTCATGAATTGGAGATTTCTGAGAGGAATTACCCTAAGAAAATAATTCTATATTTTCTCTATAGGGTTATGATCAGGAGATATAAGTGGTCAAACCATCTGGCGAATATTCTCACTATCTAGAAATTTAGGGGAAAATTGAGATTTATGAAAAGTAACGTTGTCATCCATAAAAGCGATAGTAACTTTTAAATTGTATATGATTAGGCTTTGCTTTTAACTCACATTTCATATCTGCTTAACTCATGATTCTTAGTATATAAGAACTAAAGTGAATTTTTGTTTATTGAGAACTCTTTAAGCCCATGCCAATTATTTTGTATAATTTAGCCCAAAAATATTAGTCCCCCCCCCTTTTTTTAAGGTATCCGACTAAGTTTGGAACAGTGAATTTGCAAAAGCATACAAACTAATATATTTTAAATATTAAGTATCACTTGTGAGCGCGACCTATTTGGTACCGCTCCTTCACCGTCTTACCTACCTATGGGTGTGGGGGGAAACAAAGCATCATCAACAACTTCCATAATAACTATTATTTTATTTCTCTTTAAACACACTTAATCAATCACAAGTGAAACTACAAAAGGAAACCCTAGGAGTGATAGATAAAGCGAGTAATCTCTCTCTCTCTCTCTATTCTCAGTGAATAACTCTAAGTAAACGCGACTAAGTGAACTAGACAAAGTGAGCAAGCGCTAGTGATCCGATAACTAAATCTAATTCAATCTATCTTAGAACCTCAATCTACTAATTGAATATCTTAGCAACTATTTCCTTAACTCGCGCTATGTTGTGAAATACTCAATGAGATATTCTAATATTCTCACCTACGTATTACCGCAACAGCTCTCCTGCTCGTTCTATCTTACATCTACAAAACCTATACACTTTATATAGTCAAACTAATTTAAATATCAAGGTTTCTTCTTTGGAGACTGTGAATTAACACGAATGCTGGCCCCAAAGTTTCCCCCAAAGGATTAGTGAAATAACGATGCGTATAGATCCGTCACACACTTTGATTAGAATACATGCATAAAAATGTCTTAAGAATATTAATACAATAAAGAATTGCCTAAATACATTTATTTAGCAAAAAATGAAGAAAGAATGGCATATTTTCAAAACATTCTCCTTTTTTAGACAATGCTTCTATAATAATAATAACAATTCACACACACATATATAAGACTTCACTACTGAGTTTAAGCTAATATTTTTGAAAAAGTCACATTATTTTCAGAGTTACATTCAGTTGAAGTAACAACCGATATTTTTTTAATTAAAATTTATCTATTTCAATATATTAAAATATTAATAAATCCACTTTTAAGTAATATTTTTCAAAAATCTTAATTAAGGCTCAGTATAGAAGCCTTAACTAGATATAGGCAAATTATTATTATTATAGAAGCGTTTTCCATAAAAAGAGAATTTTTTGAACATATTACGTTCTTTCTTCATTTTGTTCGAAAAAATTTCATTTAAATAATTTTTTTTGCAACAATAATCTTAAAATAATTTTATATGTGTATTGTAAATCAGATGATACTAAATATCAAACAATTATTTATTTATACGCTTTTTGAAAACCTAGTTTTCCGAACTTAGTCACGGATACCTTAAATAAATAAACAAAATAAAATTTTAGGGAATTTTTAAATAATTATTTCTTTTGAAAATTTGAAATTTCAACTACTTATGGATACACCAAAATAAATATTAGCTTATAAAACTAAGAATTGCAAAATTGATCATTTTATATTGTTCCTTTTTATCAAATCTCTTCAACACAAACAAAAATAAAGCTCAGATCAATTGAAAGCAAAACACATTCCACTTCCCTACTTCCGAAAACTGTTTTTCCCACACATTTTCTCACATTTTACTGACAAAATAATTTGTTTCTTCTCGAAAAATTGTAACAAAATAAATGAGGTTCGAATGAATAAACAGAAGATCATTTTCTGCAGAGTGCCTACAGACTGTGAGAATTTCTATGTCTAGAAAATTACTGACCACCGGGCGAAAGCGAAAGGTCCGATACGCTTCGTCGATTTATTATAATTATCTCAAATAAAGGAAGTAATTCATACTTGGGTGTTGTTTCTGTAAAAATTTTTCAGAAAGTATATAAGGAAAGGTTCACTAGTCATTTTCATGCTGCAAACAATACCAACCGTATTCCAAAGGTACTTTTCCTACTTATTCAGTTTTACATGAATTTTTCTAAATTTCAACAATATTCTTATATGTTTGATATTTCTTGAAAACTTTGACTTAGTTGAAAATGTATTTCTGAATTTTTCAATACATTTTGTTTTCATATCCTTATCATCTTTTGTTTTTGTTTATGTTAATTTTTACCTTTCATAAACTGAATACGACTTTAAGTATTGTTCTCTTACGCTTAATTCTTGTAAATTTCAATTAATTCTAATGGATTTTTGATATTAAAGGTTAGAACTTCTAGCGATAACTTTAAATCTACAACTTTGGTATAACTTAATAAACCCATTCAGGCTTAAGTTAGCTTTATCTTGATACACAAACTCTAATTCAAAATTTCCATTTTTAAATTGTGATATATCGGTTATCTACCTATATCTTAAATTTTGAAATTATTAAGAATAGTTTTGAATTCTTTGACAGCTTAAATGATATTTTTTTATAATTTGAAACATAAATTAAAAGGTTGATTCTGTAATTAATAAAAAGAAATTTTAAAATTATATTTCGAATATACATCATTATTCTTTAATCGTTTGCTCTATCTTTAATTGTTCCAAAATACATATAAAGAATCTAAATTATTCCATATAATGTACATTAATTTGTTACAAACTATATTTATAAAAAAAGAGCTTAGTTCACCATAGAACTGTTGTAGTATAAATAATTATAATGTTTCTCAATGCCATACTTTGCAGTTTTCAGTTATTATGTCCATATTTTGAGGGTATAAATTATGAAAAAATGAAACTTATCCTTAATAGAATTCTTTTAAAAAGCAAATTAATTTAATCTGAGAATATTTTTACAGTCAAAATATTTATTCTATATTATTTTAAATAATTTAAATTACATAAAAAATTAATTTACAAATAAATTAATCGATTCTATGATTAATTTGAACTATATTTCTTATTAAAACAGATGAGGATCAACCTCCAAGTTTTCTCTATCTTCCTTCTGGCATCTGCGGTGCTCATCGCAGCCGAACCAGAACCAGAACCTGAACCAGTAACAGGAAAAGAATACGCCCTCAAGTAAGTTATTTGTAAAATGAAGTTTGCTCTTGAAATAATCATAAGCAAATAAATCGCTTGCCTGATAAACATAAAAGTATTTTTAATTCTTTTGTAAATTGTTTTTAAAAAGACTTTAAAAAAGTCCATTTGCTCAAAGAATGATAGAAGTAACTAAATTTAAAAAAGTTGCGAAGAATAAAGTATACTTTTTGTTTTTCTATGAAACAAACAGAAAACAAAAAATAAAAATGTTGCGAATAAAATTGATTTTAAATAACTTTTGTATATGTTCTCGAAATCTCAAAGAAAAACAAACTTTAGAACTGTATAATAAATTAAAAAGTAAAATATCTTTTGATACTTTATATATACAGATAGAGAAATATTAATAATTATAAAAATTATTATGTGCTATTAAATGTTTTTACGTATTTCTTTCATTTATACATAAAATTTATAGAATTATTATCTAAAATAAAAAGAAGACAAATTGTATGCATAAGTGCATAATGTTAGAATTTCTTTTTTAAATTCTGCCATATAAATTATTTACCGATGATATGTAAAAATAACCCTTATTAAATTTTTCCTTTTTATTGAATCTTTAAGCTATATGAAGTATACTTACAATGCATTCTATTTTACAAATATTTTAAATAGAGAGATGTCAATGTTCATATTACCAGCAATTATATATTTTTATAGACAAGACGAAATGTTTCTGAAATTTCTGGAAAAATTCTTCTACTATGAATCACAATTCAATTTTAAAAACAACATGGCCATTATCTTTCACTACGACTTCTTCAAGTGCGTAGATCAATTTGTGTTCAAATTCGAAATCATTGAAAAGAAATATATTTATCTAAAATTCCAATATTTATAAACTTTTAAAAATAGGAATGATACGAAATATATTAATTTAAGGGTAAAAATTCTACACCACAATAAGTTGCTGAACTATTCACTTTGCTTTTTCTTTTTAAATGTATGATTTATTTTAAGTTCTTCAGCCATATTCTAATCCAATTTGCTTCCATTCAGAATTTTAAACTGCTCAGTAATTCGCAAAAAAACTTTCAAGGGCTTGTGTCAAAAAATACAATTCTTTTTTGTCAGTAATACTGCATAAAATTATTAATATGCACAAGCATGTCAAAAAAATTCAAATCAACAACATAAAATCAACACAAAATTTTTATGAATATGTATATAGCTACTAGGAATCTTTCCCTGCAAAAGTTTTATTAGAATTTTGTGAAGGTTCTAAGCAAATTCAGCTTCAACTTGCCGCAAGGAAATTGGTAAAATCGGTTGAGAAAGGTCCAAGGTTGTATTATGCACACCATAATTTGCTTTAGATTGCGAAAATTGATCGAAGAAGCATTATAATGGAGAAAACTATTTTATGCTTCTCTCAAACTAGATACTAGTTACTGTGTAAGATACTATGCCTAAGCATTTTATTTTTGAGTTTTTTGACATAGTACAAAAAATACACTGTTCTCATTTTTAGATCAATAGCATTTCATAAAATTTTCCTTTGCTATATCGAGAATCTTAAGGAATAAGTTAGGAATATCTTATTAAGGAATAAATTTTTAAAGTAAATATGTTAAAACATTCGACTCCCATTCCTTAAAGAATAATTGTTAAATATATTAAAATATGTAAATGAGAAACGTATACAAATTCTGGAATATTCTAATATCTGGAAATGTCTTGTTTATAAAAATATGCTTATAAAAAAACTTTATTGCCTTATTTAAAGCTAATTAAAACGTATAATAAATAAGAATTATTACCTATTTTTAATATCACTAATTATAAGAAGAGTAATTATGTTACACACACAAGTTCTTTCAAACACAGAAACTCTTGAATAGTTAGATGATACTTAATTATTTAATTAAATTATGTTGACGATTATTTAGAGTTCAACATTTTTGTGTTTCACAAAGTTTTATGAAGTTTGATACAAATAATGTGACATTTATATACAACAAATAAATTAATTTATTTGATAGCCTGATATGCTTTTCAAACCAAAAAATTCTTTAAATCTTTTTGCGTACATGAAGCCTTTAAGAGTAGGGAGTACATTTAAACGGTTTACTAAATAAAACCAAACTTCCAAAATATTTAGGCATTATTCACGAAATAAAAAGCTCTCCACCTTCAAAATCAATATATATTCCATATGTACTTATTTTTTTATATTAGAATAATTAATTTTTGCTTGTAAAACAAAATATTGTAGCAAATTACTTATTGTTTTTTATTATTTATATTTTACAGACATGATCCAAAGCAATTAGTTATCCTTAAAGATGAAACAGAACATTTCCACCACCACCACCATCATCACCATCACCATCACAAACATGGACACGACCACAAGCACAAACATGGCCACAAGCATGAACACGGACATAAGCATGCACATGGTCACAAACATGGTCATGTTCATAAGCACGCTCATGGTCATAAACACGATCATCTTCACAAACATGCCCATGGTCATAAGCATCTACATGGACACAAGCACGGACACTTACACAAACATATACACGGTCACAAGCATGCTCATGGTCATAAACACGGTCACGCACACAAACATGGTCACATTCACAAACACGGGCACGCTCACAAGCATGGACATGTACACAAACATGGTCATGAGCACAAACACGGTCACGCACACAAACATGAACATGGACACAAACACGGACATAGCCATGGACATGTTCACAAGCACGGACACGGACATATTCATGAACATGGACATAAGCATGGACATGGTCATAAGCATGGACATATTCATGGTCATGGACATGGACACAAGCATGCTCATGGTCATAAACATGGTCATTTGCACAAGCATGGACATGGACACAAGCATGGTCACCATCACCTGCACAAACATGGTCACGAACATGGACACAAGCACGGTCATGCTCACAAACACGGACACGAACATGGTCACAAGCATGGCCATGGGCACAAACATGGACATGGGCACGCTCACGCTCACGGACATGCTCATGCACACAAGCACGGTCATGGTCACAAGCATGGACATGGACACATACACGGACACGAACACAAACATGGTCATGAACATAAACACGGACATGGACATGGTCACAAACACGGTCATCTTCACGGACACAAATGGATTGGTTACATTACTCATGCTCATGGCCTCAAAGCTCATCCTCACGCCTTGGAGGAGCCCAAAGATCTTCTCCACCATGATCTGGCAGCTGAACCCGACTCTGAACCAGGTGCATTAGAAGTGGAAGCCGAGCCTCTGCATGAAGAAGCTGATCATGAAGCCTATGGAGACAGTGCCGAAGAGGAAGAGGAGCCTCAACTTGCCTTAGATTCCCAAGTAAAATTTCAACCTGCTCTGCCAGAAGGAAAAGCGGTTACTTACGAATACAGGCATTTTGGAAATGCAAGTCCCCTCCTTGCCCGTTCAGATCTCAAAGCACAGGCCTCCGCCATTGAAAAGAAAGCAGTTGTTGCTGCTTGAGAGATATTTCTGGTGACCACTGGATATTTTGCCAAAATGTATAAAGCAAGCTGCGAAGCAGGTCCAATTGCTACAGCTTGGACGTACATAACAAACCCCATCGAATGTTAATAGGTTTTTTCTAAGAAATCTTGGATATATTATTGAAGGTTAAGAGAGAATAATATTGAAGATTACATTGTTATTTTAGAAGGTGAAACGAACTACACGCTGCATGTAGGCACTATACATATTATACACAGTATGGTGTGGTGTAAAAATATTTATTATTTATTGTAACTTATTGCTAAATAAAATTTTTTTTTCAAAAATGTGTTTTATTTCAATTATCAGGAAATAAAGCAATATAAATGAGCAATAAAAATACGCGTTTGTTTCAATTACCTTTTAAAAATAATAATAGTACAGCTTAAGACTATAGGCATTTTGACATGAAATACAAAGAAAATTTCTGAATTTAGTAAAAAAAATTAACTTATTGAAAACATAGGTAACGATAATTTTAGTAAATATAACTGTTTTTAATAACAAATAAAGACCGAGATCTGAAGAGTCCCAATCATCTAAACAAAGCTCTGTTATCGTTATCTTTACAGGATTTTATGAAATATTTTAATTAAAGTTTAGATATCTAAATAATTTGTAATTTTTATTGTGAATGCCATTCGAAGATTTTTATCTCGAAGGATATTTATTTAAAATCATTATTGATCATACAGAACTCCAACTTTAATTTTTCCATATTAAGATACGATTTGTAATTTAATTTACGAGTAATGGATATTGCATTTACATTAGTGTTTTAAAGTCAAATTAACTGCAAAATAGAAAAAAACTTTAGAAATCGAACATTTATATATATATACTAGCTGACCCGGCCCGACGTTGCACGGGCTTTTACCGAGGGTGTAACTTAATCCCCATGTTAATTTCCTCCTTTCTTTCTGACGCCAGCACTTTTGTGTGGGTGTGACGCGTACGATGGGAGTGTATGGCCCGTGAGTGCGTGTCATGGCTTTCTCGTTTAACATTTTACCTTCTCTTCACAATATTATTTCTCGAAATTACTTTTACTTCTTTGTTTCTTTCCTCTCCGCTTAGCCCGGCGTTTTGCACGGGTTTTTACCAGTGAATAACTTAATCCCCAACTGAATTTCTTGTTTCCCTCAGGACGATAGTACTTATGTGTGTGTATGCGCGATGTGAGTGATTTTTCTTTAACTATGACATTAAAACTCCCTTTTTCGAAATTTGTTCTTGCGTTGGTGTGGTATGGTACTTAGAAGAGGTAAGTAAAAGCTTAGGTGTCGTTCTCGTCACTTGACGATGGTTGAAAATTTCGAGGTCTGTCGCTAAAAACCCTCGAATAGGCGAACAGTGCGAATTTATAAATCACTCACTCACTTTTCAACTCTTTCGTTACAATTTTTTAGTCCCCGGAAACGAAAATGTAGCCTTTTTAAAAATAGTTGTATGTTGAAAAAAGACAGAAAATAGAAATTTTTCAAATTACAAAATTTTATTACTATTTTAAATTTTGAAGTAAAATTGTGAGGATATTTTGAAATGTTCGACACACGGGAAAAAAGTTTCATGCAATTATCTTTATAAAAGAAGAAATTATTAAATGATTGTTTTAAGTATTTTGAGTGTTTTGTTAAAATTTATTCAAAAAAGTTTTTGGCTTTTTATTTTTTAAATCACTGATTCTAAAAGTTTTAAAAATCATTTTTATTTAAACGCAACGATTTTGATTCATTTTAGAAAAAAATCATAAAATATGCAAAATATCATTGTTTTGTAAAAAAAAAGTTTTTTTTTTTAAATTCTTAAAAAAAAAGATAGTTTTCGGCATTTTATTTTTTTAATCACTGATTCTAAATGATCAATGAATTTTTTAAAAATCATTTTCATTTAAATTCATCTATATTTATTCATATTAGAAGAAATCATAAAATACAAAACAAAATTAATTAATTATTTTATACTAATATTGATTAAAAATATTCATTTAGCAATTAATTGTGACATGCCAATTTAGTGATTTTTGATATATTAATAACACGCAATTAATAATGAAGAATTTTTTATTTGAACATAGCTTTTATTTTTTTCTAAGGAAGTTATGCTTATTTAACTGAATAATTCAAAAAAAAAAATTTCGAAATGGGCAAATTTTGCGTTTTTATTATGAAATTATATGTCAAAAAAAGAAAGTAAACTATAAGTTTTATGAAAGAGAACAAAAATTTTGATACTGATAAATATTTTAAATGAGTCTCAGAAATGAATTGAATACATTTTGTCATCTTAATCTAACATCTATAATGATTTAATTTTGAAAATTATCTAAAGAAAAAATGACGAAAATTGAAGCAAAAATAACTTTTTCACTCGCATTTTTTTTACTCGCCAAATTTACTGATTTCCCCCTGTTTAAGGCAGAACTTTTTAGTGTAACCCTTGAGATAGATGCGGTCGACGGTTAAACAGTTCAAAGGTCTTTGGCGCAAAACTATTTTTCGACTCCAAGGTTTGGCTAACTGTAAAATCGCGTATTTTTTATAATTTGTTTTTATTTTTAGGGCATAATTTTTAAGTTAATGCTTTCAAACTTCAAGAATTAATTGCAAAAATAAAGTACTTTTAAATAAAAAAAAATGTACAAAAAATACTGTTTAAATTATTTTTCGCAAAAACGGTTTTTACGAAAATTTCAAAAAAAAATTTAAAATCCGTAATTTTTGCGCAATTTTTTCAATTTTCGTACAGATTACGGATAATATTTTTTTACACACGGAAATAAAGTTTCGTGCGCTTATTTTCATAAATGACAAAGTTATTCAATGTTAAGTTAAAATATTGAGTATTTTTTGAAAAATCTTTAAAAAAAAGTTTTGAGAATTTTACTTTTTAAATGACTGGGTCTAAAAGAGAAAGGCTTGAAGTTATTTAGTGTAGAATATCGTTTTAATAACACGAAAACAAATTCATACGCAACAATTTAGAAATAATTTGCATAAAAACGCATCAGTTTTAACCCTTTTTTAAAAAATTCTTAAAAAATAGAAAATATCATTATTTTGCAAAAAAAATTATACCGTATTGTGGCGAAATAAATGATATTTCCGATTCTGTAATTATTTTTTGTCTGATTTTAACGGTAAAAATTGGATGGCAATTTTAATATGGTGGAAAACGTCGGATCACCGCTCGGCCGAAACGGAATGGAAGTTCTGCCAAGTAAACAACCCGAAGAGTAAAACAATTAGGCGTTTTAAGGTTTTTAATTAATATCTTTTTAACTAATTGCAATATCGGAATAAAAAATAGTTTACATCCTATTCTCAGGCCTACTGAATATAGGCACAAAATTTCATTAGAATCGGTCTAGCCGTTTCGGAGGAGTTTGGTTACAAACACTGTGACAGGAGAATTTTATATATTAGATATAACCTAACATGAATTTTTATCCACAATATCTTAATTTAATTCAAACAAATAGTAACAATTGTGAAGCAAATTTTCTTGATATAGAAATTAAATTAAAAGATAATAAAACAAGTTACTAATATTTGTGATAAACGAGAAGACTTTAATTTCAATATTATAAAAGTACCACATTGTGAGAGCAATGTGCATGTTTCTATACTCAGAAATATTGTTATAAATTACACACAACGTAATAAATTTCTAGTTTCAAATAAATCAGAAAAAATAAAAAACGAAAAACATTTTACTAAATAATGTTTAATTCAAAAATACCCAATTAATTTTATTAATAGATATTTGAATAATGAAATTCTAAATAGTAAGGATTAAATTTCCATAGTTTATAAACAGGTTATTATTTTAAATTTATTATTCTTCCTAGATAGTTATAGTTACCCCAATTTCTAATTTAAGATATAATAACCCTTTTTATATTTTTTTTAAATCATATAATCTCTTAGTGTCCCTAAGTTAATGGTAGTATGTTAACAATTTTTAATTTATTATTTCTATTCTTTTCATACTTCTGCTAAGTGCTACTTTTCAGCCATTGATTTGATTTGAATATGTATTTGGGTCCAGAATCTGGCAATAACTTGTTTATTGTACTCAGATTTAGCGCGGGCTCTGCAATTTTTTATGCAATTGCTGTATGCAATTTTTAGGTAAGTTACCTTTTCTCATAATGGATTTAGATTTCCTATCCATTATTTTCAATAGGTTTTTGCTCAGTATTATTAACAGAAAGGGGGAAGGTTGGCTGGCCACAAAACATGTTCAACCCCACCTTTATATAAAAAAGTTTTTTATATATAAGCTGTCCTAAGTCAGAAATGTTGATAATACTGTAGTATCCATTCTTTTATATTTTTATATTTAACTCTGTTATTTTAATTTTTCATACCTCCTTTTAAATTCTGTTGTCTGGTTATCTTGCAATTTCAATTTTTTTCAGTTTTAATCATGTTTATTCATCCCCCTTGTAGAGAAATTTTGATTATATATATATATATATAATTGATATTCTTTTATGTATTGATCATGTGGTTCATCTCTCTCTTGTAGAGAAATTTTGATTATATATATATATATATATATATATATATATATATATATATATATATATATATATATATATATATATATTAAAATTATATGTGAATCAGATATAGTTTTTTAAAAAAAATTCAGATATATTTACTATTGTACTTATTATTTTCATTTCCTAAGTTTTACATTCCGTAACATGCTAATTCTCTTTTTTCATATAGAAAAAAATTTACAATGTATTTCTTTCTATAAGTGCATATAAAACTAAAAAAAAATCAATGAAATTTAAGTATTAGTCTTATAAACTTTGCAAAAACAGAAATAATAATAAATAAAATGCTGCAACATGTAATAAAATAACGAATTTTTGCACAGTCTTAAAAAACAAAAAACACTGGTATTTTCTTAAAACCAAAGAAAAAAATCAAGTTAAGTGATTCTGTAGCAATCCGTTGAAGTCCTTTGGACCGGAAGAAAATTACCAGTTGTCTAGAAGATTTCCGACTCCGTTAGACAAATAAAGAAATGATTACAGCTACAGAACCAAAGATACTTAGAAAGTAATCAGAGTTGTCACTAATTGAAAACCAATCGTTTTCTTTGCTCTTTAATAATTTATTTATTAACTGGAAAAGTCTATTGAATGACTATCATTTTCTTGAAATTGTGATTCAATAAGAAAGTGATTCTAGTACTTAAATATTTTTATTGGTAAAAATTTTATTAAACGCCTATTAAATAATTTCAAGATATTTTACTTGTTTCTTTCCTGATTATTTGTTCCCTCTGTCCATATACTGATAGTTTTTTTTTTCTTGAATTACATTTAAATTTTTATATCTATATATATAAAGGAGAAAAGCGACTCACTCACTGACTGACTAATCACGATATCTACGGAACTATTCAACCTACAGATTTGAAATTTGGTAGACATGTTCCTTTCATGGAGTAGAGATCAGCTAAGAATGGATATTTTTTTTTGCGAAATTCGAATCGCAAGGGGCGTTACAAATAATTGTTTCCATTTTTAAACTACTCAACATACAATCTTGAAATTGGGTTAGCAGATTCCTTTCATAGAGTAGAGATCCGCTACAAAATGAGTTTGATGAAAATTGACCCCCAAGTGGCGTTGGGGCCATTATAGATAATTATTTCCATTTTTAAGCTATGAGACGCACAGTCTTTATATTTGATAAATAGATTCCTTTCATAGATGATGATGGGTTTTGCGGAAATAGCTCCCAAGTGGCGTTGCGGGGGATTAAGGGGTGTAATAGATAAATATTTTCGTTTTTAAACTACTTGACCTACCAGCTTGGTGGTAGGTCAAGATGCGTTTTGGGAAAATTGACCCCTAAGGGGTGTTGCGGGGGGTTAAGGGGAGATATAAATAATTATTCCGATTTTTAAAGTATAAGACGTGCAGTCTTGAAATTTGGTAAGCGGACTCCTCTCATAAGGTAGATATATGCTACAAAATGGGTTTCGTGAAAATCGAAACCTAAGTGGCGTTGCGGGGCTTAAGGGGCATTATAGATAATTATTTTCATTTTTAAACTACTGGTCGTATAGTCTTGAAATATGATAATCAGAAGCCTTTCATGGATCAAAGATTCGTGTTTTGTGAAAATCGACCCTTAGATAGCGTTGCGGGGACTCAAGGGGCGTTATAGATAATTATTCCCCTTTTTAAACTATTAGACGTACAGTCTTGAAATTTGGTAAGCAGATTCCATTCGTAGAGTAGAAATTTGAAGGAAATCAACTCTTAGGGGAGCAAGGTGTTACTGGAGCGTATTGACAAAAAAATTCCTTTTTGCGAACTACAAGGACTATAATAATGGAGTCAGAGAATATTAACGTCGCACTGATTAGCAACACGAGGGCTTTTGGCGACGGTCCGCGTAATTTTGAACCATGGTCAAGTGACGCGGACGACACCTGAGCTGGCACCCCCCTCTCCAAACTACCACTCCACACCAACGGGAGGACGTTTGAGCTCTCGACAGATTTAACGTGCATCTCTCCCCTACACGGCGGATCTTTAGTGGTACTAGGATTGAACTCATGACACGCTAGCCATGATCCGATGCCTAGACCACTCGGCCACCGCGGCCACCTATAATAATGGAACTTGGTTTGCATTTTTCTTTTGTTGAATTGAAATCCGCTAAGAATGGTTATTTTGGAAAACGACTCTCAACGGAATTACGGGGTATTGATAGTAAAAATTTCGTTTATTTTTTTGTTAGATTTAGACTTGAAATTTGGCTTGCATGTTCATTTTCCAGAGTAGAGACCCACCGAAAATTGGTTTTGCGAGAATCCGCTTGGTTATAGGGTTACAAAAGTGCAAACATCATTCTATACTTCAATTTTAGAGATTTTTAGAAAATACTAATTAGATAAGTTCTGTCCTATTTTTATCAAGAGACGACAAGTATATTTTTTAATACAATCGAATTCTTAATGCTAGGACTTATAGATTTCAACAATTTATATATATATATATATATATAACATCATGAAATACCCAGCGAAGCGGGTGGATAACGGCTAGTTACTTATAAAATGTTACTTTCTACATTTAGGAAACAGTAACGTGTGTACAAAATATCTGTAATATAAAAATAGGCAGAAGCTTATTAGGATACAGATTTGTTGCCAAATTTCAATTAACATCACTGCAAAGGTATACTAGAATTATTGACGATGTACCTTGTAATTTTGAATCTAGATCAGAAAAAAGACGAGATTTGAGTTGATTCTCCAAATTTCCCAATACGTCACAAGATGAATTTTAAATTACTAATTGATTTAGCGTGAATTTTTGGTGTAATTTCTTGAATCATAATAGAAGCAAAGCTTCGATCTTTTCACCAATCATATAATGCTCGATTTAACTACCATGGCCGCGGTAGCCGAGTGGTTACGATCGCGAACTCGTGGTCACATTTGTCGTGTCACGGGTTCGATCCCTACTGCTACTAAGTTCAAACGTGTTGAGGGAATGATACACGTTAAACCTGTCGAGACTCAGAGTCATCCTGTTGGCGCGACATAGTGTGGAAATTAAAGCCCCTTTTACATGGACGAAAATTGCCGGCAGTATTAATCCTCTCTATCCACGTTTACATGATGAGCCAGCATTTTATTGGTTTGAAAAGGGAGTTGAATTTTTGTACCCGCTTTGGAAAAAGACAAATGGTGAGAAATACGAGTTCGTTTTCAAATTTTCCCATGATGCATTGCGAGCAAGATTCATTTGTTCAAGTGAGTGAATATTAACGTCGCACTGATTAGCAACACGAGGGCTTTTGGCGACGGTCCGCGTAATTTTAAACCATGGTCAAGTGACGCGGACGACACCTGAGCTGGCACCCCCTCTCCTAACTACCACACCAACGGGAGGACGTTTGAGCTCTCGACAGATTTAACGTGCATCTCTCCCCTACACGGCGGATCTTTAGTGGTACTGGGATCGAACTCATGACACGCTAGCCATGATCCGATGCCTAGACCACTTGGCCACCGCGGCCACAAGCAGATTTGTAGAATCTGCACGTTGGACGACAGAAGAAATTAAAAAACTGATTTTAAAAGTGACATGTAAAGTTAAAATTAAACTTTAAAAGAAAGAAAGCAAGAATGCGAAAAATGTAGATATTATATTCATTTATATATTATTTGACAATATATAATAAGTTGAAAACATCTTTATTAGTACATAAAAATTTTCCAATTGATGAAATATTTACACTCAAATTAAACAGTAACATTTAAATAACCATTTTTAACCTCATAATAATAAAATCATGTCTTTAAAATTTTATCATCAAAAGTTTCATTCCAACATGTCTTTGTCATTCACGTCTACAAAGTAGTAAATTTGACCACATAATAAATGTAGAAACTTGGCATAAGTTGAAAATATTTGTTACTTTATATAAAAATATTACAATGGATTAAATCTCTTCAACGGTATCATTAGCTTTTGTGTAAGTTTAAATTATAATTTTTATCTTTATGATA
The DNA here is from genome assembly GCA_019973975.1 of Trichonephila clavata. Classification (NCBI taxonomy): domain Eukaryota; kingdom Metazoa; phylum Arthropoda; class Arachnida; order Araneae; family Nephilidae; genus Trichonephila; species Trichonephila clavata. Next base: position 22,605 of record BMAO01035546.1, on the reverse strand, counting down.
AACAAACTATAAAATTAAAAGTTTACTGTCGTAGGTTTTATATCTACATTTACATCTATAAAGTAAGAAATTAGAATATAAAATAAATAAAGAAATGTCTTTTTTTAACAATATCCAGTAAGTACAAAATATGCTTGTAATAAAAAATTTGTTTGAAAACATTCCCAAAAAATGTATTAAATCTTAACTTTTCACACAAACAAATTATAGAGGAACAATGAATTTACTATTTTTAGCGTCATGATAAATAAATTATTATAAATAAATCAAATTATACTTTTGAATCTTATCAATTATTTTAATCTTTAGCTCAAAAGAAATAAATACATATTTGTGACTCCATGATGTAGATTACTAATTTTGTCTGGTCATTCATTGCTTAAAACAAAACAAACAAAAAATATGAGAAACAACATGTCTTCTAAATAGGGCAATAGCGAAGATTATGGAATATCATCGCAACCAATATTCGGGGTATTTCGATGGTTAAACTGTAAAATCACGTGAATCTGTCAACCAGTCACCAAAATCTAATGTAAACCAGTCTGAAAAAAAAATCACCGGTCGAAAGCTGTTTTTTCTCCCCAACCCCAATTTGCCTGCTATTTGCGGGATTGTACGTAAACGGGGCCTAGGAAAGGGGAAGGAATTCAGCTTAGGTGTTGTCCTCGTTTGACTATGGTTCAAAATTACGAGCTTCATCGCCAATAGCCCTCGTGTTATTTCTGAATTTGACGTAAATTAAAATCAAAGCACTGCCAATATGATTCTTTGAAACTCTATTATTCAATGAATTTCTTTTAAATTAAGAAGAAGAAGAAAAAAAGAATTTGCATATTAACGAATATCATAGCATACATTTTTTAAATTATTAGTTATAACTGGAAAAATATATATATCTTTAGCATTTAGATAACATAGTTAACAATATTAATAGCTTTTTAACTAACATAATAATACCATAATTAATTACAATAACTAATAAGGCAAATTGTAAAGGGAAATCTGATTTACTTAGCTGTAGAATTAAAAAAATTGTTATAAGATGTTTTCCATCTACCGGCTGTTTTAAATTTTGAATATAATCTATAAAAATAATAAATTCCTTCTCAAACTAAGACTAATAAATCAATTTGAATGCTTACGTCCATTCGAAAATGCAAAAAATAATAAAGATTTCTTTGGAATTATATTTTTTCCTCCGATGTTTGTAAACATTTTAAGCCTATTATAATGACTCATTTGGTGGGTTCCTTTTGTTAAAAAAACATTTAGAGATATTTTCAAATATATTAAGGGGAAAATATAGTTCCAGATGAATATATTCCTTACTTTTTGCTTTTCCTGATGCATTTTACTGCATTCAACTGGATTCTAGATTTGATGAGGGAAGTAAAACTTTCTCGTATTAAATTATATTCTAAATAACCAGCTGCGGAGCGTTAATAAATTTTATTCAATTCAACATAATAAAACATATCGTTTGATACTTACCACGAGAGGAAATATGTGAAAATTTATCTCATTGTCGGAAGAAATTCTTTATATATATTGAATGAAAACAGCAAATTACATTGCTAATATTTATAATTTACATTAGAAATTCTTTATAGAATGTTTGTAGTTACCATATTGTTAAAATTGCGGTTATTTACGATTGAAATTTCTCTTTTATCGTCAAAGTATCACTAGCCATTTCGAATTCAAATCACTTCATCTCAGAGATTTCCACAACATTAATGGGCGGAAACCTTTCCATTAAAGAATTTTAGAAGTGCTACATTTTGCATTCTGGTGATGCAGAAACGGCTTTAAATTTTCCGAAAATCCCCAAAACTAATAAAATATAAATTTTGCCACAATTTAACCTCCATTTCTATGATTTTTGAAATATTAATTAAGGTTGCAAGCTTTAATAAGAAAAAAAAAATTTTAAACCACTAATAAAAGATGAAAGAAAAATTTGATGCTTACGAAAAAAAACTGTGAATAAAATAATGTAATTCAAACTTGAATGAGAATTTTTGTTTCGAAAAAGCACTGGAAAAATTATTTTTAAGTTCTTCAAAATTCAAGATGAAAACAAAAAAAAAACTTAAGAAATTTTCCTGCTATAGGAGTGAAAGCTTCTGCTTAATGTTACGTTTTTTAAAAAAAGAAACAAAAATCAGTGAAGCATATAGAAAATGAGATTTAAAAAAAAACACTGGCAAGAATTTCAGAATTCTATCAGTTTGAAAGCTGTCTATTTATTTGTGAGAAGAATCTGATAAGAAAGATCTGATATTGAATTTCTTATGTAAAAAAAAATTTCTGACTTATTTTAAGTATCATGGTAATTTTTTTCTTCTCTGCTTGTCAAACTTGATCCAATTTTGAATTTTTTTGAACATGCATCTTTTAAGTAGTATTACTGCAATTATTTTAAAAGAAAATCTTAAATCCTACATAAAAAGGGCCATAAACATCAAATAATTGAAAAAGTTGGAATACATTTGCACTTATATTTTTAACCAGTTAACTGTGATTGACGTGTATATTCGCCATGAAGAAATTGCAAGATTTTGTATATTGACGAGTATACACGTCAGACGTAAAAATTAGTGACCATTGGCTATTTAAATTTTTAATATGTAAAGAAACAAAACATATTCTCAAATTTCAAGATAATTATAATATTTTGAGCCAAGGTTGGAGTAAAACAAATAAATAATAAATATGAAAAATTTAAGATTAACTTATACGTCCGCGAATGCATCATCTGAAAGAAAGTATAAAGTTTAATAACGAATTTATATATGTGCTATGATAATGTTTTATAGATGATAGCCTAAAAAGGGCAAAGACGAAAATTGGAAAATAGATTTATAATAGAGTCCCTTCAGGTGTTGTCAGCCCTAGGACAAATGCGTGACGCCGACCAGGCGATGAGTCCATTGATAGCTATTAACCCGAAGTTACGTAGCTATCGAGTGGTGTAAAAGACAATGGTTTGATGTTACAACCATATGCTGACATTAGAGTAATAGCCCAATGCCGTGCTGCCTAAAGAACAGTTATTGAAGTGAAACTTCTTTAGGGACGAGAGTGAATGGGGAATTTACCCAATTTTGCATAAGAGTGAAAAAGCGAACGGAAGTAGTGATTCCCCCCCCCATCCCTCCGAAACGTCGCCATGGTGAGGAGATAGCGAGGGGGGAAGAGAGTGGGGGGATACACCATGTAACTTGCGTCATATCCGTGAAAATGTTGGACGATTGCTAAGGGGGAATCGTGCATCAAAAGTATATCTTGCTGCTAAGGACGAAAGGCGCTTAGATATTGTTGACTTTAAATGGGTATACCTAGCTACTCTTGTAACGAACACGTGGCGTATTTTCGTAGTTTTTATGTAATAAACGGGCCGTTTTCAACGAATAAACGCACCCAAAATATTACCATTATATGGCTCTTCCCGTTACGGGAGTGTCTGGGGCACAAACGTCGTGCCAGAATCGCTATGGATAGCGTTTGGTAAACGAACACAGTGGCTTCAGTTAATGATGCATTAAGTTTATATTATTAATTTTTATTCCTAAATGGACATCAGTTAAAATGTCTTGATAAAAATCTTACTAGCATTAATGTGAGAAAAGCGTGATTTTTGCAAGGAAGTAGAATATTTTTACTCACTATAAAGAAAAATAAACCAGAAGGTCTGAAACAACTGCAAAAAAATGCGATAGAACTGTCGTTGCCCAAAAGTCGCAGGTGTAAAAAAGTTCGGGGAAGAAACAGACATGATCTTAAAAATAGATACCTTTATTTATATCTAACTCTTCTATACAAATAAATAAAATTAAAGTGCCTGTTTGTAATTTCAAATTAGCAGCTTTTTACTAAATGCATTTAAAGGTATATACGGTACTTATATCAAAAAATCAATTTTTAAAATTTTTGTCTGTCTGTCGGTCTGTCTGTTTGTTCCGGCTAATCTCGGGAACTTCTGGTCCGATTTTAAAAATTCTTTCACCAATAGAAAGCTACATTATCAGCGAGTAACATAAGATATATTTTATCTCAATATTCCTACAGAAACGGGAACTATGCGGGTAAAACGTTGACGTTGCTTACTCCCCGCCAAGTTGGCGCAAAATTATGCATTTGTTAACAATGGGATTTTAATAAAAAATTTCTCACATTTATAACAAATAACTGAAACATAGTGTAATTTAGCATCTTTACAAAAAGCAATTTTTAAATGGTTTTTTATTAAACGTCTAACCTTTATTACGTTACGTTTGTTAAGTGTCAAACTCAAACTTTGAGAAATATCGCCAAGTTGGCTAAGAAGTTCTCTATTCCGACAATCCCAGATATTTTAATGCAAATTTTCTTCCACTTTTTAAAGAGGGAAACGAAATAAAGTTCTAACGAATTGTGCGCGTGATATTGAAAATTCTATGGTAATATTAATTGACAGTTTCATAAAAAGTTTTGATTACTTTAGTAGTTTTGATTAGTTTAATTAGTTTTGAAAGTATTTGAATTTTTTTTAACCTAATTAAACAATATTCATATTGTGTACAAAATTTTTCACTTATACTGAACCAGATATTTTACATGGAGGTACTACTTTGAAGATAGACTATGGAGACATCCATACAATGTTACTCGCCGAAATAGGGGGAAATTAGGGAGCTATTAGCAATACTTATTTCATCTTCGGTCTTTCTAATCCTCAAACCTTTCGGAATAAGTACAAAGACTACATGGCGGAAGATATTTTGCGACGAAAAACAACCAAAAATATGCCTTTCAATGAACACATCTACAACGAAATGCAATAAGGTTTTTCAGAATGGTTAGGAAGAAGCTACATGATTTTGGAATGATTAGCCCTATACGTGTTGACGGAAATGGCTTCGATAAGGAAATTATTTGAGGATTAAAGAACGATTTTATAGTATTGTAACATCAAGTAATATAATTTATCCTAAATGTACCAGTTATGCAAAATCTCGATGCTCCTCGACTATCTAAAGGAACGAGGCTTTGGATCACAAAACTGATGCAGAATATACTTGGTGCCAATATTTGAACATATGTCATGAAAAGGGATAGTGTTATCATACCTCGAATTCCAAGTATCCCCACTGACCTACCGTTTCAATTCAAACAAGTTCAATTTTCAGTTTTACTGTTGCTATTAACAAAGCTAACATTTCAGGTAGTAGGGGTGCATTTAAAAAAGCAATGTTTTTCCCATGGCCAACTACATGTAGCCTGATCGGTGTGCCCAATGCCCAAATCTTCACGTATTTGCAGCTGACAGAAGAACATGTAATTTGGTATACAGTAGCATCTTAGAATAATATTCTGTTTTGAGTTCTTTTAAAGAGGAATTATATATTAAACGTAGATACTTTCGATTTTTAAAAATATTAATAGTTTAAGTTATTGAATATTTGTTGTTAATTATTATAATAAATTACGCTATCAGTTTTTTTAAACTAAGCTCAATTTTAGAATTTTTAAATTTTATTGGTTCCAGTCAAACAATGAAAAAATTACCATATTATATTATTTACTTTCTAATGATAATGATTGCGACTTTGACAGTTATTTAAAGACATCAACGCGAGCGGAGCCGCGGGTAAAAGCTAGTTATGAATAAAAAACATCTTTATTGCCTAACTCTGGAAACAATCTGACATATAAGCTTATTCAAAACAACTTATCTTGAGTTAAAGCTCCTTATGACAATCCTTCTTGAACCCCGATAGTTCGGTCAGCTCTAATGTTAATTACTTCCAAAACTCCTGATGGAGTCTAAGACGAATATTAATTTCACGAATATAATATTTATTTGCGACTTACCAGTCTTAATTACAAAACTTATAAGGGATGATTCGGTACAAAAAAGATCTGATGGACAATCTAAGCTATTTCACTGAGATCAATGTATTACACATTACTTGAGTTTATAAAAATCTTTTACTGCCCTTGATTTTCCACTCAACGCCGTACAAGAGAACTTTAACATTAAACCTGTAATTATTTAAATTAAACCTGCATTACCTACTAATATTCTATATGAGGACATTTACAGGAACCCCGGGGTGGGGGCATTGAATTCACCAGCCATAAAACTTCCAACCTCAAGCACTGATACACCAAAAGAGCATTTTCTGCATTTAATGTAAAGTCCTCTTTTTGTGTATGAATAATAAATACATTTTCCAAAAATTTTTAATATAATTCATTTGTATACATTCTGTGGCATACTTCAATAGAATTTGTATGACATTGTTAGCAATTCTAAATATGCTCATGGATATTTATTTAGTACCTTTACGGTCCAAATTTTAAGCATAGATTTGATTAAGAAATCATGGAAAATAGTGGTTGTATGTAACAATTAAAAATAAATCTTTAGTACGAATTCAAAGAGCATCATAGAGATTCTTTGTAAGTCATTTATTTTTGTGTGTGATATCATTCCTAGAAATTTCCCTTTTTGAGGCATTTGCAAAAATTACAGTTTATGTAATAATGTTCTCACATAGTTAAAGTATAATTATTGTTATGAAAATGGTGTTAAAAGAAGAATCTTAAAGTATTATAAATTATGATGAAAATAGGAAATATACTTTTTCCAAAAGTAAAACATTTATGAATGCTTTAAAGTATTTTTACGTATTGAAAGACATTGTTCATTTGTTTGAAATTAGATAAAAATATTGAAGTGTCTAAGAAAAATCGAAAACTAATTTAAGAAAATAAAAAATATTTTTAATTTTTTACCATGTTTTTATTAATTCGCTTTCTTGTCTGTCCGGGTGGAATTTTGTAATTCATTTTAAACTAACTTCCCTATGAGCTAGTGACTTGAAATTTGGAATATAGCTCAGAAATAACTGGCAATGCATGAAAATGGTTATAAAAACATGGTACATAAAAAAAAATTTTATCAAGAAAATCATTTTTATTTAAACATAAGCTAGTGTTATGTGTGCTAGTATGTAAATATATTTATAACATCATTTACAATTTCACTGTGAAACTGGAATTTACCACTCTCAATAGAAGAATTTACCATTCTCAATAAGGTAAAGAATTTTCATTTAAAATGTTTATTTTATAAAAATAAGCATCAGAGAGAAAATTCCAGCTAACAGGTAAATTTATTTTTAAATTTATAGAGCAACAATTCTAGATATCTTGCAACTACAAGCAAAAAGTGAGTTATGCAACATTAGTATAATCATATTCAAAGATATATTTTATTCATTAATTACTTTTAAGTCCTGATCGAAATGACTGTTACTTAAGAAAATAAAATTGTTTAAAATAATTGTGTTGTCAAAATTATATAAAACTATCATTTGAGATAATTCATATTTTTAAAAGGTCAAGATTCTAATTAAAATAAATTTTTTTCCAAATAATTTCAAACGATTTCAAAAAAATCTCAAAATGGTAGCTTTAAAAAAATTACTTCTAATTTTTTATAAATTCTTATGATAGTATTTCTCTGTTTATGCTCGTTTTCTTTCCAATAACCTTAAAATTTCTATGCGTCCTCAATTCATAATTTAGGGGGAAGCACAATTTTTGAAAGCTGCTAAATGATTTCGAACACTTACTCTAAATAACTTCCGTTAACGCATTTCATACATGATTCACTGCCCACTTCACATTCCACTTCATTAGCGTCAGGGTCTATTCTCAAATGAAACAGACCATGTCAACCCTTAACAAGATTAAATGTTGGGGAGGGAGCCTCATTGTTAATCTGAGTCATCTATAACTTGATAAAATGCTATTTTCGAAAATGAGAAAGAAAAGCAGAGTTCTTTCTTTATCTATTTAGCTACAAAACACAAAATATAACTAAATACTTTAGTAGTTTTGACTAAAATTATACAAAATTTTAGTATAATGAATATGTGTTTATCACCGTAATTTTTAAAGATTTAAAATTATATATACATCTTTACTATATTATAAACGCGAAAGTTTCGATGCATGGATGTATGGATGTTTGTTACTCTTTCAGGCAAAAACAACTGAAAAGATTTCAATGAAACTTTACATTAATATAACTTATACATCAGAATAATACATAGGCTATAACTTATAAAGGTATTGTGTGAAGTGTCCAAAATGTAACGATAAATGTCAAGTAAGTAGGAAAAAATTCTGCCATCTGCAAGCTATTCTTGCGTGCGCTGTAAAAAACGTTAGAGTTATACGTATATTACAGAAAAGCTCGTGACAGCATATATCTATCTTTTATGTGTAAGCCATTATCGCCAAAATAGTGAATTATAAATACAATAAAAATTGATAATTTATTTCAATGCACGTTTTTTAAAAATTTTATTGTCAACCGATCGCTATGAAAACTGGCAAATACATGTATTCTTTTTTGGAAAAGGTTTTTGTGCAATCTTTTTTGTTGTAGTTCCTCACCAGGTGGCGCTATAGCATATCTACTTCTGCACCGTTCAATCCATCGCTAAGTTGCCAACAGGGTCCCAAAGTGATGCAAACTTGGCTCTACGGCAAACATTTCGTTATGTTTCCATTGAATCGCCATTATAATGTAAGGAACAGCGTTGCTTGCGAATATTACAATTTTAATATAAAATCAATACAACAGAAAGTAATATTAAAGTATTATACAACCAGATATAAATTATTTACACTATTTTAAGCATACATTACACAAAATTTGTAAGAATGTGCTACTTTTGCTGAGCAGAGATCAGCTTAGGAAGGTGTTTTCAAAAATCAACCCACAAAAGAGTTACGGGGCGTTATAAATTTTAAAAAATCCTTTTTATCAGATCTACAGACTTAAAATTTAACAAATATGTTTTTTATTTGACCAGCTAAGATATGCAAAACCATTTTTTTTGTTACATTTATAATTCACGTAAAATTAACCCATTAAAAACTTCTTTATACTTTATCTGTATTGTTTAATTTTTCAATTCACCCATGCGAAGAACGGGTATATCAGCTAGTTAGTATATACTTTATATATTAGTATATAGAATATATTAGTATATAGAAAACTTCTGACTAAATTCAAGATTCTCTATTATGATACTTTATCATCTCATATTACTATATGTCATCGATACTTTGTATTACTAAATTCAACTGAAAATGAAGTATGAAATATGTGGGATCAATATTAGAATAGTAAACGAATGACATCAGTTCCGAAAAGAATAATTTTTGCTGTATAATTTTTACTGTATATAATCCGAGTTTCTTAATAGTTTCGTAAAATTCCTCTGCTTGCATTGGGATGTCAAAATGCATATGATCATCATTTAGCAAGTTTTTTTTTCCAAGGCATGAAGCATAGGTCGACGAACACGAGCACAAACTTCTCCCTCATTTTCCGGAAAAAAAATTGGTGCAGAAAGTATTACCTTCAAAGAAAAAAGTTTGTAAGTTTTAGACAAGGTTATCTAACTAAACTAAACTCAGTGGCGTAACATACCATAAAGAGCTAAGGCCTACTGTGCCCGTCTAACTGTTTATGACCTTGGGCACTGAAGTGCAAGAGCAGATATTCCGGTCAGGTGGTCAGTCTGATGTGAAAAAGGTAAGGTTACCAGAAATAAAGAAAAATTGTCATTGGCGTCTGTCATTTTACTTTACAGCGATTTTATTCGGAAAATATCCCACCAGTTTGGCAACATTTTTTACCTCGTGGTTATATGTTTGAAAATAACGGGAATTTTTTTTCATTTCGGCGTGTGTATATATATATATACAGATTTTTTTTGCGTAAATTTTTTGTAGAAAAAACGCACTCTTGGCTTTTAAATGGAATGACTTATTTTCGAAAATATACAATGTTTCTATTTTTATGAATGTTGCTCCGCTAAACATATAAAGCAAAAAATAATACTGAAAAATGAATAAAATGTACATTTTACATTTCAATCTGTAATAAAATTTAATTTTTATGAAAGCATTGAATATCTGTAACGTTTTAAGTACTCCAAATTTTGTAAGAATACACCACTTAGTCTAAAGAACGTTTTTATAATTTTGTGTTTTTAAAACTTTCATTAAACATAACATTTTAAAAGAAATAAGAAAATAACATTATCTTTTACTTACTGCTTTATTCTGATTCAGAAAAAAAGCATAAACATTGAAATTTTGAGCCTTCGCAGACTACGCAAGAAAAAGAAGTAGCCCAGGTTCATTTAATTCGATCACATACAGCTAAGTTCCAACTCAGAGTTCGGCAATTACTGGTTCAGAGACGTCAAAACTCATTTGACGAACTATTTTTAACCTTTCCCACTCGATGCTCCCACTTAGTACATTAGAGTTTCAAATGAAATTTGTCTCCATCTGATAATTATATCAGTTAAGGTAACTTCCAATCCCCCCAGCTGTAAAAAAAGATTACTGTTGGAAATCAAGATGAAAGTATGTTCGGTCTCGAAATAAATCTTTCTCGTAGAACTTTCTTTTTAAATAAATTCCCAATGTACGCATTTAAATAGGAATTCATTCATTTGCTAAAGTTTCGTCATTTTGTTATAAATGACTTCTTGGGAACTTTGTAATCGCATCGTTAATCAATTGTTCACCAATCCAAATTTTTCAAGAACGAAATGTTCTTTTATTGAGGGTTCGATTCCTTTTATTTTAATTCTATGGAATGATTCTGCAATTGCTTGTTAATTTTTCTGTCGAGGAATCGTCTTTTGTTTGATAATTTACGCATTTAGACATTAAATAATTTTTATTTGATTGGTGCTTATGAAACGTCGAATTTTTAAGTGAATATATAAAACTGCATACCCTTTTCCAAAAGCTGTTTGTTGAATCAAAACTGGCTTCATTTACTTCAATACACCTTTCCCAATGGGATTTTAATGCATAGATGCCTGTCAAAGAAACTTTGATCTGTAAAATAAATAATTTCTGATCAGGAATTTTTCAGACTGTCTTCTTTTTCATACTAATTGCATAGGTTCTCAACATTTCTTGAACTGACTCCCCCTTTTCTAGTGAATATTTCGATACTGCCCCCTGCCATTCTACAGAAATAAGAGTATTGATAATACATGGGGAAAACAAGAATTTAATTTTAAAAAATATTCTATTAATAATAGAACATATTTTCAAATTTAATTTTTTTCTAAAGCCCCAATTTTTTTACTTGCGAATCTGAAATAGCTATTGCCACAAATGCATTTAAATGTGTAATATTGTGTATTTTAGTCATAGATAGGATATTGTTGGAATTAAAACGCTACTGAATTTCTTCTTCATTTAAAAGAGTGGAATAAAAAAGTTTGAGCTTACCTGCTATAAAGACAGGCAGGGGTTCTGAGGATAAGAAGTAATTCATAATAAACTATTTCTTTCAAAATAAATATAAGTTGACAGTTTTAGCCCTTAAAGAATCACATATTAATTCCTGGTTACCATATTTATGTTTCTTGTATGATATATACGTAATGAAATGCAGTGGACGAAACATTTTTGCCTACTGCTCACAGACAAAGAGAACACGTGCACAACAGAAATTAAAAAAAATGCACTGTATCATTCAATTTAATGTAGGTCTGAACGTAATGTAATCTTTAAGTTTTTTATCCACTTTCCGAAGTACTGAAATATGTGGATTTTCGTACATGTGATATAGAAATGATTTATAAATATATACAATCAAAATAAGTAAACAGTATAAAAGTTTACTTTTGTTAGTACATCATCATCGTGTTTTTTAAGTCTTTTTTAGACTATATTTGGTTAATCTGCCCAAGTTCCTCTGTGCCATCTCAATGCCCTCTAATTTTCTCTGGGTCTTTTACTGCTCCCCCCCCCGAAGGCCTCAAATGCCCACAAGGGGGCGTTATCGCCCACGTTGAGAACCTATGATTTAACTCATAAAAACTGCTCTAAATATTTCTAAAAAATGAAAACCGGTGTGTGCGCATGCGCGTGCGTGCGGGTGTGTATGTTCAAAACTATCCTAAATTAAAGAAAATTCCTCAAAAAAAAAACTTTGAATGGAAAAAATTATATGTTCTCTCTCTATATATACTATATATGTGAACAGTTACAGAATAGAGAACTGCAATAAAATTACATACTTTCTAGAACATTAGATTTAAAACACTGTTTTTTGCAATATATATGTATTTTCTTTAATGGTAATTTAAATAGCACCATGAGTGATAAAAAATACTTTCAATAATACAGTTATACCCCGAACTTAAGCAATAGGTGGGACTGAGCTATAACTGCATAAGTCGAATTCGCGTAAGTTATGGTATAATTTCGCATATAAATACATATAAATTATTTTTAGTTGGGTCCGGAGACGAAAGAAAATAATAAATTATAAAAAAAAATATGCAGTTATGGAGACTGCCGATAGAAGTGAAAACTTAGAACTTTGAGTTTTAAAATTTGAAATTTCATAATGTTTGAATTAAAATTATCAACATCAATCTGGTTTTCACATCTATTGACACTCCGAGCAACAATTATATGCATGTTTATATGGTTTTTTATTATTCAAATATATTACGGGCTGTACAAGATCATGACAAAATATAAATACAATTCAATTGAAATAACAATTAATATACAATCATATTATTTATGGATAGTATTTGTATTTACTTAAATTTCAATGTACTTGATTTTTAACACTATTTTAATTGTTTGCATCGTTGTCATAATTAATTTCAACAATACTTAGGCTTTTTGTACTTTCAATTGTTTCATTTTGTTCTAAAAAAGATACAATAGGCTTATGGTAACTAAAGTAAGAAAGGAAAATGTTTGATACAAATTTATCTAAGTATCGCGTAAAAACCGCATAGATCGTCGTTGTATATTTTGTAGTACTGAGTTTTCGATCATTGGATATATTTAAATTAAGTGTTTCATTTAGAAATTCAATTAGTGGTAGATTTTTATCATCTGCAAAGTTAATATTGAAGTCTCCACTTAAAATCATTGTACACTATCATATTTTTTACCAAATATTTTTTCGAGTTTTTCAGAGCTTTCTTTTGTATAAATCATCAAATTTTCGAATAAAAATTGTTGTATCTGTCTCATAGATTTTCCAGGAGAAATATAAACGGCAACCATTAATATGTATTGCCCATTCTCGGAATCGCAACGAGCAACGCATATTTCGCCTATATCAGAAACATTAACACCAATGCTTCTAGTGAATTTAGTATGTATGTCCATATGTGAAGTAATGAAGTGTGACGTATCTTGAGTATTGTGATAAATAGCTACGCCTGTTGCTGGAACTTCGGGTCTTTTATAACTTACAACTAAGTTGAAATTCGGAATATCAAGTGGTTCTTCGTTTTTCATACGAATTTCTGACAAAAGCAGAACATTTGACTTTTTTTACGAAAGCATCATTTCTTAGGTCAGCGCATGCAAATTGGAACAACTGAATGAAAATATCGATAATCCTTTCTTGTTGGAGATGAATTCTAGAAAAGTTTTGGTGAGCGTTTGTAGTGTATCGTTTTGTAACCTTTTTAATTCTAACGTTAGATCCTCTCGATGACTTGTTGATCTTTTATGATGTTTATTTGCATTAATAACCATATTTTAAACTCCAACACATTAATCTTGAATTATTATTAGACTTTATAAAAATTTTAATTTCAAAAACCACGATAAAAATATGATTGAACAAATAGAAGTCTGTTTTACCACGGTAGTAAGAAAACGTCTAAGCCACTGGGAAATACTAATCCGTATTACTTGATGCATTACAGAGGTTAAATATTAGAAAATAAATAATACAAAATTTTCCAACGCCAAAATAAATACGAGTATTTAAAATAATTTTCTGTTATTTATTTTTTATCTTAAAAATATTAGTTTATTTATTTTGTACTCACTATTGTACAGCACAATGATTCTTCAATTAAACGATTCAAATAATAATAATTAAACAAAAACACTATTCCAACAATGCACAGTAATACACATTGAACTTTTCACTAAATCCATTCAATTTCACTTATAAGATATACACAGTACTATACGTCAGCTGTATAGCTACAGATGTACTGCTATAAGCATGTCGGTGACGCGAACGCACGAGATTTCACCCATCCAGAAAGTATCTAAGGCGAACAGCACACTGCGCGTGCGCCAGTCAGGGCATGTCGGTGAAGCGAAGTCATAAGATTTTCCCCTACCAAAAAGTGCCCAACGCCGCTAAAGAAGTTTTCACTTCAAAAATGTTTAATAAATTCTTTTATAACACAAATACAAAATCGCAAACCGAAGTCATTTTGATGCAGAAGGTTTTATAAAATGTAACAAGTAGTCTGCCGGCTCAAAGAATTTTTTTTTCTCCCGCAAAATTTCCTCATAGCATGCTAATAATTTTTTAGTCCTTATTTTTTTGAAAAAATGCGTTCTTCGTTGGAATATGTATTTTCTAAAATTTGTAACTCTTTTTCAATTAAACTGAGACCTGTCAAATTGCTACCGTTGTTTCATTTTCTGATTGAACTGCGTTTACATACTCAAGTTCTTTAATCACCTGCTCTTACTTGTGCATTTCTATGATTTCATTAACTGTCAGCTTCTGATTTTGGGAATCTAGCAGTTCTTGAACGTCATCACTATCCACTTTTCTAAATTTATTTGCCTGGTCAGATCGACAGTTCTTTCAACCAAATTAACAATTCCATCAGGTTCTGGTAATGATTCCTTCTGAGTTTTAATGATAAAAACAAAGACGAATCAAAAAGATTTGAAAATTGCGTACTCCAAATTCGCGTAAGTCGAAACAGCAGAAGTCGAGATATTACAGTACCTAACAAAATTTTATTTTAATAATAGTTGCATAAAATTGCAATAATAAATAAACGTAACGATTTATGGTAAAATTTTCATCGATCTAATATTCTTTTTATCCATTACCATTTCATTCCATCCGGAAAAAACTACAATATAAAAAAAAAAAAAAAAAAAAAAAAAAAAAAAAAAAAAAAAAAAAAAAAAAAAAAAAAAAAAAAAAAAAAAAAAAAAAAAAAAAAAAAAAAAAAAAAAAAAAAAAAAAAAAAAAAAAAAAAAAAAAAAAAAAAAAATCACAACATGTCATCGATTTATTGTTTGGTACTAAAAAAAAAAATTCAACTCACGACGTACTCAAAATTAAACTTTCTACAAAGAATCTACAATTTTTTTATTTTTTTTTTTTTTTTTTTTTTTTTTTTTTTTTTTTTTATCATTTATTAAAGACGACATATTTTTTTTATTTCAAAAAATAATTTTTAAAAATAAGTCCAAATAAATATATAGACTTTTCATCAACTTTCATATTTGCTATCGATTGCATAAGAACTTATTACATCCCTGAATAATCCTTGTAAAACTTATTATTTTTAACGTCATATATGTTAATTTAAAAAGAAAAAGAAATGTTTATGAAATAAATACAAAAATGACAATCATTAAAATTAGTAACGAAAAAGATAGCAAAGCTCAAATCTATTCATGCATTACTAATTCATTCAATATTAACCGTTTAAAATTCTTTCCAACTTTAAAGAATAATAATAATAATAAAAGAAAAATCATTTACTATCAGACTATATGAATTGTAGCAGAATGTTATTCCTCTGCTGTTGACAACATATGATAAATAGGTGCTAACACTATTAAAGTAACGGAAAACGCCACGAAGGGAGCGTTAAACGCATACACCGTGAAATCTCATACAACTCTACAAGTATAAAATCAAAGAAACCGTTTAATTATATCGATTAATCGACCGATTCAATAAGGAAAGTGTTTTGGAGTTCATGCAACGATTATTATACCTTCAGTTAATCATTTGTTTGGCGCTAAACTGTTCGAACGCATATTATTTCGTCTTTTTTTACTTTACTTCGATGCTATCCGGTTAGGTGTGCTAAATCTTTTTAGGAAGATACGTTTTGTTTGTTTTCATAACAAAGATGATTGTATTTTAAGTTTTGAAGGTGAAAATAATGAGCTTTAAGGAAAGTAAAGCATGTTGATTTTCTCTCTTGTTTGTTTGTTTTTCAAAATTTAAAACAAAAAAACATTGTTTAGAAGTTTAAGAAAACCTAAAGGAAAAACGATCTATTTATAATTATCATGCGTTTGTGTGTGTTATTGAACTTTTGGAAAACATGTTTATTTAAAAATGAATTTGATTGCAACGGTTCTTTTTTTAATTTTATTTCTTGTTCATTGAAGTGATTTCAAAAATAAATGTTCTCAATTTTTGTTTTGTATTACAGAGGTTCTCTAAATATATTTTTGGAAAAACAATAATCTAGATGATATGGTGTCTTCACGCATATGCACACAATGTATGACGTAATTATATAGCATACTGCAGGTTAACAGACTCATTTACTGTAAATTGTTATGAAAACTATTGTGTATTCGTAGAGTAATGCGGAAGATCTAAAATGGACACGCAATTAGTTCCAAAACGTTCATTACTTGTGGTGAATAAGGACTCACAAACGCTATGGCATTCAAATTATATATAAAGTTATGCTTAATTGAAGTTTAAATGTGCATTTATTCTTGATCGAAAATACTTATACTCGTAGGAGGTTTACTAAATCGAATCCTAATGAAAAATAAATATTACTTAGTATTAAAATGAAATTTCCGAACTTGAAGGATCAAGCTTCAACCTTTCGTAAGTGAATCTGGCTGTGCGATTATTAATAACTCTAGAACTTTAACAATTAACTTTACTATTATAGACTGACATTTGTAATGTTTATCAGATAATATTTCCTATCTTCCCTTCAGATTGATTTAAAAGATAATACCTGTTTTTTTTTAAATTCTCAGTTTCTTTACAAGGAGAAGTTTCCTTATCAAACCACATCATAAAGAAACCTAAGAGATTAGTTAAGGGAAAACATGCATGAGAACCTGCTACAGATTATTCTGCATTAACGAAGATTGGTTTAAATGTTGTTATTAATTAGAATATTTAAGCAGATGCTTCTGATTTATTTTTATTTATTTCATGAAAAGGTAATTAGTGATGTTAATTAACAATAAACCAATCATTGGAGAGACACAAATAAATTTAACTAAATAAACAACAATGGACTGTAATTCCTAAAAAACTTGAATGATTTGAGACCCTACGTCTGCTAGGCACGCAGCCTGACCTTCAACTCACTTTTCCCGCCGAAGTTCTTTTTTACAACCCAAATGGCGGGCGCCTTGGCACTCGCCAAGTTGACAAAAAAGTACAAATAGTAAAGGCGGCCTTAACAATCATCATGGCCTGAAATTATATTTTAAACCATTATGTAATTCTGCTTAAACGATTAAGCAATCATTCCATTTTCCGGTAAAAAATGCATTTCCATAGTGTCTGATTATGAGGGTTTTTGAGATATGCTTATAATTATTGATAAAAAAAACCCGAAATAACTGTAAGAGCATGAGTACTTGAAATGCCTTTAAATTTATAGACGCATATAATTACTTTTTATATAATATTGTTTAATTTTTCAGGATCCCTTAAATATATATTTTCTTCAAAAATATTACTAAATTTTTGATCTAAGAATAAAAATATTCTTGATAATTTTAAAAACATTAAGATTTTCTTCTCAAAAATATAGATACTCATATACATGAATCTTAAATAAATGTGCATAACTTTAATTATTGTTCATTTTTTGTTCATCCAAAAAATAATAATGAACTTCAACGACAATAATCCATCTAATTGTTGAAGTAATTAATGTCTAGAAAGAACAAGTGAAGGAAATCTCGAAAACAGTTTAAAATAAAGATTCGCTTTTCATTCTGAAATATATATTTAGCACTTAGCGAATAACATAAAACATTAAGAAAGAATTTTTTTTTCACTCACCTGAAAAAAAAACTTTTTTTAATGTAACGATCATTTATTTACATATTTGATCCAAATTCGTGTATTCATTAAGTCATTATGATATATTTAGAGACTCCAGTAAGTGAAATATATTAAAAGGAACACTCCTAAATGGAAAAATTGCTGCCTAGTTAAATTACTGGACTTTTTTTCAGTCCGGTTTGCGAAAATATTTTAGTTTGCGTAAAAATATATCATTAACGCTAGAGATTTGATTTTAAGGAGGTTTACCCATGTGATGGGTTCGAAAAAAATCAAAAAGATTTTTTCCAGAAATTGTTTTTTAACATGTCTAGAATACAGTGATAGAGTGGTTTTTTTTAAAAAATTCGAAGTCGTTGTAAAGAAGCAAGTATTAGAAGAGCAGATGTTCGGAGCGCTGAGTTGGCAATCGAAGGCTGGGCCTATTGTGTACAGTCGGCTTGATACCTTGACCCTTCTATGCAAATATACGTTCATAGAAGTTTGTAGAGGTTTAAAAGGAAATATCTATAATTATTTAATATTTCGTAGAACTTGTTTTAGTCTTGCTATTAGGCATCGCTGATTGAGGGTAAGTTAAGATTTTCATTGTTTTAATCGACTGACTTTAACGCGTTTTTTCTCAGAACTGTGTTTTTCCAACTTTCCTCCATCATATCTCAAGAACGGTTTGACCGAATAACTTCAAATTTATAGTGCAGAATCAGCACATATATACGCACCAAATGGACTACAATCATTCCAAAATTCAAAATATTTCTATTTTTTGTAACAAAAACATAACAAAAAAACCCCATGAAATTCGAAACTTTTCTTCAGAGGTCTACCAAATATCCAATTTTTGTTATTTTTAAATGAGTATAATCCATTCTATGCATTTAAGCTTATAGACTAAAATGCCGTTATTTTTTTTTTTAATTTCAAATAAGCCAATCAGCTGGAATATTGAGGAAGTGAACGTCCATTTTTTCGAGGCGGGTATGCTTAGAGCGCTATAACTCTCGTTCTATTGGATATATATATATATATTTGACTACACATTTATATATACTCTTAAAATACATATCAATAATTGATAAAAAAAAACTTAAAGTTCTATCTTTTTACAGGTCGTCAAAAAAAAAAAATTCTCTAAAAATGCTTAAAAAACAGGCCGTCACATGGGCGACTGGTTACGACAACTTTTTTTTAAAAAAAAGGAGATATGGCGATTTTTTTGTTATTTTAGATTTGTTTAGTGCATTTTAAGAAAAATGTGCTAAAATTAAGAAGAGAAAAAGAAATTATTATTGCTAAAATGGGAAAAAATAGGTAAAAATTGACAAAAAATAGCATAAACGCGGTCCATTCTGCACCAAAGGTTTATCAACAAATTTCCAATTTTTTCAATCTAATGTGTTGCTATATTATTCATTTTGAAATGACTTTCAGGATAACAGATATTTTCTTTTTTACAAAAACTAGAGCACTTTATCTCTGTTACTATATGAAAATGCTTAAAAAGACAGTGATTATATTCACATAAGGGACTGTAAATTTTGTAATAAAACAGTGATTGATAAATCTGAAGGTTAAAACAATTCTACTATTATACAGAACTTACAGAAAAAATTCACAGTTAATTATGTTCAAAACTTTTTTAGCAATCGCTGACCCCATTTGATTATTTTCAAAAAATCACATTTCGAGTAAAACGCGTTTTAAAGTATGACATCTTGCTTAAAGTAATGGCATCTGCTTTTACTAAAACGCTTGTAGTTTTTGTTCTAGTAAACGGAAAATGATAAACTCGGTATTTTTATAAAGCTAATAAGATGGCCCATAAAATAAAATCATAAAAAAAATTTGTCAATTTTTGGCAAAATTCACAGTTTTAGGGCAGTCGGATACCTTAAAGAAATAAATTTATTGAGTGAATTTTAATAATTTCGCGAAATGTTATTCTGTTAATAAAATCTTAAGAAGTTATGTTTACTATGCTCCATAAAATTTTCTTTAAACGGTAATTTTGTTAGTTAAGAATACGTTTATAGAAATTTTATCCGTGTTAACATTTTCAGGTTGCTTGACTGAGGCGATTTTTAAATTTTCTAGAGCCATATAAAACCTGATTCAAAAGAAAAGCGCCAGTTTAACTTCGAAACTCTCAAAAATCTTAAACGAAATCGCAGATGACAGTTGAGAGATTTGGGTAGATTGAAGAGAGCATTGATATAGTGTTTTAAAGGTATGAAAGAAAAATACTATTGATATGCATATACAAAGAAAACATTATAAAGGAAATGGTAAATAAAAACTTTTAAAACTAGAATGGACATGTTTAGATATAGAATTTATTAAACACTCATTGTGTGAAAATTAAGGAATAAGAAATATTTTTATAACTAAGGAACAGAGGCTATTATATAGTAACAAATATCAAATATTTGATTCTGAGGATTATTTTGTATTTTTCATATATCAGGAGAATTATAAATCCAAATGTTGTCTGGATAAAATCATTTTATCATAATTTAGTTATTAAAAATACGTTTCATTTTTATAAGAAGGAACTTTAAAAAGTTTTACATATTTTAAGAATTCAAAGCACAAAATTTAAAATATATTCATTTATTGGAGGTTTTTTCCGTCATTCATATAAAAGTGAATTGATTATATATTTAATTTTGAGCCAATTATACCACGTACTGAAGATTGAATTTTTTATGTTTCTGTGCTCTGAATTGTAAATGCATTGATTAATTTTTATTAAATAAGCATATTGGAGAAAGCCTATGTAATAATTAAACAGCAGGATTGATTTTTCTTTCAAAAAGTTCCGTTCAGTACTTACTAACATGTTAAAACAAGTTAGTTTTCTTTTACAGTATTTATTAGTATAATAGTAATTCTCCTTTAGTTTTTTATGTGTTGGAAATGTACTGTTGCATGTAAGTTTTAACTAGCCAAAAAGAAGTTTTTGGAATACCATTAGGTCTCAAAACAAAGTTTATTTAGGAAAAAAAATAATTGTACTTATAATACAAATTTTTAACACTTAAGTGTTTAAAAACTCTTGATAAAACAGTATATTATTTTTTAAATTTAACTTATCCTCTTTCTTCATCTTTAAGATAAATAAGCTAGTAGCTGGAACCCCATCAAAACTGATATCAAATTAATTATTATTTAGAAGATCGAACAATACTTTCTGAAAACAAAGATTTATCATGAATGCAGTTTGTTAAAATATTTAATACAAATTGCTACAGGCTTTAGTAACGGTGTGCAATACTTGAAAGTAAATATTAACACATTTCTTGGACTAAGAAATATAGGAAAAGAAGTATTAAAATATTCATAACAATAATGTTTTATATGATTCGTCAATTAGTTATTAGCTTCGATATCATCAAAAACATTGATTAGGAAAATAAAACACCTTGGATACCTTTTTAAACATGAGTAATGCTCAAATGCACTGCCTTATCGCCCTTATCTGAGATTAGAAATACATAGATAAGCGTTAAATATAGAGAAACTACATTACGATTTCACCTACAATTCATTAATAGAAAGCTAAAATTTGAATAATTTACAATATATACCAGAGAAAACAATTGCAATCATAGTACCCAACATCCACCAAAGGTCTTCAATATGTGGGCGAAAATCAGTTAACACATTTATAATTCTTCCAAAAACTCCCGGGACTTTACTGGATGGTATTTATGTCTTCTAATACAACATTAACACACCCAAGATAGAGCAAAGCTAATAAGAAATTCGGATGCTCGGAAAAAGATGCTATTGCGGTAACTGAAAATGATTACAAGCCCCTACTACTTCTGTATCATTGTTAAGACCTTGTCTCCAACGTGGATCCTTAATTAGAATATAGCGCTAATGACATGGGCGGTACCTGCTGAATTCTACATGAGTGAGAGATTCGCGAAAGGATGGTAAGGTAGTATTATCTGTAATAACATGCTTCGGAACTTCTTTGTTCATCGAACCTTGTCTCATTCCATCCATAGGAAAGAGTATTTCGCTTGAGAACCAACGCTTGCCTTCCGGTGATCGATTGGAAATGTTGTTATGGGCTGAAAGGGCTAGAAAAAATAAATAAAATACTTTGTAATGAACACATTGCTCAACCAAGCGTTGGATTTAAATTCTATTACCAAGAATTAGAAGTGTTTCAACTTAAAATTGTTTTATAGAGCGTTCACTGTTAATAAAGAAAGATTGATATATTGAATTATATAATTTTTTTAAGTAGATTAAAAAATGATACTTTAAGTAGATTGTAAAATCAATTTTAGCGAAGAGTTTTGATAATTCTGTTGTTTTTCAACGTAATGTTCCTACTAGTTCTGTTTTATATAAATATTCGAAAAATTAAAAGTAAAATTTATATTTTCTTGTAGTTACATTTAAACAATATACCTGGATGGAATCTTGTCAACTCAAAATGTAGTTGAAAAATTTCGAAATAATCTTTAGAATTAATATTATGATATCTATACATATTATAAATTTATTATATATTATATTATATTATATCCATATATTAACTGTTAAATTAGTTGACATTTCAAACAAAGTAATTCTAATACGGCCTGCAGGTATATTCAGTATACTGAAACAATAAAAAGGAAGCACAAGTTATTGCAAATGTGAATGCATTCATTGTAATGAAA
>BMAO01035545.1:0-16062 GCA_019973975.1 Trichonephila clavata | reverse complement strand
TATGGAAAAAAATTGTCCTTCATTGTTTGAAATGAAAAAAAAAAAGATAAACCATTTTTTAAAAAGGCGTAAAAGTTTGCAAGTAAATAAAAATAAAGGTTTATGTAGATCACAAAAACCTTTAAGGTGTCTGTTCAAAAAACTGAAAACCTGAAGGCTTGTTTTGCAATTAGCTTTGAAGTATTCGTTTAACTATTCTATACTAACACATGTGATATTTCTACGCTTTTAATAGCTGCTCTATTTTCATCTTAGTTATTAACGTATTTTAATCTCTTGTTCGTTTGCCTCAAATGTATGTATAATCAATCACTTTCTATGGATATTTTACACTTGTTGTAAAAAAAAACACATGAAGCTGCATTGGTATTGTTCTTAAGATGTTATTCTGAACTTAATCTTCGAGACCAAAATATCATACAATCACTATTTAATTTTTCAGGTTAATAATTCTTAAATAATATCATTGTGTGGGTAAGTTCATCAATAATGGATTCCATATAATCGGATTTCTTTTGTTTTACCAAGGAATACAAAGAGAAAATTTTAAAAGGATTTCCAAAAATATCTCCCGTATCTTGGACGAAACTTCGAACTTAATTCTAACTGACCTACAATCGGGAAAAAATTATTTAATCTAAATCTATTAGTTTTTAAAGAAATTATTATAATTATCTTCATTGCCACATTGAAAAAAAAATCCTGGAACAATTTTATTAGCTCCAAAAAGTGCGAATTCATTCAACCGCAGAATATTTTCGTACCGTTCCATGCTTCATTGAATCTATTTTAATGGCGTAATTGGTGAAGAAGATGAGGATAAATCATAATGTTACAACATGCCACATCCTGGATTTACTTTAATATAATGATCCATAATACACCTATGATATATGGAGGGGAAAGGTTACATAAAAATGAATTTATTACTTAATTTAAAGTAAACAACAGAAACACTGGATAAATTAAAATCATAATTTCATATTATATTTTATATATGGTACATTGAAATATTTTGTAATCAGTGAGAGTGAAGGGGACCTGAAAGAAAAATATTTAAATTTAATTGATATTAAAATTACCCAGAAAAAAAATGCACAGAATATTGAATTAGTTATGAAATAATTGTGGTAAACTTCGCAAAAATGCGTTCTTTCCCAATTCTACGGTGAAATATTCTGAAGTATTTTGAATAAACTTCTATTACAGATAACTAAAACGGTGTAAAATTGTAAGTGAGCCATCGAATTTCATGTGTTGTTCCTGTTTTTAAATGTTGCTCGTTTATTTTGAATGATTCCATTGTTCTTGTTTTCAAGATTTTTTTCATTAGTTTCGAATGTTTTTAAATGAGGTTCTTGTACATGCATCGCCATTAATCAATGATTTTAAGCTGATTAGATGCTTCTACACCTTTCAAAATGTAGAGAAAATTTTTTGCCTTGTTTGTTTCAACTAGATTTACAGCATGTGATTCGTACAAAATTTAAGACAAATCAATTATTTCTGATCTTCATTTTTTTCACTTTTTCTTGTACTTTTTATAAAAATTATAATGCATTTCTCAATGGCTCTCTCTCGAAATATAAAATGCTTGCAAATGCTTTCATAGTTATTGAATGAATTTTTTCTATAAAAGTTTGACAGCACTAATCACACCTTAATTATACTCATTAAGGTAGAATTAATGGATTATCCTCTTTAATCTTGATGGATCAAAAACTAAATAAATCAAATAAATAGATTCAAATATGTAATCATATTTCCAACTCAATTTGTAAATTTTGTGAAATGATTCTAATTCAAAGTTTCTTCTCCATTGCTTACAGATGTCATGACAGAAATGTTGGGAAAAGAATTTTATATTTGTCTCAATTTAGAATATGTTGATTGTTAAAATTGTTTTTTTAAGAATTGTTTAAATTACATTTTGTGGATTGTTAAAATCACTTTTTATGGGTTGTCACAATCCCTTTTCGTCAAAATCAAATTTGTGAATTTTTTTTTCAATATGAATAAGGAAATAAGCCTAAAAATAAAATTTTTGAATTCTTTGAGACGAATATTTGCTCATCGTGCAAATTAATGAATTGCAATTTCAAGTATATTTAAAACTATTTTCTTTCCCAAATCTTCAATTAGTACCTAAAAAATTATTTCATTGCTCACTTTTTATCTAAACGTTTGGTAAAAGATCATTATTTTATTCATACATAGAACAAAGAATTTATATGTTGTTGTAAAATACAGAATTGTATAGCTATACACACATGAAAGCTTTGTATTGTTATAAAGTACATAAGTTTTGGTCACAAATAATAATTACCTGAGAAAGATGTTACCTTTAAAGCAAACTTTGTGTGAAAACCAAAAGGGCACTATGCATATTGAATAAAAATCTGTCACCTGGAAATGGAAGGAAAAGAAAAGATAATTCTTATTCCTTTCGAAAATTTTCAAGAGCGAGCATGATTGGAAAAATATATCATCATGCAACATTTTATATGTATATTTGTTTCAAAATGAAACAAATTCTGAAAAACTGTCTGGATCCCACAGAACATGCGTGATTTATACTCATAACTTTGTGTAACAATTGGCCTTACCACATTCTAAAGAACATTTTCTTACATTTGCTGTGAATTCCGTTGAGAATTCATTGCATGCATTTTTTTACTACCTAAGGCGTAAAATCTCTCATGTATTCATTAGAATATCCTGAATTAAATTTTTGCTTGTAATCATAACAGATCTTACAAGTATAAAGCGGGAATACTCTTTTTACAGTTTTAAAGGAATATAATTTTTATTGTTATATATATTGTTACATGATTGATTATCTTTCAATGCAGGAAATGGTTTCATAATCTTAATAGAAAGGTTCTTCCTAAGTAAATCGTTATTTCTTTCGAAACTCTCTAGTAATTGCAGTGTATTTTCTTTTAACAGGAAACAAAAAAAATTACACTTTTACTTAAATTTACAATAGCACAGATTAAA
This sequence comes from Trichonephila clavata, assembly GCA_019973975.1. Lineage (NCBI taxonomy): Eukaryota > Metazoa > Arthropoda > Arachnida > Araneae > Nephilidae > Trichonephila > Trichonephila clavata. The sequence continues at coordinate 13,062 of BMAO01035545.1, read as the reverse complement.
AATTCAGACAGCAATACAAATTCTAGTCACCATATCGAATTAGTCCGGTAGTCTTCAAACTTTTTCAATTCATGGAACCCCCTAGAACTAGAAAGTACCTATCGTGGAGCCCTATTCCACACACACACTTAGAAGAATATATTTTAAAATAATATTTAAAGAGTTGATCAAACATGTTATTTTTCCTTTATGTAAAGGAAATTAAAATAAGTATTGCATTTATTATTAAAAAATTTAATCTACTTTTAATATATTCATTCTTTAATAATATTAATTTGTTATCCAATTGCCACATACCCATGCATTATGTTTAGTAACTGGGATGTGTGCTCGCATTTTTTCACACAAAGTCTTTTGAGATTAACATCAATCGCATTACATATTTTGAGTTTAATTTGTTTCTATATTTTGTTTATGTAACCACTATGTTGAGAAATATTTTTCCCTTATACACTTTGCTTTGAACGGCATTAAAATGTTTATAGCTGTGAGAGAAATCCTGAGTATTTTGCATGAATTTGCAACATAAAATTTTTGGGCTGTTCTTGCTTTAATTTAGATTTATAACATCGAATATGCCGATATGTTAATAAATTGTTCCCTCTTATATTGTGTTCCCTCACCTTCATTCATAAATGCAAATAGGAGCATTTTTCATTTAAAAAAAAACTATTTAGTTTTGCAAAAGCTTGTATGAACGAGTATAGAATTATTTCCTGGAACCCGAAATCGTAAACAATAGTCTAGTAAGTAGTACATATATAAAAAAAGATAAAACGATTTAATATTATTTTATTATATTATAATAAAAGTTTAAAAAGTATTTCTGAATATATTTAATACGTATAAATTAAAGTTTTCAATTCCTTCATGACAAGGATGAGCTTTAAATTCTTGGGGTATATAAATTTCATACAAAACATGAATCCATTTTGCATACACATTTATGAGTTTCTTTTCTACTTTTTCATTGTGACTCGTGGAACCCCAAAGGTTCCATGGAACACAGTTTGAAGACGACTGAATTAGTCTTATGAAACACACAGTCACAATCAAGCTTTGACACCTCTGTTGTTTCCTTCTGTTTTTCTTATATAGATTGGAAAAAATCTTTTAAGAGCTTTTAGAGTTCTCTATCTAAATAACTACCCTAGAACCTCCAACACTTTTACAGAGAGATCTACTTTTGTCTCGAAACTTGGTGACCAAGATTATACCGCCAAGGTCCATCCAATGTATTTGCTATTATTGACAGAGTAATATTCTTTAATCCAATCGAACGATTCTTAAGACATAATGCCGCTTCGGTAAAGAAGCAAAATCCAAAATTTCCGTAACAATGTGTGTGTGTGGACAGCAAGATGGTAAGGCTTTATTTATTTATTTTATTATTATGTGATATGTTTTTGAAGTCTTGAACTGATGAATCATGTTGTGGGGGACAAGTATTCCATTTTTATTTTATATGTAGATATTTATACGATTCAAACGACACACATACAAAGCAGACAATAACAATACAGTTAAAAAGAGCCGCATTTGACATGACGAGGAGAAAAAGAGAGCGAATTTTCCATGAAACGGGAGTATTTATACCAAGCCACAACCGGAAGTTCAAAAACTCACATGACTTCTGTAGACACTTCTTCTGGTTGATCCAGGTAATCAAATGATGTGTCTTGTAATATTACTTTAAATAAGCTTAAGATTTTAGTTTTTTTAGAGACGAAATAATGATTATATCTCGTTAAGCGGGTAAGCTACATATAATATATACCATATACAGTAGCTATATATAATATGATGCTATACATTATTTTCTATTTTTTAAATCAGATATGGTATCATAGAATTGCCATTCTCTCATATCGCTTAGATTTTAACATAAGTCTAGTTAGCAAATATATGTTGCTTTTTTATCATCACACTTTTTATGATAGTTTTCAATATTTTCTTCATTATATCTGAATTTTCTGTGATTAATGTTATTATTAAAAATACACTCTACCTAGACCCTAGACATCCCCCCCCCCAGAAAATATTTGCTTTCTTAACAAGTGTACCTTTATTTGCAAATTAACATTAAATAATTTTTCACACATTGCTCACTTAAAAAAGAGCTATTCATATTTTAAATAGTGAAGTTAAGCTTGGACCATCCTATGCTTGATTTTTCACACACACACATCAAACAGCTACTTCCAGACAACTTTAATTGATATTTTACTAATTTTCTGAGAGGTAAAGAAATTCGAACTCGTTTTAAGTGACGTAAAGATCTTAACGTGATTTAAGTAACATAAAGAATTTTCATTAAATTTATAAATTTGTTTTTCTCATGGAAATATTCGATTTAATATTCTAAAACGATATTAGACTGATTAACTGTTAACAAAACGCTAACACAATTGTGTAATCTACTTTGTAATCTATTTTTTAAAAGATAGTTTCTTATAAAAGCTGTTTTTCTTTAAATATTTTTCTTACATATCCAAGAGTTCATTCACTTCATTCAACAGATCTTACCTGAAGGCTTACAGGACACTTTATGTTGCCTTTCGTGGCACGAAACTTCTCATTATGTCCATCGATTATGGCAAATAGATTTAAATCAATTTTGCAAAAAATGGGGCGCATTTGATTGTTACATATCTCTCTAAATAAACACAAAAGTTTATTTTCAGAAAATAATGAAATTTTTTCAATCATATCATTCTTTGTTTGTATCATTGTTTTGTTTATATTATTGGATATATCATGCGTTACATATGAATAATAAATATAAACTAAATCACTAAATTCATCTTAATGTATAAAATTACACAGAAAAAATGTTGCAAAAATAGATTTCTAAATTTCTTGCTGGGTTTAATTGCCATTGAATGTTATAAAAAAAGAAGCTCAGAGAATTTTTTCAAAAAAATGAAGAAATACGTGTCATTAAATCAATTTATGTAATCGTAATAAGGATGTAAGGATAATAATTGACAAAAATTGTTTAAAGTTTGAAATGGTTTTAATTATTAGGATGTTGTATATGAAGAGAGATTAAAAAGAAAGTTTATTACGTAATAGGTTTGCTTAGAAAAATTATTATAAATATTATTCATAACCAAGAGGAAAATATTTATAAAATCAATTGAGAACTTCTAAAATGGTGTAATTTTAAAAAGTATATTTTTGAAATACATTTTTCATCTTTGTTATGACTAAAATTTTTTATATTAGTTTATTTTAAATGCAAAGCTAATAATCTAGAATCTAGATTCAAAAGCATTACAATCCAGCATCGCATCCATTTGATTTTTTTTCTGTGGGATATTTAATTGGTCCATTCAGGGTTCACGAAAAACTAAGACTTATTTTACCTCATTCCTTTCATTGAACCTTTTGGAAGAATTCCAAAAGGTTCAATTACAACCTTTAAAGAGCCTTCGGTAAAAGTTACATATCCTCTTAGGCATAAATTTGTGGACGAATCTCTTAAACTCTTGATATCCTTTTCAATCAGAGCTTTTAGAGCTTCAAGCAGTTTTACCTCGTCACAGCTTGAAAAAAAGTATTCATTGAAGAATAAATGATGGCTGAAGAGTGAGACTTAATGGTGAATTCATGACCACGAAGTAAACCAAGAAAGAAGAAAGTATTTAGCACAGTTCCTTAAAATACTGCATTTATCCATAAATTGCTTTCCTTTCACTTCTCTTATCTGAGGAAAATAAATTCAAATCTCTTTCACCAGACTCTAGATTAGTTAAAATTTGAATTTATTTTTAAAATAATATTAAATGTAAATTTCCTTAAAATTGTTAAGTAATTTATATTTCCTTCTCTCGATAGGTGAAAATATTTGAAGCGATATTGGGTTTAATACTTAGATCTTATTGCAAAGATGATTATTGTGAAATAAATGTCAGAAATCCTTATTTTGGGGGTAAAAATAGCTATTTTTTATAGTTTTACTTTCGCCGAAAAAGAATTTATTTGCTTTAGTCTTATTTTTAATCTGGTTTAGTGTAATACTAAATATATAAATTGATATTTATCGAAATATACTTAAAAGAAGAAAAAAATTGTAAATTTATTTTTTGTTAAACTCAAGCAAGTGATTATAACTCCTTTATACATTTCAAGAAAAATTCTGATCTTCATGTATAATATTCTTTCAGTAAATCTTGGTCTCAATCTGAAATTAGTTTTCAAAATTACTTCCCTGTAGTTGCTATAAATGCCATAAATTCATCCACGATTTAGAACATTTTCATTAATTTTTTATGATCTTTAAGGTTTGCCCAAATGAAAAGTAAGCGTGTTGAATAAAAAGAATAGCTTTATTGAGAAAATATAAAGAAGTCGTCATCGGCGTTATAACATTTGTCCAGTTGTTTCAGCTGAAGCTCCATACCTTCGCTGTAAGAAGATTGTGATTTTTTTTCAAGTTCTGCAAAGCTTCCTTCACTTCCTCGTCCCAAGGGAGATGCATTACTTTCTTAAGTAGCTTATAGGAGTGTGGAAGTCACAGGATGACAAATCGGGACTGTCTAGTGAGTGTAATAAAACTTTCCAACAGATTTTTTTACTACTGTCTGGGTTTCACGATAGACGTGTGAGTACGCATTTTATCACGGACATCCGAAATTGTTTGCCACCTTCCTCGAAAACTTGTACGCCGGTTTTTTTGGGCCCATTTGACTTAAGTAGTGCTCATCATAGATTGTCACCATTTATCGTCATATATGTCCGTATAAAGCTCACCTTACGCACTCAGAAACCTTATTCTGGTGCGTTGTTTCTATCTGGATGCATTCATATATGGCACGACTTTACTTTCAAACAATTTTCTCTAATGCGAACAGGTTTCGGTATTGAACGCTGTATGCAGTGTAAACCTCTTACCGCATTTTACATCCCTGCTCAGTTGTGCTGCTAAAGTTTCAATCATTCTGACGCAATTCCACGTGTCCACTTGACCTTTGGGCAATCATTATATATTTCCTTACAGAATAATATCATTTGCACAATTTTTTTTAAAAATAAGAAAAATTTAATTAATTTTATATGACTTCTATTGCTTACATAAGATGAGGTTTAAAAATACATTAAATATCATTTAAAACAAAAATAATTTTCCTTTACATTTTAAATATTTTTTTATCTTATGCCCGTCTCCGACCTTTCCATCATAAGTTGAGGATGCATTGTAGAACGACAAAAACAGTCACAAAAATACCGTGTATTTTACATATATAATTCATGATATTTTTCTCACATTTTCCATTCATTCAATTTTAAATGTACTTACTGAATACAAGCAAGTTTTTTTCTTATTTTTTTCCTCAAGGCACCTTTGATTTATTTAATGTTTTTCTATTTATTAATTTAATTATTCTAATGACCTTAAAAAAGTTTTAGAATAAATTCTTTACTATTATCTGTCATATCTGAAAGAATTTACATGCTTTTGATGTAAAATATGAAATTTAAAAGTAAATATACGAGGTGCAGCCGGAAATTAAAGATTAGCAGCGTATTTTCATTCACATCATTTTTTCTGATAAAAAGTCTTCGATATCGTTTTAAGTGATGTATGCGCTATTTCTCTTCATAATTACTACCGAATAAATAATTGTTAAACTTGAGCATTTATTCCTTTATCCCACTGTGGAAACTCTTACCACCAGCTGATAGCAAAAACAATATTTCTACTTTGTTTTGGGAGATTTAGTGCGCTCACTACTTCCTGTAGTTTAATGCCACGTCCAGAACAAAAAGGTTTGTCTTAGACATTTGCGGAACAATTTCATGTAATTGTCTTCTTGATAGCTGCTCATCTGAATGAATCGTTTTCTCCGCTCACTGAAACATCGTACGGCGTACAATTCCTGTGTTCATCGTCCTACTGCAGGAGAATTTAAGGCAAAATTTCGTTAAAATATTTTTTAAGAGTTTTTATAAGTGAATACCTTCACGTTGCCTATCTTTTGTGTCAATGCATAGATAAAACATATAATGAATCAGTGGCGTAACGGAGAAAATTTATGCTCCTCTTCAAAGTCAGGCTTTGGAAACCCAAGTTGGATTTTATAAAGGGTAGATACTTGGAGGCAGCCAGGCTTTGGGCCCCCTAGAACCCTGGGTCCCCCGCGTGATGTGGGGGTGTACGTTCCACCGCTGATGAATCTCTCTTCCTGTCTGAAGAGATTCTCATTGAACACAGACTTTACAAAGCTAAGCTGCTTGAACTAGACTAAACTAGGGTATGATAAGATACACAAGCAAACAAAATCAAAATCGAAAACAGTGTAGTTTATGCAAGCATTAATAAAAAAGATGCGCAAAAACCTTCTTAAGAATACGAGCGACTTATATTCTTTTTGTGATTTATTGAATAGCTACATAGATTATATATGATTAATAGACGAATCACCCAAACTTATGTGAACTTTACTTTTATGAAAATGTTATTTATTTTGTTCACATTTAACTGAATGATAATTTAGTTAAATGTATACAAATGTATTCAGTAATATTGATTATAGTAAAATTGTTCACAAAAAATAATGATAAAATTTTATATATATTTAATGTCTGTTACCGCATTTTGCTTAACAATATTTGACCGACATTTTTTTCAGTCAGACATGCAAATTATTAAATTTTTTGTCCAGTGGTAAGCAGTTCATTAACATATATGACTGGAAATATCTATTCACAAAGTGTTATCTCAAAGAGACTAGCATTTAGTTAACAATTTAAAATTCTTCCTATCTATGCACAGTGAAAAAGAAGTTTACTTAATAGTTCTTATCAGTTAATTTTTCACTTGTTTTTAACATTTTTCGTCTAATGAAGAATATTTTGGGAAGGTTTTTGGGTACAATCAAAAGGAAACGCATATCTGTCAGCAATTCCAATAAAGACACAGATACATTAATCTTTAATTCAAATTTTAAAAGAAAACTTTTCTTCTCCGAAATCAAATCTCTGTGATAACAATAAAATTAACGCTATATAATGCAGTACATTAATAATTAGTCACAATGATAATTCTATATTGAATATTGATTGTAATAGTATAATAAATATACAATAATATTAACAGTAATAGTTTAATATTAAGATCATAATAACAGTAATAATACAATTATTTTAGTAATGTATAAAAGTTGTAACAGTAGAAACAACAATGTTTCAACAATAGCAGTAATAAAACAATAATAATAGTCACAAAATAACAATATTTGTATTAGTAAAAACAATATCTACACAATCGTAATAAATATTCACAAGAATAATACATAATAGAACAATAATAGCTTTAGTAAAGCAAATATACTATAATAGTTGAATGATATTATCATAATAATAATAGACTACTACAAAGTATAATAATAGAAGTACAACAATATAATATTGTCAGTATTAATGTGACAATGATAAACATTATAATAATTAATCATAAGTTTCAATTAAGTAAGTACTAATTGCAATAATACAATAGTAATAATTACTAAATAATTTTACCCTTTTTTTATAAAAATATTTTTAAGTAAATATTGTGTGAGTAATTTTAGGATATTAATTTTGTAGTTCAGGCAAAAATATGAAAATTTTCTTTTTTTTTAAGTCTCAGTAGTTTATTAGGTAGCATCTACAAAAGTGATAAAAGAATTGAAATTATTGTACCAGTTTAGATAACAGGATTGTTTGAAAATATATAGATATGAAAGATAAATAAAATTTTAAACAATGTGAAACTGTGGTTAATTCAAGGATTTAAGTTAATCTAAATGTAACAAAGCATTTTAGAAAATTTTATCCTCTTATGCTATCAATTAGAAAAAAAGACAATTTCGTACAAAAAAAAGGTGGTCTCTTATGTTTTAAATTAAAACAAGTAATATAAAAAAATTTAAGTCAATTCCTACTTAGATCAAGGAAAAAAATTATTTTAGTTATTTTTATTAAATAGTTACAATTAATATAAATATTATATACATATGACAGAATCACAACATTAAGTGGCAATAAATTTTATTAATTATCATTAAAGTATCGCATTGTCATCCAAAACAATCGTGTATATAATATTTCAGTTCAACTGTTCAACTTTGAAACGTGAGGGGAAAAATCTCATAAAGTTTTGACCCAAGTCACTAAAAAGGAAGTCAAAGTGGCTGTATCTGTAATTCTTCAAAAAATTAATTTCAGTCAATAGTTTTAAATAATTATAATTACATTATCGTATTGTTACCCAAAACAATAGCGCATAGAAAATTTCAGCTCAAATGAGTGCCTTAAAATGTGAGAAAAAAACCCTTTCAAGTTTTGACACAAGTCACCAAAATGGTCGCTAAGTCATCAAGAATGATGCCAACGTAGTTGTATTTGTAATTCTTTGCAGAATTAGTTTTAATCAATTAATTTTCATTAATAATAAATAAATTACTGTATTGTCATCCAAAATGATCGTGTACATAAAATTTCAGAGCAATTGAGTGCTTTAAAATGCATTTTATTAACGATTGAAAATTTGAACAAGATAAATATAGAGAGAGAGTGAACTATTAGTAGGAATTGAAAAAGAAGTTGATTTTACGATAACTAAATTGATCGATTTAATCAATAGTTTAAATATGTTTGATAAATAATAGCTTAATTAATAGAAATAATTAACTAAACTTGGGCTTTAAACAATATTGTTTCGCAAAAGTTATTTCTAGAATTTTACAACTAAATAGAAAACGAAATATTTTAATTTTCTACTTTTGAAGTTACTCTACGAAACAGACATACTCATCAAGGTAAAAATATAAGTAAAATGATTTTTTCCATTTAAAAACATTGCTTATCTATCAGATACGTGGGATAAAAGTCAATTTTCTGGAGCAATATGCCATTCAATTCAAAAATGATTTAAGTCAAGATAAAAAAAACAACGTAGAAAATACACGATTATCTTCAAGCTAAAATCTTGTAGTTAAAGATTATTTCACTTAAGTCTTTCTCCACAACCATAAATTAACGATTCTTCCAATTAAAAAAAGATTTGAAAAAGCTTCAGTTCGTGTGTTCCGCGATCATATCCACAGAGAACAGGACACCATCAATAAAAAATACCGCTAAATTTTCTAGCTAAAACATTTGCCAGCAGCGTGCCCGCTGAACCATGTAGTCTTGCCTAGAAAGAGCCGACCGTGACAATATGCTATTTTACCGCCGAAGGTTAAACGTTCTAAGATGATTTTAGCCCTCAGACCACAATTCTTTGTTTCACGCTAGACGTTTCAGGTACGTTCCAGTGACGGAACCAGAACGATTTCCTTTTAAGAGGATTATCACGTGTTCAGACATTATCAAATTGCTTCTTAATTTGCCAGGTTCTAGATTGTTTTGGTATATGCTGCGAAGAAATCCATAACGTTGTCACTTGGATTTGTGGAACTAAATAATTACAGAACATTTTTTTCAGCAAGACTAATATTAGTCACAAATTATATATATAAGCAGCAGATTTTTTTATCTTAAGGTTATTAAATATTTTAGCTTTTTTTTTTAAGAAAGAACAATTTTTCTTAATTTTACTTTAGTGGTGTAAAAAAGTAAATAACTATTTAATTCAAATGAAATTTTTATGTGCTAAAAGGATCATTTCGTTGAAATCAAAACCATTTGCATGTATTTGTAAAAAAAATTAGCTTCTTATTTATAAAAGATTTAACTAGACATAGAATGAAAGAAATTCTAAATAGTTCCTTTAGAAAAACTGCTTCTTTTCTGTCTAGTATTAAAAGTAATCTATTAGTAATTAAGTAAATGTAACTAGGTTTTTAAAAGTAATCTATGTAACATGGACTTTAAACTTAAAAATTATTCTTAAATAACATAAATTATCTGTTGAAATAATGAATTTGTTGTATGTTAATTCCTTTCCTTTCATTTAGCTTAAGTTATTTTCATTAAATATCTTTCTAAAAAAAATTCTTATAAACAATACAAACGATGTTTTAATATTTCATTTAATTTTCGTTTGAACGATAAACTTCTCAGTTATACACTTAAAAATTTATATCAATATACACTCAAGAACCAAAACATTAGGACCGACTGTCAATAACGAGTTGGCCCACCTTTGGAGCGCAATACAGCTTCAACCCGCCTTGGCATGGATGCCACAAGTCCTTGGTAGAAGGACGGAGACAGATTGTACCAGATGTTTAAAGCAACGGTCACGCAAATCCGAGATATTGTGAATTGGTGGTTTTTGAACTCTGAGCTGCCGTCCCATGACATTCCAAATGTGTTCTATCGGATTGAGATCCGGTGAGTTAGGCGGACAGGACATTAACTGGAATTTAGCATCATGTTCCTGGAGCCATTCCAACACAATTTTAGCCTTATGACACGGGGCGTTGTCTTGTTGAAACATTTCATTTCCAGCTGGAAAAACAGAGGCCATGTAAGGGTGCAACTGGTCCGCAATGATGTTCAGATACCCTGTAGCACTCATGGTCTGCTCTACCACAACCACGGGTCCCAGAGACGCCCAAGAGAACGTCCCCCAAAACATAATACCGCCACCATCGGCCATTGTATGACCTACTGTACATTGAGGGAGCAACTGTTCGCCTGGAAGACGGTGTATCCTGACACGGCCATCGACGTGATAAATGACAAACCGTGATTCATCTGACCAGACCACTCTCTCCCACTGATCCATGGACCAGTCGCGGTGTTCTCGGGCCCAGAGCAGGTGCAGTTGGCGATGACGCTTGGTCAGCAAAGGCACACGAGTGGGACGTTTCCTGCGTAGCCCCATATCCAAAAGTGTCCGTTCAACAGTGTGCTCCGATACTATTCTACTTGACCCTACATTGTATTGGGCTGTCAGCTGAGCCACTGCCTGGCTCCGGTTTTGCTTCACCATGCGAGACAGTCTCCGACGTCCTTTTTCTTTGATAGCGTATGGACGTTTAACACCATGTTGTCTACTGCTGGTTTCGCCTTCATTCATCCACTTTGTATAAGTACTGACAACTGTAGATCGCGAACAACCCACGAGTCGTACAGTTTCGGAAATACTTGTTCCGAGCCTTCGAGCTATTACAATCTGCCCTCTATCAAAGTCGCTTAGATCCACAGCCTTTCCCATAACACACAGAAGTAAGTGAAAAAATGATTCTTCAGACTCTCCAGCAGCAGTTAAATACCACTTCCACCTTATCACGCGCATTCCACGTCATCCAGGCGAGTTCATTGCAAAATGTAGGGGTGGTCATAATGTTTTGGCTCTTGAGTTTATGTAAAAAAATGTTTTTCGTGATGCTGTAATAAATTTAGCTGGCGGTGATGATACAATGGCGATCATCAAGAGAATGCTATGCTTCAGTATCCACCTAAATATCTAACATCATTAACTGTAAAGGAAATGCTACCCACTAAACTGAATTTGAAAATAAACTGTATCCTCATACTATTAAGAAGTTTATGTATTACAGATGTACCGTGTAATGGCAGATGATTGTTAGTGAAAAATATTCAGATTATACTGCAGCGTGAAATTTTATCAGGCGATAAGAAAAACCAAATTTTATGTATACCAAGGACCAAACTAGACACTCGAGTGGACTTGGATATACCATTCACACTGAAACGTACATAATTCCCTGAAAGATATTTCATTCACCATGAATATCAATAAACCACAGGGGCAGAGTTCTGAAAAAGTCGGTTTATGTGTAATATCGAAGAAAACAACATTACTCAGGGACAATTATACGTAACTCTGTCAAGGTGCAGAAGCAAAGACTGAGTAAAAATTCTGTGCAAATTAGAGAAAAGGTGGTAAGGAACATGTTTTTGAAAGAAGTTGTTGTTGTTGTCGTGTATGACAAAGTGCAAAGGTATTGTATATAACAAAATAAAGAAAAAAAATGAGTCAAATATTGCCAACGGCGTGAATCACTGCCGTGGCAACATCCATGGCACGATCCGAGTATAGGATGCCATGCTGTAGTCATTGTCTATTTTAAAAAGGGCACCAACAATGGAAGGACAGTTAAAAAGATGTTTGGGATCCAGTTGCTTGCCTGGGCAGTGCCTGCATTCCACATATGATCTGGATCCATCAGGCAGAATCTTCATGCCCTTAAAATGTTTTGTCCTTAGTCTGGTTATTGTTTTTGTAATTTCTCGGCTATAATTTAATGCTGGCAGCGAGAATTTTTTTCGTGGGTTTGAGCAGAGCTTTTGTTTTGCGACTGCGTTTGGCATCAAAGACCGTAGTCGAAGAAGTTACACGTTCAAGGGTTCTGGCTTCATTGGCAAGGAAATCGGCCATCTCGTTCCCCTCGATGTCAACTTGGCCGGGATCCACTGGAGGGTGCATGATTTGCCCAATGCACCAATGGAAAGTAAAAGAGAGTTGATTTCTTGGGTGAGTCCCATTTTTCCTTTCATGATGGCCTCAAGAGCGGATCTACAGTCGGAGAGAACAATGATGCCGTCGGAATTAGCGATATCTGTCCATGTAAGGTAAATATCTAGGGCTGTCCTAACTGCTATGAGCTCACACGTGAAGTTGGAAGCAATTTCCCTGCGGAGACCTTGTGCTTTGAAGTTGTATTATCTGGGTATTTAAGAAAGACACCAGATCCACCCCTATTCACTCTGAGTCTGAAGAACCGTCAGTGTACGCAATTACAAACGAGGCCTCATAAGACTGATAATTGTGTCCATGCCTTTCCTTTTAATTGTGTCCTTAGATTCCTTTTTCGTGCAAGGCTCAAGAAGGTCTAAAAATATTTTGGCAGAGGGAGGTGGTTGACTGGAAAACAAGGCTTTTGAAGAAGTACTAATTGAAGTAAAAATTAAAACGTGGAGAGGAAGAATTGAAACTTATTTTTTTCCAGCTTACATTATATTGAAAAAAATAGAACTACATAATGCATGGAAATTAGAGTTTTACAATTTGAGCAATGAGTTTGACAAGTTGTTGTAATTTGCACAAGGGGAATGGTCTGCAGTTAGGGCGGACAGAATGTAACCCCTTCCCAGTAAATA
>BMAO01035544.1:0-59959 GCA_019973975.1 Trichonephila clavata | reverse complement strand
TTTTTTATGGCCCAAGTTACTCTTAGAGTTTGGCATATGTGTACACTCCACAATTTTGGTAACACTGAGTACCCCTTGTCAAAAAGGGAACAAAATGAATGAATGTATTTTAAAAAGAATTGAAATATATATTTTTTTGCGACATACACAAAATAATAAAGAAAAATAAAATTATTGCTTTTATGCTGACTTGACAGATGTTATAATTTGGTTCCTGGTTATTTTTCATCTGTGATGCAGTACCACATTGAATTTTTTTTTTTGATTTAATGTCTACAAATGTTGAAAAAGAAACTTCAAAAAAATCACACAAAAGCTAAAAAGTGCATGTCACAGTGGCATGCAAAGATTTATTGAAAAATTTTAAAAAAATTGACTAGACAATAAATACCATTTTTTTTTTTTTACAGTTTTATTTAAGTGTGGTTGTCAAAAACAAAAGCATGAAAAAAAATCACCTTAAATTCACTTAATTGAACTACAAGAGAAAATTATACTGTAGAAAATACTCCATTGTTACGTACCCTGAATTTCCAAAGGAAGTGCACATACAAACTTTGGAATTTGAGGGAGCATGTTTGCAAGAAAACAATTAACTGCCAAATGAGTACCACAAAAAGAATGAAGATTGACTTTGGGATTTTTTCTTTCCGATACTATGGGACATTTAATACTGATTTTGCAGGATTCTTTCAGTGCTAGGTTGGATGATTTTTCAAGATAAAAATTAGGTTGAATTGGCCACTTATCCCGCCAAATTGATAAGTGTGCCAACTCTGGTAACCTTTTAGTTTCTGTATCGGCGAGGAAGAAGTCGAATCGTGTTGTGATAGGGTTGCTACTCCAAAACTAGACACGCAAAAACTCGCCAAATTAGCGGTTTTTGAAAATTTGGCAGACCAGTGGCCAATTCGACAATTTCACCAAAAATTATATGACTTTGGAAAGTTGTAACAAGCAATTTTCCAGATTTACACTATTTGGCTGTCAGATATTGTTGTAGGTTTGGATCAACATGTTTGTGAACATAATAAAAAACAAAATATCACTCAAAATTAGCTGACATACACAAAACAACCTAATTTTGTTAGCATCTGAGAATAAATTCTAATTTTGATGGCATGATAAAAAAAACTACAAATTCAGAAACATTTGACTGTTTAATAATTCTCTAGAATTGGGCACAGCTAAGCATGGTGTCCATCTCAACCAAACTCTTCCTGTAACCCTGGGGGTACATGTACCACACTTTGGAGAACACTGATCTGAAGCAAGAGTCCATCTTTTTTTTACTAGATGGGATGTTTTGTTTTAAGTTCACAAGACTTTCAAACTTAGCAAAGCTGTGCCATCTTACCATATTTTTTTTTTGAAAAAATCATTGCCAAAGTGTGAAACAAAATAGGATTTCACTTGAATTATCATAACCATATTATCTAACAGGCTAAGCTGCCTAATAGTTAATATTCAGGTTTAAAGTACCTCTTGAAAAGCAAACAAATAAAAGCTTTGTAAAAACTTACAAAATCTGTTACAACCATGATTCCATCTTCAACTGGGTGAGTGGTATCAATAGAAAATTTCTTAGGCACTAACTTCTTTTTTTTGGGTTTGAACGTCTTGCCTTTTCGGACAGGCTTCACAGCTTTCTTTTTGTGAATCTAAAGAGAAGAGTTATAAGAATTTAAAACTTAGGATTTATGAAACATCTACCCGTTAGTATTAATTTTCAATATGCATTACAATTTATGCCATATTTTACAATGATAATGAGAAAAGAACATTAATCGACATTGCACTTCATAAAGCGGCATTTTTACCTGGTTTACACAACAAACTTTGAAATAGAAAAGTAGTATGGCAATCACAGTTTGCTATTACGATAAATAGTAAATATTTTACAAAAATATTCTTCGAGCATAATTTTTAATTTTTGAATCGTGAAAAGGAATACAACAGCTATTTAACAATAAATAAAATTATTTAAAGCACATAAAATTGTGAACACCATTCGATACCCTTAAAAGAATACTTTAGGCGTAGTACTTCATTCTAATCAAGACTAAAATTACGAAAGGCATCATAATCAAACTATGAAAATAATCAACAAAATTAACAATAAAATTAAAATACACATAGCTAAAACATTTGTTTTTCTATTTCTGATAAGGCCTAGATTTAACGAAAATGGCGATACAGCACCAAGCTACACGTGGATACGTGATTATTTTGAATACAGATATTTTTCTACTACAAAACACGAAATCAATTGCAGTTAGATGATATAATTGAATTCATGATAATATTTAATGAATACATACAACAGGCATCGTAAATTTTAAGCAAAATTGATGATGGAAACTTTTCCCAGCCGTAAGGGCTCCGTACAGTTGATTCCACAACTTCTATTGGTTGGGAAGTTGAGTAGTTTAGATGCTGACTATACTTCAGCTACGACAAAACCCTTAAGGCTGACCTAATCCCCTGCTGTCACTAATCCCCTTTCATATCAAAAGAAGAACATGTAAAACTCTGCCAAAGCCTTAAAACTTCTGTCTTAATGAAATGTGATAGTATATCCACAATAAGAAATTATTTCCTGTTTTATTCGCAAATTACAGTTAAACCACAATTACAATAAACTCTGGTTTGTTGCTTTTAATGTAAAATGAATTACTTTTGGTTGCAAATGTCAAAATCTGGAGATGAATGAAAAATGTTTGTAAATTCTCAAGGGATTGGTGATTTATTTCGTATCGATTTAAGCTCATTTCGGGCCCTGGACGTAAAAGATCTACAGGCTCCCTTGGCACTGGCGGATCGAAATTTATAAAAAGAAAATTTGGTTAAGTTCAGCTTATCCGGGCCCCTCCAGGAGCTTAAGGGCCCCCAGTGGATAAACTGGCACTGGTTTGCTTGTATGCATGTTAGCCAGTGCCGTTTTTAGCCTCCTGGCACCCTAGGCACTTCCAATTCTTACGCCCCTCTCCTATTTTTAGAGTGCCTTCTCCTTCAGTTCATATCTTGCCAGTTTTGGTCCGAGAGAGATTTTTCCTTTCCTCTCTCTTGCTTTCTGTCGGGAAGTCTTTAGTATACGAGGTTTCAACCAGTTCAAAATGCGCCCAAATCACTAAAGGCTCATTCACACCAAGGCGTTCGCCGTCGCCATCAAAGTAGAAATCGGAGATATTTTCGTTGATCGATTCACACCAAAGCTTTTTCGTACGCGCGCGGCGGATTTCTGCTCATTAGGTAACGCTGAAGATAGTAGTTGAAAATCACACTAAGTAGTTAATTCTGACTTGTTAAGTATGGATCGAAAGAGGAAAGAATTTTTTGCAATTTTGTTGGCATTTAAAAGGGAAAAAAAGATACAATAATGGGTTTAACGTATTTTTTTAAAAAAAAAGCAATCAAGGCTAACATTTATGCTAATAGATGAGATGCGAGTCTCAGACACAGAAAGTTATTTTAATTTTTTTCCAATGTCGCCGGAGATTTTCGATAATTTACTATCAATAGTTGGATTAATTATTTCTAAAAAGGATATCATAGAGATAGTATTCAACCAAAGGATAGATAGGCTTTAACTCTGAGGTTTATACAAATTTCTTCTAATGTGAATAAATAAGTTCTGAAATTTTTGATGCTCTTACAAATGTTTATTTATAATATTTAAATAAGAATGTTCAAAGCAAATTCCTACTTGCTGTATTGGTGAAACACTGAATTTTTGTCATGTAACAGAGATTTAAAAAAAAGAACATTTATTATTTTGTGACAGCAATCAAATTAAAAACGCACATTAAGTTACTTTTTCTTAACGGGCACCATGACACTGCTAATGATGCATGTTTCTATTAGATATGGATACATAATTAACTCTTTCATGCGCTGAATTTTTGATGAAAATAAGGCACTAGAGGGAAATAATTACAAACACTTTAGATAAACTTCACTAAACTATAATTATTGAACAAAAGCTGATACATATTAATAATTCTACAACAATTTTTTCAAATAAAGGGTGTCTAAATTGTAAAAAAATAGGAGGAACATATTTTATACCACCACACTTCAAGCAGCATGATAGTTCTGAACACTTTATTTTTTCCTTCCCTATGAACAATGGACTTTGCAGATACAACTCATCCATTCTGTACAAACTTGGGAAAATAAATACTCTCATATTCTACGGTTATTCATCCTGAAAAATTAAAACATTTTCAGTTTTTCGTAATCTAGTCTTGTAAGCTTAATTTTAGTTTGATCCTAATTTACCTAATGTTTGTTTTAATTTTAAGTATTCTTTTCTATACATTACTTTATTTTACCTAGTTTTTATTTAGTCAACATAAAAAATAAGTATTTCAGTTGTATTTATTTTCTCCTGAACACGAGCTATAGCTCATTCAGGCCGTTTGTGTAATTTTGTATGTACTACTATTATTATTTTTAAAAAATGTAACTAACAGCAACAATAAACACAATATCTGGCACAATAAACATGTCCATTATTGCGAAAAAAATAAGCGAAATGCATTTTGTATTTCTAACGAAGATGGCCCGAAGATGGCCTTCAATAGTATGGTGGTACATTTTTTGGGCTCTCATATTTTCATACTAGCAATGCACATGTAAGGTATTAATTATTGTAATATTGATTTATTTAGTTGCTTAATATATGTACTTAGCTGATTTGTGTCAAATATAACAAGAATCATTTTCATTTACACATAAAAATACACAACACAGTAACTTCCAAAAATACCTCTCAACAGATTCATATCTGATCAAAGAATGAACTAATGCATAAAACCATTACACACAATTAGCTTCTGACATCTGTTGGAAACTTGAGTAACTGCTAGGATTTGACCTCTGTGGTGGTTAAGAGAATGTACCCCTAGCATCAATTTCAGAGGCATTGAAACCAGTGGTACGTTTTATGTACCACCACACAATAAAAAAATAAGAATTAGTGGTACAACACTTGTACCACCAAGGTTGAAAGAGTTAATAAGCTCAACGCAATGTGACCAGTGTTTATCATTCTTTTTTGTTGGTCGCACATCTGAATACAAAAAAATGTGATAGATGTATGTTACAAATATATATTTATCAAAAGATTTTATTAAATATCTTACTATCATTGCTTACTGAATGAAATATTTTTTATTAGTTCACAGCAATGCAATCTCATCAAAATTGTAATGATTGGATTGTTTCACAAATCTTTTGATTTTAAGAAAGCCAATTTCAATCTATGTCAATTAGAACTGGGCAAAAAATAATATCAAATAATACAGCAGGAAAACTAAATAAATAAAATATCTATCTTGAGTAAATGTTGATGTAAACAGATATACTACACTCATGTTCATAAATTAAGAATAATTCAGAATCACACAGAAATTGAACTCTAAAATAAAAATTTCACCTGTAGAATTTTCACATACATCTTGAAGAAGAATATGCAAATTACAGGAAACCAGATGACGCGGATAGTACGTCACAATGACGAGAGTGTAAGAGAGGGGTATATAAGGAATGATGGCAAGGAAGTGAAATTGTTCACAAGCGCTTTAAAAGCCTTTCAGTGCAATAACCGCATAGTTATGGCACAAAGGAAGCATTTGGATGATTTTTTACGTGGTAGAATTATCGGACGACTGGAATGTGGACGTACCCAGCTGGAAGAATCCGAGAAACTTGGAATCGCCCAGAGTGTCATCTCCAGGCTTTGGCAACGATTTCAAGATGATGGTAATGTGAGTAGATGTTACAGCACAGGTCGCCCCCGAGTTACAACGCCGAATGAGGACCGATATTTGGCAGTTACTGCCAAAAGAAACAGACGGAGCACAGCATCAGAGCTTTCTCGTCAGCTCTTTTCAGCTACCGGTACGACAGTTTCAAGGCAGACCGTGTACAGACGCTTAGGGCACATTGGTCTATATGCTCGTAGGCCTGTCAGATGTGTTCCCCTTACCGCAACTCACTGTCGCCTGCGATTAACCTGGAGTAGAGAGCATGCATTGTGGACACCGCAACAGTGGTCTTGTGTGATGTTTTCCGACGAGTCCAGGTTTAGTTTGCAGTCTGATTCTCGCCGGACTTTCATATGGAGAGCGCCAGGTACCCGTTACCACCAAGAGAACACCATTAAACAACACCGTTACGGTGGTGCAGGATGGCTCGTTTGGGGAGGAATTATTCTTGGTTCCAGAACTGACCTGCATGTTCAGAGTGTAAAGATGACAGGCCACATCTATCGGGATGTCATTCTGGAACAACATGTACGTTTGTTTCGGGGTGCCATGGGTGGTGAATTTCTGTTTATGGATGACAACGCCCGTCCTCACCGTGCAAACATTGTAGACGAATGCCTTCAATTGGAGGATATCACCCGTATGGATTGGCCAGCATACTCACCGGACTTGAATTCAATAGAGCATGTGTGGGATATGCTTGGCCGACGAATTGCAGCTGTCAACCCCTCCCACCTGTCTACCGGAACTTCGGAGGGCATTGCTTGATGAGTGGTGTAATATTGCCCAAGATCAGATTGATAATTTGATACTCAGCATGCGTAGGCGTTGTAAGGCCTGTATTGCATCGTCCGGGAGACATACTCCGTATTAACCATCATACTAACCATGTTATACTGTTTTTTGTAAATAGGTTCTTTTTTGAAATTTGCTCCAGGGAGTAAAAATCTCAATTTTTATTAATTATGTCAAACATATAGCATCTTTTTTGCTCTTTACCTTTTGTTTAATAAATAGACTTTACAAATAAGTCAAATTTGTTTTGCTTCTGTCTCATTCTTTGCTTGAACTTCATTCCCTTAATTTATGGACATGAGTGTATTTTCAAAGTTACAAAACCCATGCACTTTTAATTATTCGTTCGAAATTCTTGTGGCACATTTGATAGTCTCTCTTGGCACATAGGGTTTAGAAACTCTGATCCAGATACATGCTCAAAAATTATGATTATAAAAACTATTAAATTTTATAATTATAAAAACTATTAAATTTTATAATTATAAAAACTATAAAATTTCTTGATTATAAAAACTATAAGGTGACATTTCTTAAGTTGTAACAAAATCTAATACAAAGCAAAATATTTTCATGCAAGTATAAATCTGAAATATACTTTATTTAATGCACATTTTATCATTATTGAATGTAGTAAAATATGTAAATTAACCCTAGAACATATATGCTTTAGGATCTAGGAAGTTTTTTGAAATAGTAGTTTTTAATGCTAGTGTTTTTGATATTCTATGTTGCACAAGAAGGAATTCAACAGAACATCAAAAACACCTTATGGAATTTTGTTTTTAAAAAGTGCTTCAAATTTTTTTTTTACTACTGGTATTATAGATTTCTACACAAGTATAAGGAAATATTAAAGAGTTTTTTTTATTTTGTTTGTATTTTGTGACACAATTGCCATAACATACAGCCTATTATCAATTTTTTCAAGAGTCAAAAATAAATATAATGTAAATAAATAATTATAAGAAGTTCTTAAGGAAGTATAAATTTTCTTCCAAGCATTTTCTCTAATGCTTTTATTATTAATTAATGGGTATTCTTTTCATATGTAACTATATCAGAGTCAAAACTTTAAAAGCTTTTTTCTCACATTTTAAAGCACTGGATTGAGCAGTAATTATTTGTTCAGGATTATTTTGGATGACGATGCGACAATTTAATAAAAAAATAATAATTCATTGATTATTCAACGAATTACAGATGCAGCCACGTTGGCATCATTTTTGGCGACTTAGTGATCATCTTAGAGACTTGGGTCAAAACTTTAAAAGTTTTTTTCTCACATTTTAAAGTGCTCAATTGAGCTGAAATTTTCTATACATGACTGTTTGGATGACAATACAATAATTTAATTATAATAAATAAATTTAATTTATTACAAACAATTATTCAAAGAATTACAGATGCAGTCATATTGGCATCATTTTTGGCGATATAGTGACCATTTTAGCGACTTGGGTCAAAACCTTAGAAGTTTATTTTTCACATTTTAAAGTGCTCAATTGAGCTGAAATTTTCTATACACGTCTGTTTTGAGTGACAATACTATAGTTTAATTGTAATTAATAAAAATTAATTTTCTAATAATCATTATTCAGAGAATTACACATAGTGACACGTTGGGGTAATTTTTGGCAATTAAGCGACATTTTGGCGACTTTTGTCAAATTTTAAAAGTTTTTTCTCCCTCACGTTTTAAAGCGCTCCGTTGAGCTGAAATTTTATGAACGCGATTGTTTTGGATGACAATACTAGAATTTAACTATAATCGATAAAATTTAATTGATTAAAAGTAGCTTTCTGAAGAATTTAATTTTATTCATAGTTCAGTTCAGTTTAGGTTTTGTGGGATATAGAGCTACAAAGGCTATTATCCCCTGAAAAAAAACTAAAGGATTAATAAATTAATAGATGTCAAAATATTTCATTTTCTGGATAAAAAATCTGAATGATAACCTATTTGTCAAAGCTTTCTCCAATAGTTCTTTGAAAGTAATGTTATAATATGGATCAATTTTGAGAAAGTGCTTTAATTGATTTCGAGGATGAATACATTTATTGCAGTTTAACAAGATGTGGTCCAAATCGTTTAAGCAATTACAGATTGTGCAGTTTGCGTCGTCTGATAAATTAAATTTACGTAGAAGCCCAGGAGTGATGATCATTTTACTGAAGATTCAAGTGCATATGATTTCTTCTCTTCTATTGCATGTCCATTTAGAGATAGAGCCTATGTTTGGTATATTGCCCAAGTTTTCCAAATATTTGCTCGAACAGAAGTTATCATTTGCTTTTTTAAAATTCTCTTGATATTTTTTTCCCCTGATGTCTTCTGGGCGATCCAGTCGATGTAAACATTAGACTCTGTGACAGATCTTGCGAGATTATTCGCCTGCTTATTCCACAATATATTTGAATGCCTCGGAGTCCAAAGTAGAATTATCGGATCATTATAATGCGATAAAATGTATATCTTGCTAGCTAATTTATGGATGGCACTATGAGATTTGATCGAATAATTCTGAAGAGCAGAGAGAACAGAGAGACTATCAGATAAAATTAGCAGATTCTTTTTTGTAACTGACAGATCATCTAAAGCTTGGTAGATAGCCAGAGCTTCAGCTGTGAAAATAGAATTATTGGGATTGATACTGTAGACAAAAGAGGAATTTTCCGTAATACCTGAAATTGATGTAATTTGTTTAGTTTTAGAAGCGTCAGTAGCTATTATATAGAAGCCTTGGAAATCACGATCTATTGTTTCATCAAATAAGCCCTTAAAATCTGTATTAGTAGATTTTTATCCTGAAATTTGTAGTTATCGACATATATTTTGCATGGGAGAATTGAGAAAGATGTTATTCTGGGGATTGAGATAATTTGACCACTAACAGCACATTCAAGGGATTTAATATATTTTTATAATATTATTTTTATCTTCTTCCATAATATTTAGATTCATAGAGTCGGGGTTATTGCAATATAATGGAGAAAAGGTTTGGTTTGAAATTTGAGAAAGGAAGTAGTTATTTGCTAGTCTTCGTATTTTGTCGGATAGAATTTCCTGTCCAGCCATTTTAAAAGTACAATGTTTGGAGTCCATAGTGGAAGTCCTAATGCAATTCGGAGGGCTTTTGTTTGAATGACATTAAAAGGTTTAAGTTGATTATCAAACCATTTATTTATTATATGGCTAAAGTAGAAGAAAACACTGCATATACTATTGTTTACTATTTTGATCAGATCTGCAGCTCTTGGACCATGATGCTTGTAGGCCATAGCCTTAAGGATATTAATTTTTTTCAATGCTTTGCTGTTTAATTGATTTCTTAAAGAAACATTCTGACTCCGTTTGGAAAAGTGAACACCTAAATATTTGATTGAGGATTGCCAAGGTAGTAGATGCCCTTCCAATAAAAGATTAGGAAACGTATTAATTCTTTTATTGGATAACTCAGCAATTGTACTTTTATCTGGACTAAGAGATAGCTTCCAATATTTGCACCATTGAGAAATTCTTTCCAGCGTATTTTGCAATTTTTTGTGAATGTACTCAAGAGAATGATGAAGCAGTAAATAAAAACGTCGTCGGCATATATTAAACATTCGGTGTCAGGTTCCAAGGTTCCAAAAAAATCATGCATGTAGATAGCATATAAAAGGAGAGAGAGGACACTACCCTGGGGAAGACCTTGGGAAGATATCCTTTTGGAAGAAAGAAATCCTCCCCATTTGATTTGGAAAAACCGTTGTGTGAAAAACTTGTGGATCCAAATAGCTGTTTTTCCTGTTATACCAATTTGCAGACATTTATAGAGAAGACCGTCAATATAAACTGAATCGCGCGCGTATGCGCTTTTTATATCTAAACTTATTCCTACAAAATATTTCTTTTGTGATTTTGCATGCGTTATTGCTTTTTGAATAATATATGTAGCACACTTCTGCTATCTTTAAAAGGGACGAAACCGTAATGTTGAGGATGAAGTTTTCTTTCTGCAGTTAAAAAGTAGCTTAATCTATTGGTTAGGACTCTTTGAAAGGTTTTTGAAAAGATGGAAGTCAGTGCTATTGGTCTGTAAGATGAAATTTGAGATTTGTCTTTGCATTGTTTAGGAATCGGGAGGATGACTGCGTGCTTCCAAGAGTTTGGAACTATTGCATTATCGAAAAGATTTTGAAAATATCTTAAAATTACTTCACAGCCACTATGATCAAGCTTTTTAAGGAAGGATGCTGTGATATGATCAGCTCCAGGAGTTGAATTTTTAGGTAGTTTTATTGCTCTGTGAAAATTTCAGAAATATGAAAAGGTTTGTTAAGAATGTTATCCGCTTTGTGGAAAAAATCCAGAGGAATTGGTTCGTGATGAGCGTTTTTAGATGCAAAAAAATCCGCAAAAATATTTGCTTGAATTTGAGGATGAGTAATGACTATGATTTATTTGAAGGATATTATGCTTATCTTCTATATTATTAGAGGTGGAGAGCTTCTTAAGAATATTAAAAAATATCTTTGGATTAGAAACGTTGTTACAAATATTATACCAATATAATCTTTTGGCACTTTTAATATGAAATCTGAGTTTACTAGCATATTGCTTGTATTTGATCCATAATTGAGGAGAAATGCTTCGTATAGCTTTTTTCCTGAACTTTTTTTTTTAAATTTATAAAAATTATGGTAAGTACCATTCCACCAAGGAGGGAAAGATTTGTTGGAAATTTTTACTTCTTTACTATTACTATGTATAATTTTCGAAATTTTATCAGTAAGATTATCTATATTTTCTTCTGGATTGCTTAGTATAATCTCCACTTCTTTTTGCACAATTTGCCAGTTAGTTTTTGTTACAAATCTTTTACTCGGCTTTCGTAGAGAAATTTCTGTTATTACTGGACTATGATCACTATAAAAAAACAAGCTGAAACATAACAATTAGTATATCCAGAGAGATTTGAGGAACAAATTGTAAGATCGATTAAATAGGATTTACCCCCTGAATTTCTATAAGTAGGAACTGTTGTATTATATATAAGAAGTATTGAATTTGATTCAGTCAACCAATCAACGAAAATATTACTGTATCTGGAACTGTGATCTGATCCCCACATCGGATGATGCAGGTTAAAATCGCCAAAAATGAAGAACGGATCTGTTAAAGATTCGAGAAAGGATTTCATTATAGTAATATTAAGTCCACGTGGTGCATAGATGTTTATAACATAAAAAGAAATGTCTTTAATATTTATTTTAACAACAAGTGATTCCAAATCTTCTATTTGTGCTACTGAAAAGGAGTTTGTTGGGCAGAAACATTCAGAGGAACGGTTATTATTAAACCACCTCCAGGTCTATTTTGTCTGTCATTTCTGAATATCTTTTTTCCTGGAATATTAAAACTATCTTCATTTGATAAAAAGGTTTCTTGGAAAATTAAAATATCTGCTTGCGAAAAGGGAGGGATGTTTAACCAAATGGTTTTATTTTTTAGGCTTCTACAGTTCCATTGTAAAAAATGCATGAATTTAGAGAAGGGAAAAAGAGAAATATTTCACCGAAATTTCAAAAATATTCCTCCCCTTTGAGGAACAAATAAAAAATAATTTATTAAAGTACTGGAGTGAAACATATATACGGAAAATGAGAACATTTATATATAGAATTTTTTTTAAATCCGATTTCAGTGTTGAGATATTATATTCTACTTTTGCCAGAACCGCCTGGAACTGGACCCGTGGGGGTATTTAATGTGACTGAAGCCCTTTTCTTTCTTCCAGGGGGAGAACAATGCGTCGTCGAATCTATTATGCTACATACATGAGAAAGTACAGTTTCCATTGATTTTTTTAAAGTTTCCATCAGGAATGCCGTTTGTTTTTCTAATACTGTTTGGAAAGCAGTCATCATTTTATCAAATTTCATATCTATGATTTCCTGAATGTTTATATTTTCTTGTGTGTGTTTTTTTTAAGAACTGTCGCAAAATTTTCGGAAGTAGATTCACGAAAACGTCGTCGCGCCTCACTTAGTGTTATATGGTGCCTACACTTCAATTCTATATATAATTTGTTTTTCTTTAATGAACAAAGGACAAAGAGAAGAATTTGCCGGATGATTGCCCTTACAGTTAGTGCAGCTCGCATTTACTGTGCGCGTTCCTTGATGAGAAGAACCACAATTACCTCAACATATAGCTAGACTCTGACAAAAACGAGATGGATGCAAAAAACTGAAACAGTTAGTACATTGTCTAGGTCTGTCAATAAATAATTGAATTTTATGATTAATGAACCAGAGTTTAACATTTTGTGGTAATACCGTTCCAAGAATAGTAATCAGAACAGGAGATATTTCAGGACTTGTCCCTGATTTTATAAATCTGCGTATTTCTACAATTTCAAAATTATTGCTACTTTGTAGTTCCGCGGATAATTCTTCCAAGGATACATTAGTAGGGATTTCGTATAATAAGAAACGGGATGTAATACCCTCCCATATGACACTTTATTAATCGAAACATTCAATATTTGCTCCAAATATAAAATTTGTACTGCACAAACTGGATCCGAAGTAGCAAAACGTAATTTTCCATTTCTAGTAAATGACATATTAGAGATTTGATCATATCTGGGAATTTTACTTTTTGTCTCCGTATAAAGTAGTTGCGGGTTAGTTTTGGGGATGGCTGATGACTTTTGTTTATTTTCTAAAAATATATTTATTTCTGTTATTTTCCTTTGCCCGGCTCGTAATAAGAGTTCCTTTTCAGACGTAGGAGTGCTGAAGTATTTCATATTCCCATTCCCGGTATCCATTTTATTTGCCATCTGTATAGTTAAATACTTTTTGACATTGGATTCCTCAATCTTTGCCAGACTCACCTTGAGTCTAATTGCTTAAGTTAAAAAAAAAAAAAAAAAAAAAAAACGAAATTATGCTTACCAAGTCTTTGTAAGAATATAAACTTAAATACCAAAAAAAAATAAATAAGTTTACTGCTTTCAGAGCAAGTAAACAGAGTTGAACACTCGAACCGAAAATAAACTTTGAATGTACGATAACAGCTTTCCACCCCACATACAAAACCTACCAACCTACCTTGATTTTGTAAATATTGTTGACTTCTCAATAACTGCGGCAATGCTGGTCTGTTTTGCTGTTGTGAATAACGCCACCTAGCGCCAAACGAAGACGTTTCCGACCATGGGCTGCTATGCAAATCTGAATCCTCGAGATGTCCTCCCCTGTCTTCTATTAAAGTTTGTGTTAATGATCCCAGAACACCCTGTATAAATTCTTCTTTGTGTTTATTGCCCAGACATTGGAGACAGGGGAAAAGTATACTGTATTACTTTGTGGTCAACTGATTATCCAGCAGATGGGTAATAATCATTTCTTTGAAGTTAATTTTCAGGACATTCAGGGATATTTTTGTTTGTTTCATGTAAATTACAAATATATGGGATCTTAATCAATTTTTTTATGATTCTGTGCAAAATCAAATTTCTTTAGTTCATTTTTAATAGGATTCTTATATTGTTTTATAAACTGAAGTGTTAACCAATGCTGCATATTAATTGACTTCATTATATATGTAATAAATTTTACTTGAAATTATGCTGATCACAGTATAATTATGATTTACTTCAAGAAATGTTTTAAGAACAATGAGATTGGCTTTATTATTGATTAAAGCCTCTGTAGAAGGCAGTAGTTTTGATCTATGAAGAATTTATAAAAATATTTCAATTAGATTAGAATAAAAAGGAGGAATCACATATTAGGAATGACATAAAAAATTGCAAATATGTGTGCTCGTGCATGCACAGTGATTTGCATTCTAGCAATACTTTAATTTGGCAGTTTATTTGTATGAAAACTTAAGTTCTTTAATGTATAGCTCACTATTTTATTGACTGTAATAACCCATTGGTCATTGTGATGATCTCATGGCTAGTGATAGAGGAGCTATGGGTTTGTATCTTGATGTGAATAATGAGGATACTACAAATTATAATTTTGATTGGACTCTTTTAAGTTCTCATGTTTGAAGAATGAAGCGAATTGCTATGAATAGCTCGGGTACAGTTAATATCATTTGGTCATGGTTACAAGTTTATTGAAAGCAGTCTTCCATTGAAGTAATATTATGTTACCCTTGAATGATGTTAATTCATTCCAAAACAAATTTAATATTTTTTTAACTGAGAAATATCAAGCTAATTTATTTTAAAATCAGGAATCTTTTTAAAAAGGGCCATTTCTCAGTAAAAATGTTATTGCTATTGCATTTTCTTTTTCGAACGTAACAAAAATGTATACATATAATGTTTGACAAGTCTAGCTTTTTATAAATCCTGGTATCAATTCATTGAGAAGGTAGTGGCATACACAGACTGCTTTCATGAAAGAGGGGTGCATTTTTTAAAAAAGTGTAGATGAAAGCACTGAGACATAATCTTTATGCTAATAATTAAAAAGTTTGTTAATGAATAGGCGGGGTTTCGGCACCCAAACCCACTTTTGCACACCATTGGGAAAAGGCAAGCAACTACTCAAATGATGATATAACTTCTTGATGCTATGTACTGTAATTTTTTTAAAAATTCCATATAATTTTATAAAAGCATGCAATATATGCTTTTCCAATTTTATAAAATAATCCATGCAATTTGTGATGTTATTTGTTTTATTACAATTGCAATATTAAAACATACACATTGCTACACAACAAATTCCACAATAACAGTTGATAATGTTCCAAAAATTAAATAGGTAAGTTCTCAGGATATAATTCAATTATTGAAATTTCATGCCAGGTGTAAAATCCCATCATTTTTGACTATAGTACTTGATTTTTTTTTTACTATTACTGTTCTTAATGTTCCTTAGGTGTATGCTGTATGTTATTTTTAATTGACATCATTATCTTAATAAATAATTATTAGAGCTATTTTTTGAAAAAATTATATTATATGGTGCAGTATAGCAGTGCTCCGCAACCTTTTCTCACCTACGACGCACCAAATTCTTTCTAGAATTCCGCGGCACACCAAAAGCTAAAGTATATAGGTATTAATTGATACACAAATTTTACCATAAATGTTTGTTTTTTATTTGAAAAGTATACGTACATAAAACCATAACATATTTATTTCTACGCAATCATAATAATTATTAATGTGATACCTGCGCTTGTTTCAATGAGCACAAAAGTTTTATATTCGGCTCAATATTTGACAACGCAACCCGAAGTTCTTGGTCAAGATCTTTTAAGCATGACCGCTTATCATTTTTAATTAATACAAGAGTTGAAAAACTTTGCTCACATAAATATGTCGTCGAAAATGGAAGTAATGTTAAGATTGCTTTGTAGGAAATGTGAGGATATTCTTTTTTAACGTAAATCCAGAAAACATCTAATGGAACTTCGGAGAAGTATAATTTTAAAGTCATGTCATTATTTAAATCTGTAAATTCCTCTCGAATTTGTAGAGGCAGTGCTTCCGTAGAATTTATTGCATTGGTTGCAAAAGGATTTCGAATCCAATCGTATTGTTCCGTATTAATGGAATAAAAATATTGATCAAATTTCTGCTGAAGCATACTTAAATGTTGTTGGGCCAGATCCACAATTAATTGTTTGTTTTCAATTGTAATATGATTGGTCCTTTGGTACATTTCCAAACATCCTTTTTGCAACTCTTTCTACCAAAGTTCGAGTTTTTTAATAAATCCTTGTAATTTGTCGGAGCACGTCAAAATATTCTCATTTCGACCTTGCATTTTTTTACTAAGTTCATTCAAATGCTCGAATATATCAGCCATGTATGCAAGTTTGGCTATCCAGTAATCATCATCGAGGTGCTGGAATATTTCGAGCATATTCTGTGTTAAAAGAAATTCACGCACCTCGTGACGAAGCTCAAATAATCTAGCCAAAACTTTGCCTCGGGATAGCCAACGAATTTCTGTATAAAATAATAAGGAATCATATTCGGCTCCCATTTCTGCACAAAGTAATCCAAAAATTCGCGAATTTATGTGGCTCTTGATTTAATTAAGTTTATGATTTTAATGCATTCATTTATCGTGTTCAAAAGTTCTTCCGGTAAATTCTTGACCATCAATGCTTCTCGATGTATGCAGCAGTGTGTAAATTGTACCGTCGGATTTTTTTGTTTTACACAAGAGACAAAACCTTTTTTATTACCCGTCATTGCCGCAGCGCCATCCGTGCAAACAGCAATGCAGTTGCTCCATTGAATATTACATATTTTGAAGAAATCATCGGTTACTCGAAAAATTTCTTCACCGGTAGTTCGCTCTGGAACCTCCTTATAAAATAAATAATGTTCTTTAATAAAGTCCTCGTCAACGAAACGTACAATAGCTATCAGCTGTGCTTTATTTTTAATATAATTTGTTTCATCGATCTGAAGCGCAAATTTTTCAGCCGATAACAGTTTTTTAATCAGTGTTCCTAAAATATCGCTGGACATATCCTGAATACGTCTTTTAACAGTATCAGCAGACAACGAAACTTTATTCACTTCCTTAACTTCATTGGGCCCAAGCATAAGTAACAATTTCCATGCATGCTGGTTTAATAAGTGTTTCGCCGACAGTATGTGGCTTCTTCTGACGTGCAATTAATTTTGCAACATGATAGTAGCTTCTAATGCCTTTTCAGAAACTGTTGCGGCCGATTTCATAAATTTCTTCTGTTTTTTATTTTGTTCTAAGAACCTCTTAAAATATTGTTTGTCTTTGTTGGCGCAGCTAGGATGGTTTGAATATAGATGCCGCTTTAATTTACTGGGTACCATGGACTCGTTTGATAGCTGATTGCTGCAAATGATGCACTGTGGCCTTGGTGCCGTTTCGTCACCACACCACGAGAATCCATATTTAATGTAGTCTTCGTCGTACTTTCTTTTCACTACCTTCTTTAGGTTTTTTGTAACACTTGTGCTGGGTTCTTCATCATCTGTACGTGAAGACGAATCTTTCCGACGTAAAAATTTATCCATATTTAAAGGGGTGTAAAACTTAAAAATTTTTATACGAAGAACGTTAACCATACATAATTCAGTAAGATAATTAATAATAATTATCGTTAGTGGTAGGAACGTGTTTATTTAACTTTGTATTGTAAAATAGTGACAACAATGACATACGAGTGAACGTGATGTACCACGCGCAAATGCAAATAACACATGCGCATGAGTCTTCAACGACGCGCATAACGGTCATTTTGCTTTATCTATGATTAATTTGGTGGGCCTTGGTGTTTACACAACACACTATGCAGTTTTCAACTGTTCTCACCAGGGGACCATTGAAAAATTATTTAGTTATAATAATTATTCTATAATATATTTAGAAAAATAGACATTATTATGAAAAAAAATTGTCATTGTGTGTATTAAATACATGATGAAAAATTGTAAAATGTCAAATACAATGTATTTGACCGCGGCATACCTGTATCTGGCTCATGACACACCAGTGTGCCGCGGCACACCGGTTGCGGAGCACTGCAGTATAGTATTAATTTAAATAATATAATTTTTTTTCAACATTTGATTCTTTTGTCTTTTTATTTCATTCTTTAATTCATTTTTTTTCTCTTGAAAATACTAATATATATTATATTTATTACACAGGTCCAACTAATTTTCATTCAAACTACGATGAAGATTGAATTTTAAAATTTGTCTTTGGATTTTGCATTTTATATACTGCAATTATCGCAGTTTGGTTGTTGATTGATTCATGTAATTTTTAACGTAAATCATCCAAACATCATCAAGTTGTAATATTAGTCATCAAATTTGTCATTAATATTTTTTACAGTCAGTGTTTTTATTTCATTGTAAATTAATTTGTGTGAATTAAACTCATATAGGTTTATTATTTTTTTTTTTTTTGCTGTATAAAGTAATCAAAAGAATGAATGCATTGTTCTACTCATTATTGATTATTTTCATAATATTTTACTTAAAGTATCATTGTATGAATTTGTTAACATGATATAATCACTGTTTTACAGATCATTTGTGAAAAAAAATCTTTAAATTTCTCAATGTGATTATTACAATAATATAGTATTAGTTTTTGAGGAAAGTGTAAGTACAAATATTGTATTAAGGGATTTGATCAATTGATGGTTTATGCTGAATTTCAACATTCATGCTTGCACAAGGTTCATGCTTAAACTCATCACTTTTTTATTACTTGAAAATACTCACAGAATTTGTTTTGCGGAATATATTTTAAGTCATTAATTATTGTTCTAATTGCTTTCCAAACACAGAAACTGATCTTTAATTCTTATTTTAATATTCTGATGTGTAGATTTTGTAAAATGATTTATAAAAAAAAATTAACTGAGGTGCCCATTTTTTGCACATTTGGAATATTAAAATAAAACTCAAAAGTATTTTCATGTCAACAATTAGTGTAAGGATTTTCAAAGAACTTGATAAATTTTTCTAATCAGAAATAGAACATGATGTAATATGCACTATATTTATGTATAGCAGAGTGTTAATCTCCCTTTGAAGAGGGGAAAAGACTGGAAGCTTACTCACTGATTGATAGTTGTTTAAGTCCATTAATTGATATTTTTTTGTGTTCTTTTTTTAAAACAGAGTCAAATGTCTATTTTATATGCTGTATGAACTGGATCAATAGATTTCTGTGAATGGAATAATTTAAAAAAATGATACTTTTCAATATTATTCTCTTATACTCATGATCCGTATATAACTGAAGAAACGGAATATGCAAGAAGTCGAAACCCTCCACTTTCCTACATTCTTTTCTTATATGTATCCCTTTTTTTCTGGCATATATTGTACACTTTAAATGCAAAAAAATATGATTGAATTTTACAGGGGTGCATCATGCATCAGATACACAAACAACAAATTTGATTTTAAAATAAGGAAAAGATGAATGTAAAAACAATTACATTTCTACATTTATCTAAATGCTGTTTATTGAAAAAAGAATGACATATTTTATATACATGCAAGCTTAGAAATTTTCATTACGGTAACATGAAAAATTCATCTCCCATTTACCTTCAAATTCTGTGTTATCTTCACTATCATCACTTTTACTCTGATCCATATATAAATGATAATCTTTAAATATATTACAGCTTCAAATGATTTTTGAATTTAGTCTGGTTTAATATATGCTTTTATGATTCACTTGTAGACTTTTTCTAGACTGGTATAATGTAATTGACCTCCTTTTTGTAAATGACTTTTATCTTCTAACAACCATGTATTTTTCTGTTGTTTTATATTTCCTTTGAAAGATTTATTGATACAGACATCTAAAAGCTGAACTGATCACATTAGTCCACTTAAAATAATTATCATGTTTGTGTTAGACTTTCTCATAAATCTCTCTCTCCAACTTTTAGTTCTGTAAATTTCTTCAATTTGGAAGTTTGTTCTTACCAGAAATTGCATCCTTTCTTAAAAATATAAGATAACATTCTTGTACACATCTGCATTGAAAGAATTATCATTTTATAGGATTGATTTCTTACTTTCTTAAGCATTCTGTGCTCCCATATTCCTTTTATCACTTGTCAAAGCTGTATACCATTGTTTGAAAGCCAGGAAAAATCCAAAGCACATGAATATTTCAGGTTTCTTCTTGAAGAAAAGACTGAACATTATACAAAATATATTTAAACATTACAAAATATCTATAGCTTGGAATTATAGGTGTGCCTTATATGCCAGAATACAGGGTATATATATATATATATATATATATAGTGCTCAAATTAAGATTTTCTATGCTTCCAAAAATTATAATTACATTTAAATTTATGACTTTATGGATCAAAAACTGACATTAAACTGATATTTTTCTGCATGTTACATATTTTTTTTTCTGTAATAAGATGAGAAACCTCACTATGATTTACACCTAGTATTTTTTTAGACTTATTTGTGATAATGTTTATTTGTGAATTTTATGTGATTTATAATTAATATGTTAATTATCTGTGTTAAGGATCATATGTGTTTCAAAATTTAATTTTATTAACATATGTGTTCCTGTAAATAATAGAAATTCCACTAAGTAAGTTTAAATCAAAATTGTAATTTTTTTTTTATATTCATTTGTATATATTATGTATAATGTCAAGATTTTATAATGAATTACTGAAAATAATAAAATTCATTGAATGTACTTGTAAGCCTCTTATGTTCTCAATTGTATATACCATCTTGTATAAAAACTTAATTAGATTTTCACAACATTTATTCAAGACCTAACACACAAAAAACATTTAAAAACAGAAAAGTAAATGGTAGATCAATCATTGTTAATTTCCATGTCAAATTTCGGCCTTTTTTTCTGAGTAAACATTCAGTCATGTGGCTCAACACCAGTGTCCCTTGCAATATTTCAAATAACAATAGTTTGGATTTGGAAAGACCGCAGTAGCTTAGTGTTCAAGGTAATGGACTCGTAGCCGGTGTATCATGAGTTTGAGCCATGTACCGCCGAAGACCCGCTGTGTAGGGGAGTGATGCATGTTATACCTGTCAAGAGCTCAAGCATCCTTCCATTGGTGTGGTAGTTAGGAGAGGGGGTGCCACAGCTCACGTGTCGTCCTCGTCACTTGACTATGGCTCAAAATTACGAGGTTCGTCACCAAAACCCTTTGAGTAGCTGAACAGTGCGACATTAATATTCACTCACTCCCTTGGAAATTCTGCATATGTGGTCATTTTGGAATGAGCAGTCTTAGTTTCACTTAGACTTGGGCGTTTTCGGCAAAATTAAATCCTGGTACAAGTTCGCATCGTCAGAGCTCAGGTGCCTCCCTCTGTGGAGGAAACTGGGCGTCAAATTTACCTGCGGCGATTGGTATCGGCCTATACGGCGCCGCACTAAAGAGTCATACCAGCTCTTGGGATGTACTAGGTCTGCAATGATAAAAATACCAATCCGCAGACCATTGGATAAAAAAAAAGTTTCACTTAGACTGCTCACTGTATTAATTTGATTTATCAAAATACTCAAAAAGACGACCATAGGTCATTGTCTTGACCTGTCCAAATCCCAAACTAGAAAAATAACACTGAAAATAAAAATGAAAATTAGCAAACAAATATCATTTGTGGGGCATCATCCTCTATTGAGCATGATTGTCTCTGATCTCCTATTATCTTCCTCTTTTGTGTTTTTTGTTATCTTCAAACTCATCATTGTTTAATTCTTAAAATTGTCGTGTTCGAAAAAAAGTATTCATAGTGGAGAATGTTAGATATTAGTTTTTAGTCTATTTAGTAGATGGCGCCGCATGTACTAAAACCTTTTTTTATATTATGTAAACTTGTAAAAGAACGCCATTCCCATGTAGTACGTGAAGCATCACGTAAACTATGCTGCTGTAATAAATAGTATCTTAAACGCCTACTGTGGTCCTGTACACTATATTATAGAGAAGACATTATTTATTGAGTCTGTAATGTTTTAAGTTATACATATTTTTATGAATTCATCACATGTAATTGTATTGTTTTGGGCCTTTGTGTTCTTTTAAAACTTTGTTGTTCCCATTCTGTCTAATTTTAATGATTTATATGATCCAAGATGCTTTTGGCTTAAGATGTGATTCAAATTGACTTATATCGACGTAATCACTTCGCTTATAGCAATAAAGTGTTTGTGTGTGTTAGTTGTATGTCGACTTTTCCTGCAATTGAACTTTGATATGTTTGCTTTTAGGCATCTATTTGTAGGTCATTGCAATTTTTTTGGGAGATTTAGCTTGGAATTCTGCTTTAATTATTTCTTTGAATTAATCAGCATACTTTGCGTTCATTTTAGTACTGAATAATAATTTTTATGGAGTAATACTTCTATCTGTGCTTTGATAAGTTGAATATAATGGTTTTTTCAACTCATTAACATGCTTGTATACATGTGAAGGATTTTCCAGTGATAGGTTCAAAAGAATGGGATTGATAATTTAATTTGATTTCATTCAATTTGTGCATTAGCATGGTGATTAAATGGTGGTGTATATTTTCTTTAGAACAATTTATTTGATGTTCAGTTCTTGAAATTCTTTTTTCATAAAGGTTGTGTTATGGTTGGAAATTAGGGAACTTCCATCTATAGTTTTCTACTAGGGTTTGCAATCCCAGGTTATATTTCCAATCCCAGGATTTCTGGATTACATTATCCAAATCCCGGGATTATGATTGGACTTTATACATTATTTAACCATGTTTATGTAAAATGCTTACACATTAGCACAATTGGAATTACATAATAAAACTAAAAACATAATTAAAAAATTGGTATGACATTATTATTTGATGAAACAAAACAAAACTTAATTCATTATAAAAAACAAATAAAAATAGTACATAATCAAATTTAAAAAAAAAGCATTTCTACATTTCTTGTGCTTTTGTAAATTTTTTTAATTTCCAATGACCAGGTTACAAAAGACCACTACACCACAAGAGGGTAGGAACAAAAACAGACATCTTCCCGTCTAGACCACGGATATTAAAACAAATGTTTGGCGCAGTATAGCCGAAATCGGCTCTTGTGCCAATAAACCCCAAAATCACTCACTCACTCAAAAACAGACAAAGCAGGAAATAAAAACGTGGCAAAAAAAAGTATGTACCCAATAAGTCCCTAGCTTGCCAATAAAGATCGTTGAATGGGCGTTGTAATGTGGGCATCTGGACTGTGAAACAGTCCTCAGTCCCATATCTTGGTTGACTTTAATGTTGGGCATGGCGATGGTGGGGTTTTTCTTTCTGCTTAACAGGAATCATGGCTATTGACTGAGACGATGGCATCCGGGAGGCGTGGTAATGATTCTTCATCTGATTGCTGTAGAGATGAAAATTTTTTTGGCATGAATGAAAGGTTAGAGTTTGCTCTCTGATTGGTCGGTGGTAACGTGAACATAGACTACTATTGGCTGCCCTGGGGGCTGGGAGCCAATAAAGATTGCTCAAAGAGAAGCCCTTTAGTGCTGGACAGTGGCGAATGTGGTCAGCATCCATGTCTTCCCAAATATCACAGTGTATGCAGAAAGGGGCCTGTGCAACGTGAATTCGATAAAGATGTTTGAGGAGACAGTCGTGTCCAGCAGTCAGACGAAACTCGGCAACTGTTTTACGTCTTGGTTACATGGGAAGATATTTTAAGTTTATTCCGCCAGGTCTTATTAGACTTTCTCTCTGTATATTGAATTGATGTGAGATCTTTCATCTTTTTCTTAATAATGCACTGGTAAAAGGGACAGCTTTCCTTGTTGTTTGTTGAATGGAAGCTCCCTTCTTTGCTAGGTGGTCTGCAAACTCATTACCAACTACACCACAGTGTCCAGAGATCGACTGCAAAACAATTTGCTTAGAGTACTCAAAATAGACTCTTCAGCAGTTTTTTACAGTCAAGAATGTTAGAGGAGGCAGGAGTAGAATTTGAGTTCTTAGTAAAAATTGACGCTTTTAAACCAAAGAGGACAACAACCCTAATAAATCTATTCAGATGACAATGCATCTGTGCAAGGGCTGCTTGAAGGGTGCAGAGGTAAATCAAGGATAAATGCATGCAATTAGCTATTATTCTTTCATCTTAGATTTTAATTTAAGGTTGAAAAACACCCTTCTAAGTATTTTTCTTATGCTTTACTCCTACATCCTTTTTCATGGATATTTTTTATTGATTCATATTCTATACTTTTATTTATGAATATTACTTTTTTTACCATCAATACATTTATATGTGGTATCCTACTACTTTTATGATAGTCATCGTAAATAAAGAGATACCATCATTGATTCAAAGGGCGAAAAACAACATTATTACATATTTTAAAATCAGATGGGGGGGGGGGACAAAAGATTCTTTCAAAAATTGATGTCGTTCATCGTAAATGACGTTTATTTTTGTTCTGCTTGTTTACGTCGAAAATACATACTTTTTAAAAATCTCATTTGTACTAAATTTACAAGGTGTCCCATAAATAGCTCCCAAACTCTGCACAGATTTCTCGTTGTGAGTACATTAAAAATGCCTAGGGAACTGTATTTGTATGATCTATAGTTTACGAGAAAAATACGGTAAATGAGATGATGAAGCATGATGTAGCTCCGCAGCAAATTAATACTCCTGTATATGATTGGCTCAAGGCCGGATCTACGTATGGGATAAATGGGCTGCAGCCCAGGGCCTCCGGGTTCTAGGGGCCTCCGTTCCCTGTTGAAGATAACAAACAGAAAACGTGCTTACAATGAAACAGTACAATAATAAACCAGTAAAAAAATACACACAAATCAAAAAAAAATTCTCGAAATACCATATCAAATTTATTTTCGAGAGCAAGAGCAATTTACTTTTGTTCTTCCGTCCAACCATCGAATACGCGGAAATTTATAATTATTATTTTCGAAAATCGTCTATATTTTTTTATGTAAATACCTTATTAAAATAGTATGCTGGTGATTTTCTTTTAGAAACCACACCATAATTGGATGTAAAATGTTTAAACCTCAAGAGAATTTCTTGTTTTTCTCATGACCAGAGACAACGTGTGAGGTCTAAAAACAATGATTTTCATCTGATTGCTAGTGGTCAAGGTAACGGACTCACATGGTATGCATGTCATGAGTTCGAGGCTAGTGCTGCTGAAGACCCTCCGTGTAGTGGCGCGATGCATGTTAAATCTGTCGAGAACTCAAACGTTCTCCCGTATGTGTGGAGTGATGTTAGGATAGGGGGTGCCAGCTCAGGTGTCGTCCTCGTCACTTGATCATGGTTTAAAATTATGAGGTCCATCTCCAAAATCTGTCGTGTAGCTGAACAGTGCGACGTTCATATTCATTTACTCACTATTCATCTAATTGCTGAGAAATTAATTTACCTCATCAAGAACCAATATTTACAAAGATTTAACTGGATAAAAACCACTGTTGCCAAATTTCCCAGGCTAAATTATTTTAGAGGATTCCTTTTGAAATAGGGTTTTAGCAAAAATATCGATTTTACAAAAAATCCTGATGTGATGGGAAAAAATGTAGGTGATTTTCGAAATCAGCACACTAAATAATATAAAAATCACTGAAAACCTCTTTTGTACTTTTCCAAAACTTTAATTTTGAAGTCTTGTATAATTAATAGACGGAGACTCTATCATAGAGCGGCGCCGGTGAGCATAGAGCATTTATACAAACGTAGTGGCACTATTTCTGTAGCCATTTATTTGTGTGTAATAATAATTCTAAGTTACAATATTATACTGATTTGGTGCTGTGTCCTATGCATAATATCTGAAATTAAAAGATACTTACGCACCTGTTCATTAGTTTCAGGTAAAAAGTAAGTACAAATACACATTCCTAAATTATTTAAGTATGAAGACACGGAGTAAAAAGATTAGGATTGTTCATGTAGGTTCGTGACCTAAATTGCTAAGTAATAATTTTATTGATTATATCCCTTCACATGAAATGAGTTATTTTCAAAATGAAGATCCAAACAATATATATTCTGTTTCCCTAAGAGAATACAAAGAACAAAAGAGATCATTTTCTAATAATCATTTCATTAAAAAAACTTAAAAATGGCCAAGTGCTGGAAAGATCTTGGCTTTGTTATTTAACTAGTATTGGTAGTGTTTTTTGTTTGACCTGCAAACTTTTTCTAAAACAAATTCTTAATACACAACCGTCTTTTCTGATTGGAAACACGTAACAAGCTGTTTAGAAAATCATGAAAATTCTATTGAACACATTCAATGTTAGTTTGGTCGACACGAAAAGAAAATAAGACTGTTTTAGATAAAAAGTTACAGAAGCAACTAAGAAAAGATATAGAATATTACCACAATGTCCTCAAACGTGTTATTGCGGTAGTAAAGTATTTGGCTACAAGAGGTTTAGCAATTAGAGCAGGGGTACTCAACCGTTTCTTATGCCGGGGCACATACATCTAAAATGTATTTTACGCGGGCCGCAAGATGAGGATTAATGGAGAGGGGGACGCTATAAAATCAAGGACATTTAAAATGTGAAAAATTGGTCAAAATATAAAATCTCATAATTTTCAAACAAAACTCACAAGATGTAGGTTTCATTCACTTTTCCCCCAGGTACGGGGGAATTTTTCTATTTTCGTTAATCAATGATCCTAAGCCCCTTGTCTGCATTCTACTATCATAAAAATAAAGCTGCCAAGAACTTGGATAATTTTATTTGTTTCTTTTGACAAAGCCTTAAATATTTTTATTTCAGATATTAATTTATCAAACGCAGGACGTGGTAGCAAAGAGTTTTTATTGAATTACAGACTGAAGTCAGTATTGTTTGTTTAAACTGTCTGTCTTATTGCACATTTTTGTTTCAAATTTATTCAAATATTTTTTGATTTTATTAAAAATATCTGAACAAATAACTGAATTCATCAAAGAGTACATCAGGAGTATTTAAGAAACACTCTAACATTTTCTGTAATGATTCTTAAGTTTATCATTAACAATTTCATATGTTTGTCAATATATATAATGTATTAAATATTATAGGTGGCTTTTGTTACCTCTTCGTTTTTGGGACATTAAGACCTGCAAAATATTTATTGCTGTTTCAAAGGGTTTTTTTAAGAAAACTAATTTATCTCGTCTTTAAATGGATCCTCAAAAATAAGAGCCATTGAAAGATTTGTGTTTAGTAGTATAGTGACGAGCAAAATTATATTTTTTATATATAACATTTTCACGACGAATCAACACAAGTTGTTGATCCATGTTTGTTTTTTCTACGAAATAGTCAAGATCCCAATCGTCTTTAAACAGCAAATATTTTTCAGACATGAGGGTTAGTTAAAAATTAGTTACACCTATAAAATGATCACTACTGCATTGTTATTTGTTATCATTAACCATTACAATTACAAAAAGAAAAAAAATATTTCACAATTCGTACCAGCATGACGTCGATAGCAAAATTGATAGATTTGATTGCTTTATTGATAGATTTTCTCGCTAAATTTTTAATACATTATTCTTAAATAATTGAATTTGTTATTTTAACGGACCTAGACCGGGTCAATCAGAATGGTCCGGTGGGCCTCAGGTTGAGTATCGCTGATTTGGAGGTACCGAGGAAGTTTTTGGTTCTCCTCATAATGGTAATTTTATGGGTACCCTGAAACTGCTAGCAGAGTTCCGACTCATTCATTCGTGAATATATTGAACTGCGAGAATTTCGACCAAAATCATTAATATCGTACTTATCAAAAACAATGTATGAGCAAATAGTTGAGAACATGGGCAAGCAAATCATTAAACAAATTATAACTCAAATAAATAACAATGGCACAAAGCATTATTCAATAGTGATGGATTCAACAGCAGATTTGTCCCACAATGACTAACTTGCTATTATACTACGATATTGTTTTCGGGAAAATGAAAGATGTGTCTCATTAAAAAAGATTATTAATCGCACAGGTTTAATTATCTACTAGAATTTTTAGAAACAAATATGGATTGCTATTGGATAATTGTAGGGGACAGTCATTTGACAACGCTGCCAATATGCCCGGTCCATATAATGGTGTGCATGCTCTTCTAAAAGAAAAAAAAATAAATTCGCTAATTATGTGCCTTGTGCTGCAGATTATATCAAGTTGTGCAGAATCGGTTAAGGTTGCTACTGAAATCGTGAACTTCTTTGGTTTAGGGCAACAAATATATGTTTGCTTTTCGACTTCGCCCTATAGGTAGAAACTTTTAAATCGTGAAATTAAACTGAAATTTACCTCAAAAGGTTTAAGTCAGACCAGATGGTCTTGTCACTACGATCCTTTTGAAGCCTCAAAAGATAATTATTGTAATATCACGAATATTCTTAAGACATTTAGTGACAATGAAAATGATAAAATTGATTTTCAAAAAGAGGCAGTAAATTTATTTTTCGAGTTTTTAACAAAACTCGAAACTGTCATTTTAATTATATTTTGGGAAGAAATTTTGGAAAGATTTAATTCAGTTAACAAAGAATTACAGATTCTTTGGGTTTGGACATCTGTGAAGGGAATAAGTTAATTATATCATTAAAACATTTATAAGCAATGTACGACATGTGAATCAAATCAAAAACTAAAGGAGTATCAAGAAGTAGCCAAAAAATTAAATCCTAGTGTAGAAACAGAATATAGCGATGTGAACTAGAGACGGGTTATTTCAAAATTTGCAGATAAATTCACAGAAAAAGTTGTGTATGGGACAGAAAAATTTAAAAGAGACACGCTTATTGTAGCGTTAGATAAGATAATCCAGGGCCGTTTTATCCATTAGGCACTGTAGGCAACTGCCTAGGGGCCCTGTGCTACAGAGAAAAAAATTGACAATGTTTCTTAAACAGTAAAAATTTAATTCGAAATTTCAATGACGATTGTCTTGCTCTGTACATTACATCGACGCTATTTTAGTACATTTTTGAACGCATTCCAAATTAGATATTAATATTATGGTAGTTAGTTCATATATAACGCAGTAATATAATCGCAAGCAATTTTATCGCGATAATTTTAACGCCGACTAATCAGATGACTATACAGCAAGAGCAGCTTTTTCTACAACACGCTTGAAAAACGCGCAAAATTCTACGTTGTGAATGCACACTTACTGTTCTGATACCTACCATAGGTATGTATATTCTATAGCCAAGCTACTAAAGAGTATGTAAAAATAAGGTTGGCAGTACTGGTTCTTTCGTCGCATGACTGGGGAATTAATTCCCCGATCCGCTAAATACATACGTTGTATTGTGTCATAGACAACAATTTTGAAACAT
Source organism: Trichonephila clavata (assembly GCA_019973975.1). NCBI lineage: Eukaryota > Metazoa > Arthropoda > Arachnida > Araneae > Nephilidae > Trichonephila > Trichonephila clavata. The sequence continues at coordinate 30,516 of BMAO01035544.1, read as the reverse complement.
TTTTAATGTAATCGTTGAATTTTCACTTCGTGCAATTTGTTTGCGAGTTTTACGGCTGTGAATGAAAAGAGAGTTTTACAGTTTGTGTTTCAAAACTTACGAATTTAGAGCTAAGTATTGGATATTTATTTATAAAGACTGCAGAAGTGCTTCGGGCTTCGAGAAAATCGGTGAAACGACGAGTGAAAATCCGTGTAGTGTAAACTGAAGTTAAAATTACTATACGCAAGTTTTATTATTTTTTTACATATTTTATTACCTAATACAGGACTTGACAAATGTGAAGTGCCGTTTTATTATTCAATTACTTACATATTTTATTTAATTTCAACGTTATCAAATATTATTAGTTTGGGTGTTTATTATTAAGCAGGAAATTCAATATGTTTGAGCTGCTAAGGTGAAAATTTCATTTCTGTTTTAAACCGAAAGATTATTTTTTTCAGGAACAAAATGTCGGAGGTACCCGTAAAGAAAAACACCAAAGTGGTTCAGAAAAACGTAAAAAGCGGCAAGAGCAACAAAATAAGCTTAATGAACAATTGAAGAAGACACAAAACCTTTTCAAACTCGGATTTAGTCGCGAATCAAAGGAACATCAACCTCATGACTCTCCAAGTACGTCTTCTGCCAGCCACACGATGGTAGTAGACCCAGTAGAGGTTCCTTGCGAGCCTTTTGAACAGATTGGCCAGGATCAAGAAACAGCTGCAGAGGAAAGTGAGGACGAGACAGAGGTCATACATCAAAACGTAGTTCATCTAGGGGTAGAATACCAGAATGACATTGGCTTATGGCAAAATATTACCAACGAAATGCAAGATTTTTGGTGTACTAGAGACCCTAACGAATGTCAACACTTTGAGTGTGATTTTTCTGCTTCAAGCCGACAGTACGACGACAGTAAAAGATTTTTTTCTCAGTCTATGTTTTTTCGGAAACACATAAGTGGTGGTAAAATCAAACGGGAGTGGCTCATGTATTCTCCGTCTACTGGAAAAGTATACTGTTTTCCATGTATCCTTTTTGGTGAAGCTCAAAACCGTTCACACTTTCAAACTGGATTTTCTGATTGGAAAAATGCGTTGCACCGAATTCAATCGCATGAGAATAATGCAACTCACCGAGTATGTGTACAGACACTGATTAGTAGACGGCGCATTCACGGACGAATCGACACTTCTTTGGAGGTTACATTTAATAAAGAAAGAGAATATTATATTTTTTATATTATATTATTATTATATTATATATATATTATATTATATATTGGAAGAAAGTTTTAGAAAGAATGGTCTCAGTGATAAAATTTTTAGCATCCCGTGGATTAGCATTTCGTGGTGACAATGAAATTCTCGGTTCTCAACATAATGGCAACTATTTGGGAATTTTAGAGTTAATCGCTGAGTACGATCCGTTTCTTAATTCGCATTTAGCAAAATATGGTAATGAAGGCAAAGGAAAACAATCGTTTTTGTCTGCAACGATTTGCGGGGAACTTATAGAAATATTGGGAATTAAGGTTTTAAAATATATTGTTAATGAAATCATTGAAGCCAAATACTTCTCAATAAGTGTCGATTCGACACCAGATATATCACACACTGATCAGTTGACTGTAGTGTTGAGATATGTTACGTCGAACGGAGAAGTGGCTGAACGTTTCCTTAAATTTCTTCTCATACAGAACCACAAAGGGGAAGAACTAGCCACCGAGATATTAAATTTTTTAAGCCAATATAACATTGATGTAAGAAATTTGAGAGGTCAGTCTTACGATAATGCGTCGAATATGTCTGGTTGTTACAATGGTCTCCAGGCGCATATTAAGAGAATAAATCACCTCGCACACTACGTTCCCTGTGCAGCGCACTCACTGAATTTGGTTGGAGTACGTGCAGCGGAAAGCTGCGTGGGAGCAATCTTATTCTTCGGATTCGTACAGGCACTATACAACTTTTTTTCGGCATCAACTCATCGCTGGGCAATTATGCTCAAACACCTTGAAAAAGGCGATGAACGTAAGCAAGATCCGTCATTGGTTCTGAAAAGAGTATCCGATACAAGATGGTGTGCAAGGGCCGATGCTACTAAGGCTTTGGCAAATGGTTGCAACAGTTTTCAGAAAGCTTTGCAGTCTATTGCTGGCGATGAGACTCAGACATCACAAGCGATTCACGAGGCGAAATGTCTATTGAATGACTTGGCAAAAAAAGAAAATGCTGTAATGGCCGTATTTTGGGCTGCCATACTAGATCGGATCAATGGTGTCAGCAAATCTTTACAAAAGAAAACAATTGAACTTCGAACGGCAGTCGATCTTTTAAAATCGCTTTTAGATTTTTTAATTTCACAGAGAGAATTATTTGACGACTACGAGACTAAGGCAAATGAGAAAACTGATACTCAATACAGTGATGAGAATCAGCGTGTGAGAAAAAGGAAAAGGCATCACGATGACGGACCTGCAAAAGAAGTTGTGCTCAGAGGAAAAGAGAAATTAAAAGTTGATACATATTTGCCAGTACTAGACATGCTGTGTACAGAACTGTCGCGGCGCCTAGAAGCTTACCGGGAAATAAATGATCTGTTTGGGTTTCTAACAGATTTCTCGACAAAATCCGACGCTGAAATTAGACAGGCTTGCACAAAGTTTAAGGAACATTATTTCGAGGACATTGAGCCTGAGTTTATAAACGAAATGGTGCAGTATAAATACTTCATCTTACAATTAGAAGACGCCGGAAAAAAAATTGTGCCTGCCGAAGAGTCTTACAAACTGATTATTGGTAACATGGCACAATCAACTTTCCCGAATGTGATGACAGCTTTGCAAATATATAGAAGTCTAATGATTACAAACGCCACTGGTGAACGAAAATTTTCCAAATTGAAATTAATTAAAAACTGTCTTCGTTCAACTATGTCTCAAAACCGTTTAAATTCATTGGCCATAATGGCAATTGAAAATGATGTATTGGAAAAGGTTAACTTTCAGGATGTCTTGAACGATTTTGTAACAAAAAAAGTTAGAAGAGTTAATATTTAAGCTTATTGTATGATTTTTTTAAATGCATATATTAATTACTTATATTCTTTTCGTTTGATTCAATATTTTTATTGAATAATGTGATAATATACCTACGTAGTAAAAAGCAGCGTAATTATGAATAAAGTGTTGCGTTAGCGAAAAAATATATTAGGAAGTTAGAAGACGGTGGGGGGGGGGCGAGACGAGCATTGCCTAGGGGCCGCGACATGCATAAGCCGGCCCTGAGCTAATTCTTTATTTAAATAGAAGTCAAGTATATATATGCAGAATATAGTAAGAAATTAAATTTTTGATGGATTTTCAAGATCAAAGTAAGGAGAACGTCGACCTGGAGAGTATACACGCTATTACTGATTACTATTCAGATGATGTATACCAAGATTTAGTAAATGAAGGTGTTCAGTTAAAAACTTATCTAAAACTGATCTAGAGAGAGTCTTATACTTGTAAATGATATATTCAATTTAATTTTTGAAAAGAAACTAGTTCAGGTTTTTCCAAAATTGTATATAATTTTAAAATTTTTTCTAACGCTCCTTATTACTAGCAGTGAAGCGGAGCGTGCGTTCTCTAAAATGCCCTACATAGAAAACAAATATAAGACAACAATGACAAATACTAAGCTTAATTATTAATCACTTCTTTCTATTAATACTGATCTCACCAAGGACTTAAAACGTGATGAGCAAATAAAAGAATATTCAGTATAAAAGTGTAGAAAAGTTTTTTTTTTTTTGTAAATAATGTTATTGTTTATAACGTATTTAAATTGTTTGGGAAGAAAAAACTATATACATTTTAAATTTTTTCGCACAATAATTTTTTAAGTAAATGGCAAAATTTTTAATTATATAGGGGGCCCCCAGGTATCGTTAGCCCAGGGCCCCCAAGGGTCACGGTCCGGCCCTGGATTGGCTGGATTTGGTATACTCCGGTTACTGGGTCGAACGTGAGGGTGCAGTTCTGCGACCGCCAGATCTCATACAGTTCGATTTTTTCCCTAAGGGACATTTTCAAGGAATTGGTGTGTAGAGTCGAAGTGACGACAAACGGATTTTGGTAGACACCGCGCTGCTGCGACGTGTGTACTCACCGATTCCATGGCGCGTTCAAGCTTGCCTCGATATGCACGGTGGACACTTTGAACATCTGGCTTTTTAAATATTTGCAAATCCTGCCGTTGATGTGCCCTATACGGCTGTGATGTCATACTTTGTTTTCGTATTTTTCTCGTAAACTATGGCTCCCGTACAGGTACAGATACATAAATATACCCTTTGGGTATTTTTTATGTGCTTCCAATAAGGAATATGCCTGTGCAAAGTTGGACACTAATTTTAAGACACCCTGTATATACACGTGATTCCTGCAATCTTCAATTAATGGTATATAAGCCGAATCTATCCTTTCCTGTAACTGCTTTAGTTTTCTGTAATCGTTGCATCATCTCTTTTTCCTTAAAATTACAATTAGGTTAGTATATTATGAAAAGCAAGGTTCTATTATAATTTGTTTCTACCGTTCAGCTGTTAATAGATTGAGCGTCAGAAATTTTATTTTCGGAGAATATTAAATGACTCGTTTGATGAAAAATCGGTAATATTATTTTTATTGAAATGTTCAGTTCGACGTTTGTTGATTTTATTTTATTCAGTCTGTAATTTCAAAGCTTTCTCGCGTAACATACTGAAAACAGTCAGGCTAGAGATAAATATATTTAAACCGTATTTCATCGCTTAGATATTACTATCTTCCATTCAGTGGCTTCTCATACCATTCCAGTCTCAAACTGGTTCTCTTTCTTGCTCCTTGCTCGACTTCGTACCTTTTCTGCCCTCAACAATCTGAGGCAGTCAGCATTGGTTTTTTCGTCCCTTAGTACATTGCTCCCTAACCTCTTTATCGCCGCAGACCGGTCAAAGTTTAATCATTTTAACGCTGCCATTTGGGAGGGGGGCATTGATTGTTTATATCTTAGATTATTTTGATTTCATAATTTTAATTTAATTGTATTTAAATATGCCTTCACTGTAAAATACACACCAAAAATCAACTTTAAATGATTTAATGTGGAATATAAAATGATTTCTAGGGAAAGTCGCACAAACTCGAGAGAAATACACCACAACAAATAAAATATAAGTAATTTAATATCCCTTGGACGTCCCGGTACCATTTATGATGCACGAACTGGTACTGGTCCGGAGAGTGGGGACCATTGCTTTAATATATATATATGTATACAGTGGTGACCACAAAATTGTTGTCACTTTTTAAAATTGTTATGTTTTTTTAAGGTATGTGACTACCCAAAATTCGTCGTTTTGGAAAAAATTTTCGAAATTCATTTTATTCTTTTATTTTATAGCCCATACATTTAAGATTCCAAAAACACTCTAGTTTTATTCTTACGATATTTAGAAGCAAAGTTATAGCATAATTAGTAAACCGGAAATGGAATTTACAAAACTGGAAGTACGTCGCTACTCAAAATATTTTTAAGATATTGAATTGAAATTTGCAGAAAATCTTTTATTTAGTTTTAGCTGTGTTATGAATCAAAATCTGATCTCTATGTATATATTTATGTACTTTATTGCTTTTTCATGAAAAAAAAATCATTAATTTTTTATAAAATCGTATTTTTGCATAAAATTTGGCATAATTAAAAAACTTTCAAAAGTATTATAAATCTTTTAATTCCTAACACATATAAAGATGTTATTCACATACTGTATAAATATTATTTGAATACATTCATTAGAATTTTCTGTAAATGCAATTTTTCATCAAACTTTCACTAAAAATGACAATTGTTATAGTTTATAAAACTCTCAAGAAAACAGCAAAAGTTTTTAAAAAAGTCCGAATTAGTTTTACATGAAGTTAAAGAGATCTTGACGCATAAATATGGTAGGTTTTAAAAATGTTCGATTAGTAGAAATATTTTTATTCCATAATCTTTAAATGCATTTTCCGAGAAACTTTGTTTTTTATTTTTTTACTTCACGGTAAAGTTCACTACAGGATTTCTTTTTAAGATATTGAATTGAAATTTTTAGAAAATGTTTTATTTAGTTTTATCTCCAGGCTGGACAATAATCTAATTTCTGTGTATATATTTATGTATTTTATTGCACTTTTTGTGAGAAAATAGCATTAGTTTTTTGTAAAAAAGTGAGTTATTGCATAAAAAATGCCATATTTCAAAACCTTTTCAAAAGTATCACAAATTTTATAGCCCTAAGCACAGATAATGATATATTTTATGTACTGTATAAATATTATTTGAATATATTAATTAGAATTTTCAATACAAGCCTTACCGTAAGTGCAATTTTTCACTAAAATTTCACATTAAGTTCCCAATATATCCAAAACTATTTTTAATTTTGTGAAAATTGTACTTGAATTCCTAGTTTTATGCCCCATTTCAAATAAAAAAAAGTTTATTTTGCTGAACATTTATATATTTAAAAAAAAAGTGCTTCGAAGGTAGACACATACCTTAAGTTTGTATGCTTATAGAAAATGTTATGTTGCATGAAATGCAAAGTCTTTTATATCATTTTAAAGAGAATTTAATACTGAATGCAATACAAAAAACAAAATTCAAATATTTGCAACGCAAAAAAAGTTATGCAGTAATAACTATCAATATACTTTAGATACTGATGATAGCAGTGAGTTAGTGGGTCAGTGAGTTAATGATCAGTGCTTAGTGGGGTAGCCTTTATTTATTATTACAGCTTCACATCAATGTTTCTTTGAGCTGAAAACAGTTTTACGTTCCTCCTTCGTTATTACATGATGCCAGGAAACAATTATATCCTCAGTTAGTTCCTTTTTATTACATGGATACCTGTTTCAAACGGCGCCACAAGTTTTCGATAGGATTGAGGTAAGGACCGTTTCCTGGCCAGGGCAACAATGATATTTAGTCAAGAAGCAATGACATCAAATAAAAGAGTATATTGGACACTTTGAAAGAGATGTTTTACCAGAAAAGGGTCTTTCCTATGTTAAAATTGCAACACAGGTGGATGATTCGATGACTAAATCTGGAGACATAAGGTGTAGTTTAAGATGTCAGGAGGCAAATTTAAATAAAAACAAAACAGGAAAATATCGAAAAAGGTACTAAAAAGACTACAGAGGTCAAAGGAACACATTAATTGCACAAATGTTTTTTGGTCATAAGTTATATGGAGGGATGAAACTAAGATATTGTTATTCGGCAGTGATAACTGAAAATATGTAAGACGTAGAATGGGAGAAAGGCTACATCTTGGCAGCATCCAGACAACTGTGAAGTACCCACAAAGTTTTGTAATTTGGTCATGCATATCAGCAGATGTATCGGTCGCCTTCATATCATCGATGTGACACTGAATGTCAGAAAATACATTGAGACCATTCTAGAACCCAAACTTTTATCAACAATGCTTCATCTATTTTTCAGCAAGATTCTGCTCCTTGCTCTGCACTAAAGTAATCGAAAGACTGGTATCATTATAAAATCATTGAGTTGTTGTCCTGGCCAGGAAATAGTCCTGACCACAATCCTATCGAAAACTTGCACACCGTTTGAAAATTCTTGTCCGAATGAAGTACCTATGTAATGAAAAGGAACTAATTGGGCCATAATTGTTTCCTGGTATTATGTTATAACGAAGGAAGAGTGTAAAGCTATTTTAGCGCAATGAAACATCGATGTAAAGCTTTAATGAAAAACAAGTAATATAAAAAAATATATTTTTTGTCAATTCCCACTTTGAATGGATGAATCTGAAGTATTTTATTAACGATTGAAAACCTGAACAAGATATAAATATATATTGAATAAAGGGTACCCCACTAAGCACTGTTAACTCACTGCTATCATCAGTATATCGATAGTTATTGCTGAATAACTTTTTTTACGTTTCAAATATTTGAATTTTGTTTTTTGTATTGAATTTAGTATTACATTTTCTTTAAAGCGATATAAAATACTTTCAATTTTGTGCAACGTAAAATTTTCTATAAGCATACAAACTTAGAAAACATAACAATTTAAAAAAGTGTCTTCAATTTTGGCCACCACTATATATATATATGTGAGTGTGAGCATCTTAATATTAAGGTACAACATGTTTTTCAAAGCTAACCATTTAAAAAGTGGCATTAGCAATAAAATTAATAGTTTGTATGAGCAACACAGAGACGAACTTTAAGAAAATTTAAACAAACAATGATAGTTATTTTTATTTTAGAGAAATAGACACTTGTACAAGAATGAAAGAAAAAGTGCGCAAAAATCAAAATTTCGCAACTTCGAGTGCACGTTTTGCGCCTGCATGTTGATCTTCAATAGTTGTTAGCAATATTATTCACAGCATCCAGGAGAGAGCAATGTTTCTATCAGAAGTCGTTTATCTTGTTTGCTAAGGTGATGGTCGTCTGGATGAAATTAACTGTGCTACTCACAAGTTGATGGGGTTAGACATCTTAGTGTGTCTGTCTCTCAGGAGGGGTCCACAATGACTGGGATAGTTTTATTCTATGAATTCTGTGCCCAGGAGATATGCTCCAGTCCAGACATGAGTTACAACATCTGCGGGAAATCGTTTTCTCGCTCTTTCGACTAGAAGGAGGAGAAGCACTATTGTTCCTCAGCTCATTTCAGATCCTTTGTGGCACCAGGAAAAAGAATCTCTACTACTTCGGCGTGAAGGGCCTTCACAATGTAAATCAGTATGTAATATAATCGGTAATGTTTGTCTCACACTGAACCTACAACAGAAACGTGCTCGTTGATGCTGGTTAGAAAAACACATGTCCTTTATTGTACACTAATTGGCTTCTACATTCTTTATGGACCAGTCAAAGTTGACTCTGGAAAGAAATTCAAAGCGTCTGTTGATCTGGAAGGGACAATGCATTGTATAAAACTAATTCAAGATTAATGAAAGGCACTGATATATATATATATACTAAAGTGTGATGGAATCTTAGTTTGAGCAGAGATCGTTCTCGATGCTCACACTGAGCTGTATGTATTCCATGGAGGAACTGTAACTGGTGTGGTATATCGGAACGAGATCCTTGATCGATATATCCGTTGTTATGCATCGGTAATGAATTCTTTTTGATAGGCACGCACGCACTGTGAAACAATTATGAATACGAGGTAGGATTCAAAAGTTCCCGGACTGAGCCTGTAACGTGAAATTTTTTTGCAGTACAGCGACTGCGATAACATTTCTGTGTCACTGTATTCTTCCTCTCTTTTCTAAAATAAGTTGTTTAAAATCACGTGGTCAGTGGCTTGCCATGGCGTCGTATTTTGGAGGTGGATGAAAGAAATTGCGTTTTTTGAGCAGAGAATGATGTCAAAATTTGTGTTGGCTTGGAAAAGAGTGCTACGAAGACTAACGAAATGTTGAAGCATGTTTAAGGTAGTGATAAATTATCACGAACGCAAGATTTTGAGTAGCATCAACGTTTCAGAGAAAGCAGGGAAAGTGTCAAAGACGACAAACGCTTTGTCTGTTTATAAACATCCTGCACCGCTGAAGACATTCAAAATTTTCTGCGGTGGCATGTAAGAACATGCTTCAAACAACGACGGGGTGAAAATGAAAACAACTGTTTTGCCACATCCATCTTACTCTCCTGATTTCTCTCCTTGAAAATTCAGAATATTTCTTGAGCTGGTACTTCACTCTTAAGGTCGTCAATTTAAATCTGCAGATGAAGTTAAATGTGCATCATAGGCTGAATTAAAGGACATGGCTAAAAATGGATCCCAGATATGTTTCGAGGAACTTGTGGCGGTATCTAAGTAAGCCAGTAACAGCCTCCGGACAGGAGTGATCCCTTTTGTCTAGTGGTATGATACGTGCTTACGAACCCATAGGTCACGGTTTCTAATCTTCCACATTGGTGACCTTGGCTGAAAAGAAAAACGCAAACCTTCTGATGTGTAGTAGCGCTATCTACCCGCAAGACGAGCAAGCAAAGTTGTCAGACTCACTTGGCGCAGAAAAGTCTTCAGACTCACTTGACGCAGCAAAAAGTTATCAGACTCACTTGATGCAGCAAAGGTCGTCAGACTCACTTGACGCAATAGAAACAACTCCCACGCTCACCACAACAACAATTATCTCGTTCGTTCGCCTATCCACCGATTCACTGGTGGGGGAGTACTGTGGCGGTATCTAAGTAAGCAGGTAACAGCCTCCGGACAGGAGTGATCACTTTTGTCTAGTGGTATGTTACGTGCTTACGAACCCATACGTCGCGGGTTCTAATCTTCCACAAATTTTACAAGCTATGGCAGAAGTGTGCTATTGCTCAAGGGTCTTATTTCGAAGGAGGATGTGTTTCAGCAACTTAACTGGTAATATTTCTAAGTTAGAGACTCAATCCGGGAACTTTTGAATCCTACTATGTATGACAAATTACTATAATTTTAATTTAAAATGCTGAACAATAGATAAAAAAAAAAGGAAATCAATACAGAGGACAGAATAGAACATCCACTGTAACACATTAACAAACTCTGTTTAGGACTCAGATTGCAGAGTATAACATATTTCAAGGCGCCAGCCTTCCCCTTTTTATTTGCTTATATTATTAGACTGAAATAAGAGAAAATACAGTCATAAAATTTTGTTTTTGTAAAAACTAAAATTGATTTCTAAAACTCTGAAACTCCATAATCCTTAATGAAAAAGTATTCTACTTACCTAAAAATGAATGTAAGGAGTGTGTTTATTTCGACTAAAAAAAGCCATGTCAATTTGTTTTTTTTTTATAAAACTTTTTCAGCAAAAATAACCCGAATGAGTGAGTGAGTGAATATTGACATCCCACTGTTCAGCTACACGAGGGCTTTTTGGGGACGATCCGCGTAATTTTAAACCATGGTCAAGTGACGCGGACGACACCTGAGCTGTCACCCCCTCTCCTAACTACCACACCACACCAATGGAAGGACGTTTGAGCTCTCGACAGATTTAACGTGCATCTCTCCCCTACACGGCGGGTCTTCAGTGGTACTGGGATCGAACTCATGACATGCTAGCCACGATCCGATGCCTAGACCACTTGGATACCGCAGTCACAAAAATAACCCGAAAGTGAAAAAAAAAATAATGTTTCGGAGACATATTTTCAGCTATTTTATGAAAAACTATTCAAAAGTTATTTCCTTCCTAATTTTTTTTTTTTTTGCTTAGATGAATTTTTTATATTTCTACTCTTATACAAGAGAAACAACCATATAAACTTCATGTAGAACCGCTTTGAAATAAAACAGACTTCAATTACCGAACTCTATTTCACTTTGTTATCTGAAGAATAAATGTGGTGTCCTGACACGCTGCAAATTAAATATTTGCTTAACCTTGGTTGTGAAACGGGCCCCTTCTCGGTCTTTTTTTCTTTCTTTTTTTTTCTTCATTTTAAGTAATGTTCAATGTAATACAAAACTTTTTAGTAGTTTTTTCCCTTCATTTGCCATTCACCTCTGAGTACACTTGATTTTCCTTGCTCTTTACACATGTCTTTTCTCTCTTACGTGAATACTTCGGAGCTGTTTTATCGAATTCAAGGTTTTCGAGCATTCTATATTAATTTTTAAGAGTTTCTTTTAAGAAACTAACAATAACAACAAAAATCTTTCGCTAATTCAAATCGATTGAAGCATGGCAATAATATCGTTCTAATACTCTGGCTGGAATAGAGGTTGTGCCTTTTTATCTACGGCTATGAGTTCGAGTCTTGCTTTAACTTTTTTTTATACGATTGCTGCATTGACTGAAAAAAAAAGGATATTTCATGAACATTCATGATTCTCATTTTATCTGGTCAAAATTGACGTCACTGTTCATGATTGAAAAGAAATAATTTTATGATGTTAATTTCTTCATTAATTAATTTATAAAAAGAGTTTTCTCATAACGGTTTGCGGTGTGTGATTTTTTTTTTTGATTTCTGCAATGAATGTTTATTAATAATCTAATATTTCGAATTTCATATAAATTCAATAATTAATTTCATGGGGGGAAAACACCTTAGAATGCCATATTCTGGATTATTTTTAGAAATGAACTACAACACGCATACTCACATATACATCACTTATAACATTTTAATATTTCCATTTTTGACTATCACGTGACACATAGCATGGACAGTTAACAGCTGCAATCTGATAAACCTCTCAAGATTATTTATCACACTGTCGTATTTATTTTATTTTTAAAAACATTTCGTGAACTGTCGAAGGTAACAGTATGAATTTATTGTGCTAAAAAATTTCCACAATTCGAATCTCTATTTTTCAACGTAAACTTAATGAAGCACTGCAACATTTTGTTCCATCTCACGAGATTCTGAAAACCCTTTTCCGACCGATCCGACATATCATACGCACCAACTTAATATAATGAAAATGGCATTTCTAATAAAGTATTATGCTATAAAAAGTGAAGGTCTGCAGTAGTGTACCGGTTTACTTACAGAAAACATTTGTAATAATGTGCAGTTTTTCAAAGATAAAAACGTTCGTAATAATGTACGGTCAAGGACTTACCTATTCTGTGCTTTATTCCCATAACATTTTTATATTATTAAAGATTTCGTCTTAAAACAGCAATGGGTGAAGTCGGGAGATTTTACCAAGGCCATTATTATTTAGAATGTTTTCCAGGCCTAAGTGTTCCGCTGTGAAGCAGTTTTGCAGTATTCTGAAATGTATTTGATTTGGCTATTAAATTCATGTAACTCACAAAGCATTCTAGTATTTGATTCCTCTCAAAATAAACGTTGTAAACGACAGTTGTTTGGTAAGAAAATGTAGTTAATAGCTATTGACATACTTTCATTTCAAGGTAAAAATTTTTAATCACAGGGATGGCGCGAAAACTTTTTATGTGCATAATAAAAGAAGAAAAAACACAGTTAAGAAAAAGTCACGGGCGATGAAAAAAGAAATGGCGCAACGTGTGTTCCCCTTGGGAGGAGAGAAGCTTTTACTATAAAAGCAAACAATGCGAGTGTTTAACCTTTTTTTCTGTTTTGTAATATGTTAACTTTGTGCGCATTGAAGATGGAACTGAATAACACGATTGGGTGGAGAAAACAGTAAAAATTCTTCTGAGTAGTGTTAAAAAATAATGCAGTCATTGTAATTTTCGAATTTGAAGGGAAAACATCTGACTTAGAAATCAATTATTTTTTTAAAGACGAAATGATGGATCTGGTGAAAGGTTTTTTGAAAGGATTAGGTTACATGTTTTATATAATGAATCCAAAGGAGCATTTATATGAAAACGTAAAAGATGTTCCCGATTATTACAAAGAGGTGAGTTACTTCCTACTTACAAATGTACGCACATCTATTTAATTAAAAACAAAGTGATATCTATCTTTTTTTTAAAATCAATTGATAAATAATCTGAATGAATTTGAACGGGAGAAATTATAATCATAAAATACAATTCTCATTTATTAAAGAAAAAAAAACTGTTTTATATAGTTATACTAATTTACTACTATTTAACGACTGTGCGCTTAAGTCAAAGCATACCTGAGGACGATTGCATGTTAACAAAAGTTCACACTACGTGTTAAAAACTTCTTTTTTGTTGCCGAAATTTTAATTTAGAAAAATTAAGTCTCAGGCTATAAAACACAATTATTATGACATACATCAGTTTTGAATATCTGTTATTTAATCACGAATTTAAAATCAAGAGTCACAAATTTGTTTGAAAGGGATTTTTTTCTTTTGTTAAGTAGCGATCCACTTTAGAGGAGGTTTGAGGAGGTGCTACAGGGTGTAAATTATAAATGTACTTCTGTTTTAGAAACTCAAGTCCTATTCCTTTTAAATAAAGAGGCTAGGGCGATAAGAATGTTTTTCAATACTATCAAAAGCATATAATCCTGGGATATAGATAACAATTATCTAAAAAGAATATATACAGCCTTACAATGTAATGAAATACTTAGTAAAGCGGTGGATAATAGCTAATGTTACTATACAGTAGAACGTCGTTTATCCGAATCAATTGGGACCGGACACCGTTCGGATAACCGAAAACCTAATGCAATCCATGCAGTATATGATAATGGACACTATACAAACATTGAAAATCATCACATGCGGGAAACGTGCTTGAAGAAAAAGCAAAATAGGTGCAAAATGCCGCTGTACTATTGTACACCTTCGTTTTTTCACTGCAAGGACTTTGATTCTCTTCAGCAGCAGTAGTTGAGTAGGACAGCACTCTGATCGTTGTTCGTACCACTCCATACCTGTCTGTAACGCAGAAAAGCGTCAGCATTTGATGGACCCTTTCTACTTTCGTTGTTGTTGTCCTCGTCTTCATCCATTTCATCATCGACAGGGTCGGATTCTTCTTGCACGGAAGTCACTATCTCGTCATTACTTAGCATTTGAAATCCACAGTCTTCTGCATCGCATGCCATCCAGGTTTCTACATCGATAAAACTCAACAAAAGAGCACGTATACACCCCCTCACTTGGAAACAAACTGACCTAATTACCAAATCACACAGCTGAAATTCTCCAAACATCCCTCACCTTGGGTTTTCCCGTCACTTTTGGCCTCACAGGAAACAAATGTTGAGCATTGCACTGTTCGAAAAAGTATCCGGACTTTGGTTCGGATATTTGACGCTCCGGATAATAAACGTTCGGATAAACGACGTTCTACTGTATTTGTATCTTAAACTCCCTTTTGTAACTTACGTGAAAGAGTTGTACTTGTTTCATCTGCTTGTGCATTGTGAATCTGCTTGACCACCTCTTTATGCCCCACAACTTTGAATTGTTAATTACCTTATAATGAATGCGAATTGAAAAGAAAAATTCTTTAATTTATTAAAATGCGAAAATGTAATTCTCAAATTCAAAATCGCAAATTATGAAAGTATTTTAATTCTCTTTTTCAGGTTACCCCAGCTTTCATATTTGTGATTATCGTAGAGCAAGTATTGCATCTGATTCGTGGGAAAAAATTAATGCGACTGAATGATTCCGTAACAAATATTTCCCAAGGGATTCTTGTAGAACTCTTTAAGTAAGTGTGTCTAGAATGTGGATCCGTAATATTTATTTTACTTTTCTTAAATACCAAATTTAAGCAATGTTATAAATTTGAGAGGTAACATTTGAAAACAAAGTGTGTTTTTATGAAGATTTCTCGGTTACTTTATACTAGAAAAAAAAGTAAGCAAATCAAATAGTTATAGCAAGACTCAAGCTGTTTTTTTCTTTTTTTTGAATGGAATTTTGAAATTTATATAAAAGAAATAAAAATTGTTCTTTTTCGTAACATAATATATATTTCATGGTAGTAAAATGTTTTCAATATTATAAGAGTACCCCTGAGAATTGAAATTTGCTTGGAATTTCAATTCATGTTACCACCGTAGACTCACATTAAAGAGGGGTTTATGCACATTAAATCTGTTGTGACTCAAAGTTCATACGCTGCCGTGGTGTGGAAGCTTAGAGAGGAGGGTACTAGATCAAATATTGTCCTCGTTACTTGGCCATGGTTCAAAATTACGAGGTCCATTGCCAATAGCTCTCGTGCAGCTTTATTTTGCGACGTTAAAAAACTCTCACTCACTCCATAAGAGGAACATTACTATCTTGTTTTAGTGATAAAATTTTCTAATACTTCAGAAAATGAATTTTACTTTTAGAATATTTTTAATTGTACGTAATTATTATCCTTTTTTTTTTACAAAAAAAAGAAAAGTAATTATAATTTTATGAGTGAATTTTTATTTATATCAATTTGTGACGGATCTATACGGTTTTTCACTAACCTCTCTTCTTTTTATCTTTAATTCAAATTATTTATTTCAACCAATCTTCATCGAGAGTCAAGAGTGATTTATGTAAATAAGGAAGATTATATAAATTCGGTTTTCGCGAGTTGAAGGGAGCTAAGTAAGAGGAAGTGAGAAGTCAAGTGAATTAAATAAAAGTGAAGAGATCGAGAAGTCGTCACGTAGTTGTTGACAAGTTAAGCGAGCTTGATACATTTTGATGTGCGCGAAGAGAAGCGGATTAAAAGTATTGAAATTCACTATTACGGAGCGTGGAGTCTTCGTCAATTCACCCAGTTAATTTGAGTGCCTGAAGTTCATCACGAAGGAACCGCAGTAGTAAAATATAAGGTTAGTGACTTTGATTAAGTAAATCAGATTATTAGTGTGAGGCGTAGTTGAAATTGTGCGCGTTTAAGCTGTCCTAGATTCAGTTGAAATTCTGAATTATTATCCCCACTTGTGTGTGTATTTAAATCTCACCTCTGCACTCTACTCTCGTTTATTTATCTTAATTATTATTGTGTTGTGTCTATTCATAATCTATTGATAAGAATCAATTAATTGGAATCAGTTTGAATTGGAATCATGTCGTTCGATCAATTAGTTCCTCCAACACATCTAGCCAGGTTTTCAGAGAGACAGGAAGGTATTGTTAATGTAAGGGGTGGCTACAGGTCACCACAAATTCAGTTGATCAAATGTCGATACACACTTATCAGTTTATTCCAGCCCAATAAAAAATTATCAGGTTAGTTTATATTTGCTTATAGAAACAAACATTTTAGAATCCTTTTTCTTCTGTTCGAAATATGAATGAAAATCGATATGCATCTCTTACTGAAGTCTTCTTCCAACATTTTTGGTCGCACTTGATGATTTGGTTTTACTTTTGTTTTTATATTCAACCGGTTTTTTTTATTGTAATTAATATTTACAGTTTGTTTTATTGTTATAAATCCTATACTGAATATAATCGGCATTGTTTTTTTCTAGAATTCCCCTTTATGGTGTGGAACTACTCTTTTATACTTGGATTTACAACCATTGGCGAATTTATAGTTTACCTTGGAATTCAGTGTGGACTTGGATACTCTGCTGGATAGGGACAGATTTCTGTTTCTATTGGATGCACAGAGCGACACATCGTAAGTCTTACGTATGAGAAAATCTTAAAATTATTTAATCCAGTTTATTCATTTACTACGGAAAGATCACTTGTTTCTTTTAGTTTCTGTTTTCATTGCGTAAGTTTTTGTATTCGTTGCAAGACTTAACAATTTATATTTAGTTGGTTAAATTTACATTTGGTTTGTGTTAAAAACAAACAGTGTCATCTAAATAGCGATCCATTTCAGATCATGCATTTTCTGAATGGGTAGGCTCTTTCCTTGATCGTCCAAGATCCGCCAAAATAAGTTAAGCAAGAGTTTGCTTTTACTCTATCACACGTTCCTCGCTGGTTTCCTCTTAACTTTCAAATCCGTCTCTTCTTTAAACCTTCCAGGCGGGAATTCCTACCTTCAATTTCTGATCGGAAAGAATATGGACTTGCAAACGGCTCCATCATATCCTGTTTCAAACTCCATTCGTTCTTCCTGGCCAAGGCCTGGTCTGACTTATACCCATTCTGGTGCAACATGTCAAACTGACGAGTTACTCCGACGCATAACACACAATTTCTGACCTTTCCTCTTCACAATAGCGGACTATCCTTTCCACATATGTGTAGCAGAGCTACGTGTTAATTGAAACAATTGAATGGACTTTGCCGCTGACATAGTTTCAGCCTATCTATCAACAGCTTTCAAGGAAGGTGCCATGTAGTGCACTTTTTCACCGGAGCTTTTAAACGAAAAAAAAAAAATGAGGTAGTCCCTGATGGTTAACTACGAAGCTATACTACACTGCATCCAGATATTTCATTTATTTTACTGTTCTTTAAAGTTTTAAATGACTTTTCCTCAAATATTTCTTCATGAAATTAATTAAAATGTTACTGGTATTTTTTTTCCAATTCCCTACTATTAGCTCACACTCTATATATTTATATATTTATCTTGTTCAAATTTTCAATCCTTAATAAAATACCTTCTATTTATCCAATCAAGTTCAAATAATTTTTTTAAACTTGTAGGGATGACACTTGATGCTAATACAGTTTTTTCAAATATTAATTCATTAATTACTGGTTAATTAATTAAATTAAATTAATTATCAGTTTTCGATGCCAATTTAGAATCGTCTCCATTGTTGTAACAATGTAACTGTTAAAACAATGACAAAAACTGGCGTCGAAAACCAGTTTTTCAGCCAAACTAGCCAAACCAGGTGTGCATTATTATAAAAATGCAGACAAATCATGCTCTTTTTCCAATTCCTACTATTAGTTAACTCTCTCCCTATAATATATATATATATATATATACATACATTGGTAAAATCTTCAATCGTTAATGAAATACTTTCTATTCATCCATTCAAAGTAGGAATTGACTTAATTTTTTATATTACTTGTTTTGTATTCAATATGAAGTTATGAAAGTTTTTTTTCGTTGATTGTATTGTATAATATGTTCGATGACTCTCTGAGTATAGAACACACACACACACACACACACACCACCACCAAAGTTAAGCATATCCTTTTTTTTTACTGTTTTATATAGAGTCCTCTATACACGAAAAATAATTGTAAAAATAAAACTATTTTTTGTTATACTAATTCCATGCTTGAAATTGGGAGGAACAGTTCTAAGAATTTTAGAAAAAAATATTAATATTTGTAGAAGTAATAGGAATTTTGAAGTATTGAAATAGGCTTAAGAAATTTAAAATTCAAAACAAATATTTGTACATTTTTTTGAAACATATATTTTATGTGTGTTCGAATACATGTAACTTTTCATATAAATATATAAAAGTTAAACAAATTGTGTAAAGGATACCATGTCACCTTAACCTCCTCGGTTCTCTTGTATCACATGTGGTACAAAAGTTAATAATTTTTTGTAAAGGCTGAGCAGCAAAAACAAATTTGGGACCGGTTGCATCACATTAAATACAAAGTTGCATCACATTAAATACAAATACCTCATACAATTTCCTCCTTTAGTCAACACATCGCCTTTCCTGTCCATGATAGCGATTTCTGGTAGCGTCTTTGACTCAAAACCAGACGTGTGCACGTCATCGAAGTAAATATTTTTTTTCCTTATTTATATACACATATTAAACTATTTTTAAAATTTGCTTTTTCTTTGTATATGTTCATTTTACTGGTTGACAGAAAAAAGAAAAAGAAATTTTTAGTGAAATATATTACAGCATAAGACTTGTGAAATTTGTTTGTATCATTTGTGATTCAATGGGACGCAATCACTTATGAACATACTTTTTAAGTCAATTTTGTTTTAATCTTTAGTTATATTTTGGGAGATTTGAAGATTGATGCAAGTATTTCTTGAGTTAAAATCTTTAGTTGAAGTGTTTACCAATTTTTTCTGATAAATTTTTATTTAATAACTATCTTTTTAATGAAATATTTGACACCAGATGAAATTTTAGAGGTAATGAATCGCGATGATTCTGATTTGAGTTCAATTTGAGGAACGAGAAGTGCTCGGCCTTAACAACTGTACAATGCGAGGTTTTTCTATGCTTTACAACTACTAGAAATGAATTCCAGGTATTCCACAAAAATAAAAAAAATAATGTTACTGTAATAATACTATTAATATGTACCTAAAATGCCAATAAAACTTAATTTTCATGTAGAATTTATGAATTATATGCATTGTGTAATCAAAGACTACGATTAAATTAATTACTTCAATCTTGTTTAATACTGAAAAAAAAATTCTGATTGTAGTGTCTTGTTCCTGATGTATCACATTGATACATAGCCCCCAGCTTCTATTAATTAAAAAAATTTTTTATTGCACTTTTCTACTTTAGAATGATCAAAACAACTCTATTTAAGTACCTCTTACAAGATATCAAACTTTTATTTTTGTCTCAGGTCTGAGGGGGTTCAATATATGTGTCATGTGATCCAGTGAGATTAATATGACAAAATTTATGCCAAATGAATTATATTTTAGCCAATTTATCTACATATAAATCACAAGTTGTATAACTCAAAAGGTATACAAGTATTCCTCATACGGTTATTTCCCTTGACTGACAAATAGAGCACAGAATTTTTCTTTCTTATTTGAAACTTTGTTAAGGGTCGAACTTACGTGATCAGGTGGTCTTTTCTCAACCGTTCTGTGTGCTTACAGTAAAAATACACATTAGAGTCAAAAATTCTTTCAGAAGTTGCACGTGAACATTTCATCATTTTTTTAAAAAAAAAATTACAATGTAATGAGATCAAATGTCAAACTACAAAAATATTGATTCGGGGAATTTGTAACTATAAAAAAATGACACGAAAATTTGAAAGTTTTTCTGTAATCTTTATTCGTTATATTGCTGTATTTTGTACTACTTTAAAAGCAAACATACATTGAAAATTGGATTCTTAATATGTATTTTTGTTTTATATTCCAATCTCTCTTTTAAGTTTTATTCAAAATTTTTCTTCCAATGATTTTCGTTAAAACTGACTACATTCTTAATTTCAAATAAGTGGATGTAC
Source organism: Trichonephila clavata (assembly GCA_019973975.1). Lineage (NCBI taxonomy): Eukaryota > Metazoa > Arthropoda > Arachnida > Araneae > Nephilidae > Trichonephila > Trichonephila clavata. Next base: position 9,961 of record BMAO01035544.1, on the reverse strand, counting down.
TAACTCTTTTGTAACTGAAGAATTTCAATCATGCGTCAATTTACAAGAGATAATTTTATATATTTATTTCAGAAATAAGCTTTTTGTGGTTATTTCATGAACCTCACCACAGTTCTGAAGAATTTAATTTGACAGTTCCTCTACGATTGAGTGTATTTACGAGTTCTGCGTTGTGGGTATGTTTGTTTTGTAAACTTGCTGTTAGTACTATAAATGAAACGGTTTTTTAGAACAACTTAAAAAGTATTTGTTTTCCAAATTTTATATCCTGATTTTATTTGGGAAAATTTGCAAAAATAGGAGATATTTTCGTATTTTCGTATTTACCGTCGATCAATTTCGTCAAGAAGAAAAACGTCACCAGATGCCGCGATACGCAGCCAATAGAGGAAACCTTTCCCGCCCACATTCGAATGCGGCAATAATAACGATGACAGAATTTGGTGGCAATTTGTGATTTGGCGATATTTTTTATTTTGTCAAAATTTGTCGACGGTATAATATATATATATAAGTACCAGGAATTCTCATTTTCCTTCCATCAAAAAATTTTCGCTTAAGAAAATGGGCACTCTAACTTTTGTCGTCCTTAAAAAAGGGAACAATATTTTAATCTTTTTTGTATATATCCTAATAAAATTGTAGTGAACTTTTAATGTATTCATTAGATATATTGATTTTCTTCTTATAATTAATATGCAATTTTTTTAGCTCACGTATTTCCCAATGGCATTTTTTATTCCCCCGTCAATCTTTTTGGTGCATTATCAGTTGAATATAATATTTCAATACTGGCTTCATAGCGAAGTAAGTAATAATTTTGCTTATGATTAATAATAGCATCTCTAACTAAAAACAATATCACTCGGAATATTTATTATAAATTGCAGATGCTCTATTTGAGTAAAGTACTTCTTTTCAAAAAACATTTCCATCTTTCATATTAAAACTTAAAAATAAAAATTATTACATAAATATATTTGCACTTATAGTGGGCCGTGGGTAGCCTAGTGGTTAGAGCATCGGACGCCAGACCGGAAGGTCTCGGTTCGATGCCCGATGCCATCAAATACTCGCCGAGTACAAACGGAAAACGTGCTCATTAAATCTGTGGATACGAATGGTGTCGCCATCTATCGTGAGCAAAATCGTGCTGTCTCCTTCATGGGCTCAAAGCTTAGGCTAATGACAGACGTATCTCTAGCCCGTTGCCATGATGAATTTCGTAGGCTTCGATCTGACTACGTCAGACAGGTGGCATAAACAACAACATTTATAGTATTTCTTGTAAAAAATTATAAATAATTGCAAAGTATTAAGAACTAAAAATAGATATTGTTACGAATTTTGTATTCAATAATGTAAATAATTTGTATTTGGATGTGCAATGCCTTTAATATTACTCTATGCTATATTTATTTCATGTTAAAGTTGTAATATTCACAAGCAACGCCGCCCCATACGTTATAATGGCGATTCAATGGGAACTTGGCGAAATATTGGTGATAGAGCCAAATTGGCATCATTTTTGGCGACCAAGTTGGCGACCAACTTGGCGACATTGGCGACCATGTTGGCGAGTTCGTGACCTTCTGGATTCTTCTAGAAATTAGTAGAGAAATCCACTAATTTCACGATCTGTGGCGAGGGCATCTTTCCAGAAATTTCGGCCCCTGCTATAAATAGAGCGATACTCCCCGCTACTGTCTGTCTGATTTCAACCAGCGAGTAGTGAGCATTGTTTTGATTAGCGATTAGTGGACTTACTTTGAACTTGATCAGCTCGGCTGTGCTTCTGAATAGTCATTTACGTATGTGTATTTTAGGCACTGCTTATTGTGTCTGAGTGCTGTTGAAGGTGTGAAATCCTTCTGTTACTTATTCTCTGAATTTTGCTGCTGAATCCTGTATTTCAAGGATTGATTTTCGACAATAAATACTCATCGCTCTTAAAGAACTGTCTTGTTGCTTACGACTGATTTTGCATAAAATCCTCGAACCCCGATCTACGTAACAATATCATGGTTATTAAATTCAACTTACAAATAATATAAATCCAGATGAGTGAACATTCAGTTATCGGTTCTTTATTTATATTATTGAATTACTCAATTCGAATTTATTGTATAAGTAGACTTATTTACACAAATCTCTTTCACGTATATCTGAACTATTTGCTCCATTCTTTTTTGCCATAAATATATAAAACTGCCAATAAAATTGAAGGGAAAAACAGGATATTATTAAAAAAAAAACACTCGACAATGTACGAGTATTTAATTAATTCCACTAATGTATTTTACCCATTTAAAAACAAAATTTGACTTTGCAAATATCGTTTGTTTTAACTAAGAAATGAAATTATTAGGGATTCGATATTATTATCGTTTTCTGGGAGAGGTATGGGCTGTAATTTCTATTTAATTAATGAAATTTAATGCATGAAAAATAAACTCGCTGACAATGCAGGGAAAATTAAAATTCACCGTAAGGGAGAACAATGGTGAAAAGAAATAGATCCTTTAGTCCTCTACAAGTGTTAAGCTTATTATTATTATTATTATTTTGCCAATTAATACGAGTATGGAGTTCACCTCCCCCAAATATTTCTTTCAATGTAACTGCATGATCTCTGAAAATGTAATTGGAAAGATACGTTTGGTAATTGCCATGTTTTACTGCTGACTTAGATATATGTGTATAGTATGCAATTGTTGGGATATATTTCATACAATTCGAATTAGTTGTTTATTACTGTATTTGGCAAAAAATAAGAGTGTGTCTGCAGTATTTCACATTAAAATTTATTTAGTCTTAAGCACAATTTTTAAGAAATGCATACTTTAAAATTCCTTAAATAAATTCTCATTTTTTGCAGTATATTCCTCGTCTTGGAATTCTGGAATACATCTTTGTTACTCCAAGCCATCATCGTGTTCATCATGGTAAGCTCGCAATTAATATTTTCAAAGAAGTATGCGTGTATTGCAATAATAAATCATCTAATCAGAATATTCTCTGTCAACTAACAATGAATTTCATATTTTTAATTGTGAGTAAGCATTCTCATTATTATTATATTGAGAATAGAGGTCTTTGGCTCCATATTAGTTGTCGGAAAATTTAAAGACAATTATCAAACTAATTATACAGTAATTTAAAATGCGCAGAAATTCCATACTTAAATAGCTATTAGATTAAACCATTCTAGAGTAATAGGTAAAACCTAAAATTTTTAATTTTAAATTCGTTTGTAGCATATGTTTATCTGATTTGATTATAAGAATTTCTGATTTAAACGAATTTTTGTTAAAACTTAACACGTCCACTTACACTTTCATTGAAATAACGCAGCAGTTTAAAGATTTTTAAATATATTGCCATGATAAAAGTTCTAAGAATTTGCCACCCAATCATTTTTAAAAATAACGTATTTAATACGGTTTTTAAGGTATACTGAGACACGCCATGTGTGCTGTTATCCCTGAAGCAGTGCTCTCTTTGAAGGAAGATTGGGTTTTATAGGCAAAGTTTGCTTCCATACGGAAACTTGAATAATAAGTTTATAGCAATCACAGAACATGTTTCAAGGGCAACCAGATTGACGAATTTATCGCTCTTGGTGACAAATTTAAGGAAAAATAAATACGATGGTCAAGGAATCATCGTGAAAGCTCTAGGATCTACGATCTCTCTGATGTCACGAAGTTATTACCAAATATTGATCTTGACGAACGATTGTTACTCTTCATAGATCTCGTAGTGGTTCTTGAGTTACTTTTCCTGTACTTTGTAACCTGTGTAACTATCTTGAGACCACATACTGAGGCACATTTAGAATTTGAGACACTTCGGATTTAGATCGTCCACATCCCAGCATTTCATTAATACTTTCTTTCAAAAACATGTCCGACCGTTTAACTCACTCCTCACCACAGCAATTAAACATAACCTGCCTGATCTCCGTATGGCATGTGAATCAGTTTTATACTCAACTAGCTGTTACCCGCCCGCTTCGCTGGGAATTTCATGATGTTTTATAAATTTTTACTGCTTATATATATGTATAAATTATTGATATCTAAGTCCTGCATTAAGAATTCAATTGTATTGAAAATATACTTATACCTGTAACTGTCGCCTGTTGATAAAAAAAAGGGGCAGAACTCATCTAATTTGTGTTTTCTAAAAATCTCTAAAATTGAAGCATAGAATGATGTTTGCTCTTTCGTAACCCAAAAACCAAGTGGATTCCCGCAAAACCAATTTTCGGTGGATCTCTACTCCGTAAATTGAAGATGCAAGCTAAATTCAAGTCTAAATCTAACAGGAAAAAAACAAAAATTTTACTATCAATATCCCCGTAATCCGTTGAGAGCCGTTTTCCAAAATAACCGCTCTTAGCGGATTTCAACTCAACAAAAGAAAAATGCAAACCAAATTTCATTATTATAGTCCTTGTAGCTCCAAAAAAGTAATTTTTTTTGTCAATACGTCCCAGTAACCCCTGCACCCCCCTAAGAACTTGATTTGCTTAAAATACATTCTTAGTGGATCTCTATTCAACAAAAGAAACATGCTTAACAAATTTAAAGTATATGGGTCTAACAATTAAAAACATTAATTTTTTTCTGTAACTCCTCTTGACCCCTCGAAAACATCCTTAGGGTCAATTTTCGTTTCACTCTTTGTTAGAGGAATTCTATTCCATGAAAGGAACATACCTACCAATTTTCAAGCAGGATGATCAAATAGTTTAAAAATGGAAATATTTATCTATTACGCCTCTTAAACTCCCGAAATTAAACTTGGTAGTTGATATTCGCGAAACCCATTTTGTAGCGTTCTCTACTTTACGAAAGGAATCTGCTTATCAAATTTCAAGACTGTACGTCGAACAGTTTAAAAATGGGGATAATTGTCTATAACGCCACTTGAGCCCCGCAACGCCACTTCTGGGTCTGTTTTCACAAACCCATTTTGTAGGGGAATTGCACTCTATGAAAGGAATCTGCTTAGCAAAATTTGAAGACTGCGCGTCCAATTAATTAAAAACGCAAAAAATTATCAATAACGTCCTTGAACCCAGCAACACCACCTAGGGTCGATTTTCACAAAACACATTTTGCAGTGTATTTCTATCCTATGAGAGGAATCTGCTAACCAAATTTCAAGACTGTGAGTCTAATAGTTTAAAAAAAGAAATAATTATTTATATCTGCCTTAACCCCCCACAACACCCCTTGGGGTCAATTTTCTCCAAACCCGTTTTGTAGCGGATATTTACTCCATGAAAGAAACATTCCTACCAATTTTCAAGCAGGTAGGTCAAATAGTTTAAAAACGAAAATATTTATCTCTTACGCCACTTATTCCCTGCAACGCCACTTAGAGGTCTGTTTTCACAAAACCTTCTTATAGCTGATCTCTACTCTATGAAAGAAATCTCTTATCAAATATAAAGACTGTGCGTCTAATAGTTTAAAAATGGAAATAATTATCTATAACGCCCCTTAAGTCCCTCAACGCACTTGGGGGCAATTTTCACGAAACCCATTTTAGCGTATCTCTACCCCATGAGAGAATCTGCTTACTAAGTTTCAAGATTGTACGTCTAATAACTTAAAAATAGGAATTTTTATAAATCTTGAACAACTTTACCCAATTATGCAATTTGAAATTTTACCTAAGTTTTACTAATAGAATAAAAAGTACGAGCTGTAGTTTATTGTCCGTTTTGAATTCAATGTAGAACACGTGTTTATATTATCATGTGACCGTCATGAATTTAGTCCACATTTGACCAATATTTATTCACGTTCTTCTACATTTTACGAATTATGCTTAACTTGTGGACCAAATTGTAATAAATAGATGTACATGTTATCGTGACACAAATTTATATGAAAATTGGAATAATCTTCTCTTTGGAAATGTGTTCTAATTTTGTCTTGAATTCTCTGAAATGAGATGAAAATAGCGCTATTGAATAGCAAATACAAGACAAAATTACAACTGATGAGGGCATATGAATCAGTTATGTTTTCAATGATTGCCTACTTTCGGTAAATAATTTTTTTTTTATTTTACAGGACGAAATAGACGTTGCATCGATAAAAACTTCGGAAGTTTTTTCATTTTATGGGATCATTTGTTTGGCACATTTGAGCCGGAAGGAGATATGAAAATTGTGTTTGGAGTAACAAAACCTCTCCAGACTTTCAATCCAATTATGGTGCAAGTAAGACGGTTTTGTATTGAATAAATTATTATTTCCAGTTTCTTTTCTGATTGTACCAAACGTCAATTTCATAGATCGTAATACATTTTTGATTCTATTTTGTAAAAAAATGTTTTATAAATAGCAGAGGTATTTAAAATGGGGATGGATTTATTGCTGTTGTCGTGTGTTTCATCCTGGGATACATACGAAAAAGAAACAAGATATCAATCATAGGCATGGCCAAGTAATTTTAGCGCGTTTTTCACATGTTGTATTTCACAATAATGCAACTAATGAACTTTTTACTAACAGAAAGTAGTGTACTGTACTTAAAAAAGAAAAAAAAATTAAAAATGATTAAATTTAAATATGATTCGGCTCATCTAGGGCACAAATGCAACCAAATGCCGAAAACCCGAGGTCAATTGGTTGCTTATTGGCTAAGAAAAAGGTACGACAAAATATGGAACGAAGACGAAGATGAAGACGAAATTTGCGTCCTAATAGTGCTTTTGTTCCACTATGTGAAAAACGCGCTAAAAAGATAGATGAACAGAAACATACAATACAATCACAGAAGAATATAGACTTTATTTCAACGACAATTTTAGCATTGAACACTTGAGATGCGCTGGTTTTCATTCGAGACGAGAATTCATTTCAGGCGAAAGTCCGGCTTCTTTTCCCTTTTCTGGCTTCTTTTCCCGAAGATACGTCCATGCCTTATTCGGGATTCGAACCCGAGAGCACTCGACTACAAGCCGCCTCATAGCCTCAAACCGCCTACAAGCGTGTCATATTCACCTTACTGGCTGGTGACAGATGAATTGATTGATTTTTAGCGCGTTTTTCACGTAGTGGTTCCCGCGCTATTAGGACGCAAATTTCGTCTCGTTCCATATTTTGTCGTACCTTTTTCTCAGCCAATAAGCAACCAATTGACCTCGGTTTTCGTATTTAGTCTCATTTGGGCCCTAGATAAGCCGTATCATATTTAAATTTAATAATTTTTAAATTAAAAATTTTTTTAAAGTACAATATATAATATATTACTTTCTGTTAGTAAAAAGTTCATTAGTTGCATTATGTAAAATACAACATGTGAAAAACGTGCTAAAATTACTTGGCATGCCAATGATTGATATCTTGTTTATTAACGATGGACTTATATAGAAACAACACGAGAGCTATTTGAGACTGGTCTCGAAATTTTGAATTACGATCGAATGACAAGGACGACACCTGAGTTAGTATCTCACTCTCTAAGCTTCCACACCACGGAAAAAATCTGAATGGGATGTGAAAACTGAAAAAACTTGTAATTCCTTCTCTCTACTTACAATTCAGTTCGGATTAAAAATAACATTATTTTTGACTAGTAATAAAGATGATAGAAAAAAATGTTTTAAAATAGACATAGTAAGCTTGTCTCAATGTCCTCAAATATTATTGTATTTAATAAATTACTCGTCGCATATCCCAGGTGTTGGAACTGAATTTCAAGTATGTAACTTTTGCCCTTAATTTCCCCGGGGAAAAAAGTGGGTTTCCCCTCTTGATGTCAGCACTCCCTGGTAATTTCAATAATTATTTATTTTTCGATACTTCAATTATTTTTTCACTAAAATTCTTTTTTCCAATATTTTTCCACTTCTTTCCTCTCCTTTCTATTTTTAGATTGAAAGGGGCGAGAGAACCTGGTTCTGCCCCTTAAGGGAAAGTAAATGTGTAGTTTTTAAAAAAAGAATAGATTGAATTTGAAACTAATATAATGGCTGAATTATTAGTTGCAAGTTCTATAAAGTTAATTTCCACCTATATATATAATTGCAACTAATATATAATATAATATAAATATATATATACTTAAGAAAAAGGGTGCTTAACTCATGTTAATTATCTTGACCAAATGACTACCTTTGTTGTCGTGTTTAATATTTTAAATTAAAATGTGGATGTTTAATGATACGTGCGTAACTACAAAAAATTTCAAGTTGAAAAAAACTAATATTGATTGTAATGTGTGTGAGGTCGCTTGTTCCTATATCTTCCTAAATATTGAAAAGCATAACTGCTGTATGCAAAGAAAAGTTTGTGCTTTTGCTAAAACCAAACGAATACCAAAAAATTAAAAGTGCTCCATTTCTCTTGTGAATATTTTAAATTATGGTTAGACACGATTTTTCTTAAAATTTTAGCTGCTAGAAAATGTCAGTACCTTACTTAATATATTTCACGTATAAAATGGAATATTTAAATTTTACATAAAGCTTTGTGCTTAAAAAAAGGTAATGATTTCTATTAAACTTTAATTTCAAATTACTTATATAGTTTTTGTAAAATATGTACTAAAAATTGTTTTAAAGAGAAGAACTAAGCATACATTTGTGTTATGTTTTATACAGTTTAACTATTTGGGAAATATCTGAAGCGAATTTGGACAGTGGATGGCTTTATAAACAAGTTATCAGTTATATTCAAAGGACCTGGATGGAGCCCTGGAAAACCTTGGTTGGGTGATCTTGAAGATATTCCTGAGGTAAGAATTGTCTTCAAATGATGTATTGTGTATCGTTAAAACTACCTGTCAGATCAATTGGTATAAAAATAGTTTTTTTATCGTTTATAAGGATCTCACCTGAGTGTCTAAAGGTGTGGGAGAATCGGAAGGAAGACTAGCCATATTCAAAATCAATCTAATTTATTCACAATAATACCAAAACTCAAATTCAATCGATCAAGGCTAAGACATGCACCCAATTAATAAATATGAAAACAATTAACGAGGTTCGAGAGATGTGAGAAGACTTTAATGTTTAATTCACTTACTTAATTCAACAGCTCTGACTTCTTGCTATTTAATCTGGATTCAATCTCCAGTGACAATTCGTCACCTTAAATAGTTAATTATCAAATATTAAATATCCGTGATTCACATTCAATTTGGTTAATCACTGCTCCGTTAGCAGCCTATCCTATCTCCCCCTCTAACCTGAAAGCCTAGACTATATATAATAGTCCTAATTTACATATTCACGTTTTCTTCTTCAAGGAGGAGTTTTATAATAAAATAATTTTTAAAGACCAGAAATTCCACAAGAGGACTCTTAGTTAAAGGATCGTGGATATAGAACTGTCACAAGTTAGCTTCTTATTTAGTCTAAAATTTAATTCTTAAGTAAATTAACCATTGTAAGCATTTTGAATCAATAGAAGCTCATTGTTAAAGCGAAAACAGTGTCACACAAAACTCATAATGACATTAAGGTTTCCGACTACTTGCGACAATTTAAAAAAAAAAAAAATGGAGATAAAGAGATTTTTTTGTTGTTTTTAGATTTGTGTAGTACATTTTAAGAAAAATATGCTAAAATTAAGACGAGAAAAAGAAATTATTATTACTAAAATGGGAAAAAAAGGGTAAAAATTTACAAAACATAACATAAACGCGGCCCCATTTCTATACCAAAAGTTATGAACAAATTTTCAAAATGACCGTCGGATAAGAGAAATTTTAATTTTTAAAAAACTAGAGCACTTTATCTCAGTTATTATATGAAGATTGCTTAAAAAACACTATATTCACATAAGGGGCTGTAAATTTTGTCATAAAACAGTGATTGATAAATCTGAAGTTTAAAACACTTCTACTATTATTACAGAACATACCCAAAAATTTCAGTTAATTATTTTAAAAACTTTTTTAGCAATCGCTATCCCCATTTGAGCATTAAAAAA
>BMAO01035543.1:0-14164 GCA_019973975.1 Trichonephila clavata | reverse complement strand
AAACGTATCTATCTATCTATCTATGTGCGTCTATCTTCTCACGAACCGCACCACGCAGAAAGTCGCGGAAGACCAAAAGATCGGAATTTTCCGGGGAAGCCGTATTGCCATTTATATTCGATATTGTAATTAGTTAAAAAGATATTAATTAAAAAACCTTAAAACGCCTAATTGTTTTACTCCTGCCGGTTGTTTACTTGGCGGAACTCCCTTCCGTTTCGGCCGAGCGGTAATCTTACGTTTTCCACCATATTAAAATTGTCATCCAATTTTCGGTGTCGAAATTAGACAAAAAATAATTACAGAATCGAAAGATCATTTATTTCGCCACGACACGGTATAATTTTTTTTGTAAAATAACGATATTTTCTATTTTTTCGAATTTTTTAAAATAGTGTTAAAACTGATGCGTTTTTATGAAAATTATTTCTAAATCGTTGGGTATGAATTACTTTTCGTGTTATTAAATCGATATTCTACACTAATTAACTTCAAGCCTTTCTCTTTTAGATCCATTCATTTAAAAAATAAAATTCCCAAAACTTTTTTTTAAAGAATTTTTAAAAGTAGTCTTATTTTTACTTCACATTGAATAACTTCGTCATTTATGAAGGTAATCTCACAAAACCTTTTTTCCTGTGTACAGTAATATTATCCGTAACATATACGAAGATTGAAAAAATGCTTCAAAATTACGGATTTAAAAAAAAATTGTGATTTTCGTAAACTTATGTTTTTCTGAGAATAAATTAAAAAGTAGTAATTTGTACATTTTTTATTTCAAAGTACGTTATTTTTGCAAATAGTTGGTATGTTTGAGAGCATTAACGTAAAAATTATGCCCTTAAAATGAAGGTAATGATTTTAAAATAATTTAAAATACGCGATTTTACATTAGCCAAACATTGGCGTCGAAAATTAGCTTTGCGCCAAAGACTTTGACCTGTTTCGCCTTCGACCGCATCTAACTCAAGGGTTACACTAAAAAAATTCTGCCTTAAACAGGGGGAATCAGTAACTTTGGCGAGTAAAAAAAAAAAAAAATGCGAGTGAAAAATTATTTTTGTCAATTTTCTTTATATAATTTTCAAAATTAAATAACTATATATGTCAGATTAAGATGATAAAATGCATTCAATGCATTTCTGAGATTCATTTAAAATATTTATCAGTATCGAAATTTTTGTTCTCTTTCATAAAACTTATAGTTTACTTTAAAATAATGCCTAATGTATATTCTTTTTTTGACATATAATTTCATAATAAAATCGAAGAATTTGCCCATTTCGAAATTTTTTTTTGGAAATAGTCAGTTAAATAGGTATAATTCTTAGAAAAAAAAGCTATGTTCGTATTATATATTCTTTATTATTAATTGCTTTTTTTAAAATATCAAAAATCAATAAATTTTTTGCAATACATTTAAATGTAATCTTCAATCGAAATCTTTCAATCGTTATGTGAATATCCTGTGGATCCCTCAATTAAAATTAATTCAATTTGAACTCCATTCATTAGTATTGCCTATTTTCACTTCTGCTGCAGGGCTGGGTAGCGTGGTTGGCTAGAGCGCGCTTTCGCTTCTCTAAGTGTCTCATTCTTATTTTCTGGTTCAAATCTAGAGGATTCTCATTTTGTTCATTTCTGCTTATTTTTCCACCCGTAAATTAATTCTCTCTTCTTCAATGATTGAATTCACTTGCTGCATCCCCACTGATCTGAAATTTACTTCATTTTCAGTGCTGCCATTATGTAAGCAAATGGTATGTCACAATTAATTGCTAAATGAGCAATTTTAATCAATTTTATTAGAAAATAATTAATAAGTTAGTTTTTTATAATATAATTTTTTTCGCAGATACGTGTTTAAATAATTTAATTAACACAGAGTGGAATGAAAAACTATAAAATTAAAATTAAAAAAATTAAATGTTTTTATCAAATAGTATTATTTTCTTTTTGAATGTTTTCTATCAGTGAAATTTTTTTTAAAATTAAAATGCATTCAATGCATTTCTGATATTCATTTAAAATATTTATCAGTATCGAAATTTTTGTTCTCTTTCATAAAACTTATAGTTTACTTTAAAATAATGCGTAATTGCATGAAACTTTTTTCCCCCGTGTCGAATATTTCAAAAATTCTCACAATTTTACTTCAAGAATTAAAATAGTAGTGAAATTTAGTAATTTGAAAAATTTATACTTTCTGTTTTTTTTCAGCATACAACTATTTTTAAAAATGCTACAGTTTCGTTTCCGGGAAAAACTATCTTTCTTTAAAGAATTTTATAGAAAAAAAAACTTTTTTTTTTACAAAACAATGCTGTTTTGCATATTTTATGATTTTTTCTCATATGAATCAATATCGTTGCGTTTATATAAAAATGATTTTTAAAACTTTCAGAATCAGTGATTTAAAAAATAAAAAGCCGAAAACTTATTTGAACGAATTTTAATAAAACACTCAAAATACTTAAATCAATCATTTAATAAATTCTTCATTCGTAAAGATAATTGCATGAAACTATTTTTCCGTGTGTCGAACATTTCAAAAAATCCTCACAATTTTACTTCAAGATTTAAAATAGTAGTGAAATTTTGTAATTTTAAAAATTTCTACTTCTCTGTCTTTTTTCAACATACAACTATTTTAAAAAAGCTACATTTCGTTTCCGGGGCCTAAAAAATTGCAACGAAAGAATTGAAATGTGAGGGATTTTTAAAAAGTCGCACTGTTCACCTACTCCAGAGTTTTTGGCGACGGACTTCGAAATTTTCAATTTAAAACTTTTAGAATCAGTGATTTTAAAAAAAAGCCAAAAACTTTTTTGAACAAATTTTAATAAAACACTCAAAATACTTAAATCAATCATTTAATAATTTCTTCTTTTATAAAGGTAATTGCATGAAACTTTTTTCCCCGAGTCGAATATTTCAAAAAATCCTCACAATTTTACTCCAAGAATTAAAATAGTAGTGAAATTTTGTAATTTGAAAAATTTATACTTTCTGTCTTTTTTTCAGCATACAACTATTTTTAAAAAAACTACATTTTCGTTTCCGGGAAATAAAAAATTGCAACGAAAGAATTGGAAAGTGAGTGGGTGATTTTAAAATTCATCCTGTTTGCCTATTCGAAAATTTTTGGTGACGGACCTCGAAATTTTCAACCATTCTCAAGTGACGAGGACGACACCTGAGCTTTCACCCATCTTTAAGAATTACCACACCACACCAACGCAAGAACAAATTTCGAAAAAGGGAGTTTTTATGACATAGTTAAAGAAATCACTCACATCGCGCGCATACACACACACAAGTGCTATCGGCCTGAGGGAAACACGAAATTTCATTGGGGATGAAGTTATTCACTCGGTAAAACGAAAGAATTGGAAAGTGAGTGGGTGATTTTTAAATTCGCACTGTTTGCCTATTCGAGGTTTTTGGTGACGGACCTCGAAATTTTCAACCATGCTCAAGTGACGAGGACGACACATGAGCTTTCACCCCTTTAATAATTACCACACCACACCAACGCAAGAACAAATTTCGAAAAAGGGAGTTTTTATGACATTGTTAAAGAAATCACTCACATCGCACTCACACACAAGTGCTATCGGCCTGAGGGAAACACGAAATTTCCATGAGGGTGAAGTTATTCACTCGGTAAAAGCCCGTGCAACGCCGGGCTAAGCGGAGAGGAAAGAAACAAAGAAATCAAAGTAATTTCGGAAAATAATATTGGAAGTGCTGAATTTGTGAAGTTGAGTGAATATTAACGTCCCACTGTTCAGCAACACGAGGCCTTTTAGGGACGGTCCGCGTAATTTTGAACCATGGTCAAGTGACGCGGACGACACCTGAGCTGGCACCCCCTCTCCTAACTACCACACCACACCACACCAACGGGAGGACGTTTGAGCTCTCGATTTATTTTACGTGCATCCGGCCCCTACACGGTGGGTCTTCAGTGGTACTAGGATCGAGAATTTGTGAAGAGAAGGGAAAATTTTAAGCAACAAAGCCATGACACGCACTCACGGGTCATGCACTCACATCGTACGCGTCAAACCCCACAAAAGTGTTGGCGTTAGAATAAAAGGAGGAAATTAACATGGGGATTAAGTTATACCCTCGGTATAAGCCCGTGCAACGCCGAGCCATGAAAGCTAGTCTACACTATTAAAATTCGAAGGTAAACAAACGTATCTATCTATCTATCTATTTGCGTCTATCTTCTCACGAACCGCACCACGCAGAAAGTCGCGGAAGGTACCAAAAGATCGGGAATTTTCCGGGGAGGCCGTATTGCCCATTTATATTCCGATATTGTAATTAATTAAAAAGATATTATTTAAAAACCTTAAAAAGCCTAATTGTTTTACTCCTGCCGGTTGTTTACTTGGCGGAACTTTCCCTCCGTTTCCGCCGAGCGTTAATCTTACGTTTTCCACAATATTAAAATTGTCATCTTTTCAATGTCGAAATGAGACAAAAAATAATTACAGAATCGGAAAGATTTTTTATTTCGCCGCGACACGGTATAATATTTTTTGTAAAAAAACGATATTTTTTATTTTTTTCGAATTTTTTAAAATAGTGTTAAAACTGATGCGTTTTTATGAAAATTATGTCTAAATCGTTGGGTATAAATTACTTTTCATGTTATTAAATTGATATTCTACACTAATTAACTTCAAGCCTTTCTCTTTTAGATCCATTCATTTAAAAAATAAAATCCCAAAACTTTTTTTTTAAAGAATTTTTAAAAAGTAGTCTTAATATTTACTTCACATTGAATAACTTAGTCATTTATGAAGATAATCTCACAAAACCTTTTTTCCGTGTGTACAGTAATATTATCCGTAACATATACAAAGATTGAAAAAATGCTTCAAAATTACGGATTTAAAAAAAAAGTGTGATTTTCGTAAACTTATGTTTTTCTGAGAAATAAATTAAAAAGTAGTAAATTGTACATTTTTTATTTCAAAGTACGTTATTTTTGCAAATAGTTGGTGATGTTTGAGAGCATTAACGTAAAAATTATGCCCTTAAAATGAAGGTAATGATTTTTAAAATAATTTAAAATACGCGATTTTACATTTAGCCAAACATTGGCCTCGAAAATTAGCTTTGCGCCAAAGACATTTGACCTGTTTCGCCTTCGACCGAATCTAACTCAAGGGTTACACTAAAAAAATTCTGCCTTAAACAGGGGGAACTTTGGCGAGTAAAAAAAAAAATGCGAGTGAAAGAATTATTTTTTTGTCAATTTTCTTTATATAATTTTCAAAATTAAATAACTATATATGTCAGATTAAGATCATAAAATGCATTCAATGCATTTCTGAGATTCATTTAAAATATTTATCAGTATCGAAATTTTTGTTCTCTTTCAAAAAACTTATAGTTTACTTTAAAATAATGCCTAATGTATATTCCTTTTTTTGACATAAAATTTCATAATAAAATCGAAGAATGTGCCCATTTCGAAATTTTTTTTTTGGAAATAGTCAGTTAAATAGGTATAAATTCCTTAGAATAAAAAAAGCTATGTTCGTATTATATATTCTTTAATATTTTAATTGCTTCTTTTTAAAAATATCAAAAATCAATAAATTTTTTGCAATACATTTAAATGTGATCTTCAATCGAAATCTTTCAATCGTTATGTGAATATCCTGTGGATCCCTGCAATTAAAAATTAAATTCAATTTGGACCTCCTATTCATTAGTATTGCCTATTTTCACTTCTGCTGCAGGGCTGGGTAGCGTGGTTGCCTAGAGCGCCGCTTCCGCCCTTCCTCTAAGTGTCTCATTCTTATTTTCTGGGTTCAAATCTAGAGGATTCCATTTTGTTCATTTCTGCTTATTTTTCCCACCCCGTAAATTAATTCTCTCTTCTTCAATGATTGAATTCACTTGCTGCATCCCCACTGATCTGAAATTTACTTCATTTTCAGTGCTGCCATTATGTAAGCAAATGGTATGTCACAATTAATTGCTAAATGAGCAATTTTAATCAATTTTATTAGAAAATAATTAATAAGTTAGTTTTTTATAATATAATTTTTTCGCAGATACGTGTTTAAATAATTTTAACACAGAGTGGAATGAAAAACTATAAAATTAAAATTAAAAAAATTAAATGTTTTTATCAAATAGTATTATTTTCTTTTTGAATGTTTTCTTCAGTGAAATTTTTTTAAAATTAAAATGCATTCAATGCATTTCTGATATTCATTTAAAATATTCATCAGTATCGAAATTTTGGTTCTCTTTCATAAAACTTATAGTTTACTTTAAAATAATGCGTAATTGCATGAAACTTTTTCCCCGTGTCGAATATTTCAAATATTTCTCACAATTTTACTTCAAGAATTAAAATAGTAGTGAAATTTTGTTATTTGAAAAATTTATACTTTCTGTTCTTTTTTCAGCATACAACTATTTTTAAAAATGCTACAGTTTCGTTTCCGGGAAAAAACTATCTTTCTTTAAAGAATTTTATAGAAAAAAAAACTTTTTTTTTTCAAAACAATGCTGTTTTGCATATTTTATGATTTTTTTCTCATATGAATCAATATCGTTGCGTTTATATAAAAATGATTTTTAAAACTTTCAGAATCAGTGATTTAAAAAATAAAAAGCTGAAAACTTATTTGAACGAATTTTAATAAAACACTCAAAATACTTAAATCAATCATTTAATAAATTCTTCATTCGTAAAGATAATTGCATGAAACTATTTTTCCGTGTGTCGAACATTTCAAAAAATCCTCACAATTTTACTTCAAGATTTAAAATAGTAGTGAAATTTTGTAATTTTAAAAATTTCTACTTCTCTGTCTTTTTTCAACATACAACTATGTTTAAAAAAGCTACATTTCGTTTCCGGGCCTAAAAGATTGCAACGAAAGAATTGAAATGTGAGGGATTTTTAAAAAGTCGCACTGTTCACCTACTCCAGAGTTTTTTGGCGACGGACTTCGAAATTTTCAATTTAAAACTTTTAGAATCAGTGATTTTAAAAAAACCCAAAAACTTTTTTGAACAAATTTTAATAAAACACTCAAAATACTTAAATCAATCATTTAATAATTTCTTCTTTTATAAAGGTAATTGCATGAAACTTTTTCCCCCGAGTCGAATATTTCAAAAAATCCTCACAATTTTACTCCAAGATTTAAAATAGTAGTGAAATTTTTGTAATTTGAAAAAATTATACTTTCTGTCTTTTTTTCAGCATATAACTATTTTTAAAAAAACTACATTTTAGTTTCCGGGAAATAAAAAATTGCAACGAAAGAATTGGAAAGTGAGTGGGTGATTTTAAAATTCATCCTGTTTGCCTATTCGAAAATTTTTGGTGACGGACCTCGAAATTTTCAACCATACTCAAGTGACGAATACGACACCTGAGCCTTCACCCATCTTTAAGAATTACCACACCACACCAACGCAAGAACAAATTTCGAAAAAGGGAGTTTTTATGACATTGTTAAAGAAATCACTCACATCGCACTCACACACACACACACATGTGCTATCGGCCTGAGGGAAACACGAAATTTCATTGGGGATGAAGTTATTCACTCGGTAAAACGAAAGAATTGGAAAGTGAGCGGGTGATTTTTAAATTCGCTCTGTTTGCCTATTCGAGGGTTTTTGGTGACGACGGACCTCGAAATTTTCAACCATGCTCAAGTGACGAGGACGACACATGAGCTTTCACCCGGCTTTAATAATTACCACACTACACCAACGCAAGAACAAATTTCGAAAAAGGGAGTTTTTATGACATTGTTAAAGAAATCACTCACATCGCACTCACACACATGTGCTATCGGCCTGAGTGAAACACGAAATTTCCATGAGGGTGAAGTTATTCACTCGGTAAAAGCCCGTGCAACGCTGGGCTAAGCGGAGAGAAAAGAAACAAAGAAATCAAAGTAATTTCGGAAAATAATATTGGAAGTGCTGAATTTGTGAAGTTGAGTGAATATTAACGTCCCACTGTTCAGCAACACGAGGCCTTTTAGGGACGGTCCGCGTAATTTTGAACCATGGTCAAGTGACGCGGACGACACCTGAGCTGGCACCCCCCTTTCCTAACTACCACACCACACCAACGGGAGGACGTTTGAGCTCTCGATTTATTTTACGTGCATCCGGCCCCTACACAGTGGGTCTTCAGTGGTACTAGGATCGAGAATTTGGGAAGAGAAGGGTAAATTTTAAGCAACAAAGCCATGACAAGCACTCACGGGTCATGCACTCACATCGTACGCGTCAAACCCCACAAAAGTGTTGGCGTCAAAAAGAAAGGAGGAAATTAACATGGGGATTAAGTTATACACTCGGTATAAGCCTGTGCAACGCCGGGCCATGAAAGCTAGGCTACACTATTAAAATTCGAAGGTAAACAAACGTATCTATCTATCTATCTATGTGCGTCTATCTTCTCACGAACCGCACCACGCAGAAAGTCGCGGAAGAAACCAAAAGATCGGGAATTTTCCGGGAAAGCCGTATTGCCCCTTTATATTCCGATATTGTAATTAGTTAAAAAGATATTAATTAAAAACCTTAAAAAGCCTAATTGTTTTACTCCTGTCGGTTGTTTACATGGCGGAACTTCCCTTCCGTTTCGGCCGAGCCGTAATCTTACGTTTTCGACCATATTAAAATTGTCATCTAATTTTCGGTGTCGAAATGAGACAAAAAATAATTACAGAATCGGAAAGATCATTTATTTCGGCACGACACGGTATAATTTTTTTTGTGAAATAACGATATTTTCCATTTTTTTCGAATTTTTTAAAATAGTGTTAAAACAGATGCGTTTTTATGAAAATTATTTCTAAATCGTTGGGTATGAATTACTTTTCATGTTATTAAATTGATATTCTATACTAATTAACTTCAAGCCTTTCTCTTTTAGATCCATTCAATTAAAAAATAAAATTCCCAAAACTTTTTTTTTAAAGAATTTTTAAAGAGTAGTCTTAATTTTTACTTCACATTGAATAACTTCGTCATTTATGAAGGTAATCTCACAAAACCCTTTTTCCGTGTGTACAGTAATATTATCCGTAACATATACGAAGAATGAAAAAATGGCTTAAAAATTACGGATTTAAAAAAAAAATTGTAATTTTCGTAAACTTATGTTTTTATGAGAAATAAATTAAAAAGTAGTAATTTGTACATTTTTTATTTCAAAGTACGTTATTTTTGCAAATAGTTGGTAATGTTTTAGAGCATTAACGTAAAAATTATGCCCTTAAAATGAAGGTAATGATTTTTAAAATAATTTAAAATACGCGATTTTACATTTAGCCAAACATTGGCGTCGAAAATTAGCTTTGCGCCAAAGACATTTGACCTGTTTCGCCTTCGACCGAATCTAACTCAAGGGTTACACTAAAAAAATTCTGCCTTAAACAGGGGGAACTTTGGCGAGTAAAAAAAAAAATGCGAGTGAAAGAATTATTTTTTTGTCAATTTTCTTTATATAATTTTCAAAATTAAATAACTATATATGTCAGATTAAGATGATAAAATGCATTCAATGCATTTCTGAGATTCATTTAAAATATTTATCAGTATCGAAATTTTTGTTCTCTTTCAAAAAACTTATAGTTTACTTTAAAATAATGCCTAATATATTTCTTTTTTTGACATAAAATTTCATAATAAAATCGAAGATTTTGCCCATTTCGAAATTTTTTTTGTGGAAATAGTCAGTTAAATAGGTATAAATTCCTTAGAATAAAAAAAGCTATGTTCGTATTATATATTCTTTATTATTTTAATTGCTTCTTTTTAAAAATATCAAAAATCAATAATTTTTTTGCAATACATTTAAATGTAATCTTCAATCGAAATCTTTCAATCGTTATGTGAATATCCTGTGGATCCCTTCAATTAAAAATTAAATTCAATTTGGACCTCCTATTCATTAGTATTGCCTATTTTCACTTCTGCTGCAGGGCTGGGTAGCGTGGTTGGCTAGAGCGCCGCTTTCGCCCTTCCTCTAAGTGTCTCATTCTTATTTTCTGGGTCCAAATCTAGAGGATTCCATTTTGTTCATTTCTGCTTATTTTTCCCACCCCGTAAATTAATTCTCTCTTCTTCAATGATTGAATTCACTTGCTGCATCCCCACTGATCTGAAATTTACTTCATTTTCAGTGCTGCCATTATGTAAGCAAATGGTATGTCACAATTAATTGCTAAATGAGCAATTTTAATCAATTTTATTAGAAAATAATTAATAAGTTAGTTTTTTATAATATACTTTTTTTCGCAGATACGTGTTTAAATAATTTAATTAAAACAGAGTTTAATGAAAAACTATAAAATTAAAATTAAAAAAATTAAATGTTTTTATGAAATAGTATTATTTTCTTTTTGAATGTTTTCTACAGTGAAATTTTTTTAAAATTAAAATGCATTCAATGCATTTCTGATATTCATTATAAAAATATTTATCAGTATCGAAGTTTTGGTTCTCTTTCATAAAACTTATAGTTTACTTTAAAATAATGAGTAATTGCATGAAACTTTTTTCCCCGTGTGGAATATTTCAAAAATTTCTCACAATTTTACTTCAAGAATTAAAATAGTAGTGAAATTTTGTTATTTGAAAAATTTATACTTTCTGTTCTTTTTTCAGCATACAACTATTTTTAAAAATGCTACAGTTTCGTTTCCGGGAAAAAACAATCTTTCTTTAAAGAATTTTATAGAAAAAAAAACTTTTTTTTTTCAAAACAATGCTGTTTTGCATATTTTATGATTTTTTCCCCATATGAATCAATATCGTTGCGTTTATATAAAAATGATTTTTAAACCTTTCAGAATCAGTGATTTAAAAAATAAAAAGCTGAAAAATTATTTGAACGAATTTTAATAAAACACTCAAAATACTTAAATCAATCATTTAATAAATTCTTCATTCGTAAAGATAATTGCATGAAACTATTTTTCCGTGTGTCGAACATTTCAAAAAATCCTCACAATTTTACTTCAAGATTTAAAATAGTAGTGAAATTTTGTAATTTTAAAAATTTCTACTTTCTGTCTTTTTTTCAGCATACAACTATTTTGAAAAAAACTACCATTTAGTTTCCGGGAAATAAAAAATTGCAACGAAAGAATTGGAAAGTGAGTGGGTGATTTTAAAATTCACCCTGTTTGCCTATTCGAAAATTTTTGGTGACGGACCTCGAAATTTTCAACCATTCTCAAGTGACGAGGACGACACCTGAGCCTTCACCCATCTTTAAGAATTACCACAATACACCACGCAAGAACAAATTTCGAAAAAGGGAGTTTTTATGACATTGTTAATGAAATCACTCACATCGCACGCACACACACGCACACACACGCACACACACAAGTTCTATCGGCCTGAGGGAAACACGAAATTTCCATGAGGGTGAAGTTATTCACTCGGTAAAAGCCCGTGCAACGCTGGGCTAAGCGGAGAGGAAAGAAACAAAGAAATCAAAGTAATTTCTGAAAATAATATTGGAAGTGCTGAATTTGTGAAGTTGAGTGAATATTAACGTCCCACTGTTCAGCAACACGAGGCCTTTTAGGGACGGTCCGCGTTATTTTGAACCATGGTCAAGTGACGCGGACGATACCTGAGCTGGCACCCCCCTCTCCTAACTACCACACCACACCATCGGAAGGACGTTTGAGCTCTCGATTTATTTTACGTGCATCCGGCCCCTACACGGTGGGTCCTCAGTGGTACTAGGATCGAGAATTTGTGAAGAGAATGGAAAATTTTTAGCAACAAAGCCATGGCACTCACTCACGGGTCAAGCACTCACATCGTACGCGTAAAACCCCACAAAAGTGTTGGGGTTAGAATAAAAGGAGGAAATTAACATGGGGATTAAGTTATATCCTCGGTATAAGCCCGTGCAACGCCGGGCCATGAAAGCTAGTTTACACTATTAAAAATCGAAGGTAAACAAACGTATCTATCTATCTATCTATGTGCGTCTATCTTCTCACGAAACGCACCACGCAGAAAGTCGCGGAAGGTACCAAAAGATCGGGAATTTTCCGGGGAAGCCGTATTGCCCATTTATATTCCGATATTGTAATTAGTTAAAAAGATATTAAATAAAAACCTTAAAAAGCCTAATTGTTTTACTCCTGCCGGTTGTTTACTTGGCGGAACTTCCCTTCCGTTTCGGCCAAGCGGTAATCCTACGTTTTCCACCATATTAAAATTGTCATCTAATTTTCAGTGTCGAAATGAGACAAAAAATAATTACAGAATCGGAAAGATCATTTATTTCGCCACGACACGGTATAATTTGTTTTGTAAAATAACGATATTTTCTATTTTTTCCAAATTTTTTAAGATAGTGTTAAAACTGATGCGTTTTTATGAAAATTATTTCTAAATCGTTGGGTATGAATTACTTTTCGTGTTATTAAATCGATATTCTACACTAATTAACTTCAAGCCTTTCTCTTTTAGATCCATTCATTAAAAAAAAATTACCAAAACTTTTTTTTAAAGAATTTTTAAAAGTAGTCTTAATTTTTACTTCACATTGAATAACTTCGTCATTTATGAAGATAATCTCACAAAACCTTATTTCCGTGTGTACAGTAATATTATCCGTAACATATACGAAGATTGAAAAAATTGCTTCAAAATTACGGATCCCCTCAAATAAAAATTAAATTCAATTTGAACCTCCCATTCATTAGTATTGTTTATTTTCACTTCCGCTAAAGGGCTCGATACCGTGGTTGTCTAGAGCGCGTCGCTTTCGCAAAACATCTAATTCTTTCTTGTGTCTAGGTTCGAATCTACAGAATTTGATTTTGTTCGTTTCTGCTTATTTTTCCCGAATAAATTAATTTTACTGATAAATACTTATTTTAACATGATCCTCTGTTATTTTAATGTACTTTTCATTTTTTTTTTGGCCTTCAAAAAGGTTTTTTTCTGATTTTTAATCTTTCAAAGTAATTTCTATCGTTTTCAACAATTCGATTTTGTTCATTTCTGCTTATTTTTCCCACCCGTAAATTAATTCTCTCTTCTTCAATGATTGAATTCACTTGCTGCATCCACACTGATCTGAAATCTACTTCATTTTCAGTGCTGCCATTATGTAAGCAAATGGTATGTCACAATTAATTGCTAAATGAGCATTTCCAATCACTTTTATTAAAAATAATTAATAAGTTAGTTTTGTACAATATAATTTTTTCCGCAGATACGTGTTTATATAATTTTAACACAGAGTGGAATGAAAAACTATAAAATTAAAATTAAAAAATTTCTTCTTTTATAAAGATAATTGCATGACACATTTTTCGCGTGTTTCGAATATTTCAAAAAATCCTCACAATTTTACTTCAATATTTAAAATAGTAGTGAATTTTTGAAATTGGAAAAATTTCTACTTTTTTGTCTTTTTTTCAACATACAACTATATTTAAAAAGGCTACATTTCACCCTGTTTGCCTATTCGAGAATTTTGGTGACGGACCTCAAAATTTTCAACCATGCTCAAGTGACGAGGACGACACCTGAGCATTCACCCATCTTTAATAATTACCACACCACACCAACGCAAGAACAAATTTCCAAAAAGGGAGTTTTTATGACATAGTTAAAGAAATCACTCAGATCGTGCGCACACACACAAGTGCTATCGGCCTGAGGGAAACACGAAATTTCCATTGGGATGAAGTTATTCACTCGGTAAAACGAAAGAATTTTAAAGTTAGTGGGTGATTTTTAAATTCGCACTGAATGCCTATTCGAGGGTTTTTGGTGACAGACCTTGAAATTTTCAAACATGCTCAAGTGACGAGGACGACACATGAGCTTTCACCCATCTTCAATAATTACCACACCACACCAACGCAAGAACAAATTTCGAAAAAGGGAGTTTTTATGACATTGTTAAAGAAATCACTCACATCGCACGCACACACACGCACACACACAAGTTCTATCGGCCTGAGGGAAACACGAAATTTCCATGAGGGTGAAGTTATTCACTCGGTAAAAGCCCGTGCAACGCTGGGCTAAGCGGAGAGGAAAGAAACAAAGAAATCAAAGTAATTTCTGAAAATAATATTGGAAGTGCTGAATTTGTGAA
>BMAO01035542.1:0-55206 GCA_019973975.1 Trichonephila clavata | reverse complement strand
TATTATGTGATGACCATTGTCCATGCCTAGGCCTAATACCATGAACATTCATTCAACTCATTTAGTCGAAATGCGGCCATTGGTTGAGCCGGTTTGTGCCTAGGGTTTTGTGCCCCATAAAGTGCGTCGTGCTCTTTTGATTCAAATTACTGTTTGAATATTTGACAATGCATGTGTGTGCTGTATACTTTTAAAGATCTCAGGCAGGGCCTACTTTTGTATAAGGGCCCAGGGCCTCAACGAGTCTTTAAAACGTCCCTGACCGATAGTTAACGAAGATTTTTATTTGGGTATTTTGAACTGTTTGCGTGAAACAGTTAATCGAAAACGATCTGAATTTTGGCGAGATAACTCATGGGGTTTGCATTTCGGTAATGTCTCCTCACATTTATAATTCGGCGATTTTTTTTGAAGTGAAAACTTCTTTAGCCGCGTTGGGCACTTTTTGGTAGGGGAAAATCTTATGCGTTCGAATCACCGACATGCTTATGACTGGCGCACGCGCAGTGTGCTGTTCGCCTTAGACAACTTTTGGATGGGTGAAATCTCGTGCGTTCCCGTCACCGACATACTTATAGCAGTATATCTGTAGCTATACAGCTGACGTATAGTGCTGTGTATATCTTATAAGTGAAATTGAATGGATTTAGTGAAAAACTTCAATGTGTATATACTGTGAATTGTTGAAATAGTGTTTTTGTTTGGTTATTATTTGAATCGTTTAATTGAAGAATCATTGTGCAGTACAATAGTGAATACTAAATAAATATGCTAATATTTTTAAGATAAAAAATAAATAACAGAAAATTATTTTAAATACTCGTATTTATTTTGGCGTTTGAAAATTTTATATTATTATTTAAGATCTTCGTAGTTATTCTGGCGTTTGAAAATTTTGTATTATTTATTTTCTAATATTTAACCTCTGCAATGCATCACGCAATCCGGATTAGTATTTTTTATTTTTTTGATAAAGCTTTTAACAAAATACGGTTGCACAAGCTCCATATTCACTTCCTATGTCTTTTATTTTTAAGATCAAAGTTGCCTTTCCGCAGGCACACCAGTTTGAATTCATGGATGCAATTAAAAGAAACCATTTGTATGTGTGTGTGTGTTGTAATTCTGAAATAGGGTCTAGTGATGAGCACCGGCATCTGCGAATTTTGAGAAAGGATTGCACAAAAACGACTTAAAATAATGTTTTGATGATGGGGGGAGGGGGGACGTTGTCAGAAGTGCATTGAGAGAGAGAGAGAAGTCTGAGAAAATTACGGTGAAGGAGAGATATAATAAATTTTGAACCGATAATGTAATAACTTCTTTTTTTTTTTTACTTTAATTTTTTTTATAAGATTTCGTGTACTTTAAGATAAGAATCGTATGTTGTTTAGTTTTGAAACATTAACATTCTTTTATAAGATTGGAATTGAATTTCATCGTTTGAAAGTCACTTGTCTACTTTTTTGATATTATCATTAGATATATTTTTACCCGATTATTAACATTATGATTAATCCAATGGTAATATCTAAATAATTTAAACATTTTTTATTATTCCAATAAGATTCTTTCCCTGAATTCAAATTATGCTCGTAAATATCTCTATTTTCTTCATCTATGCGTTACATTTGAATTTTTCAACAGAATTAGGTTTCTGGTTATCAACTACTTTCAAAATATTTTAGTAAATCTGCTTTCTATTTTGAATTTTAAATATGTGACCTATCGTGACTCTTTTTAGACTCACTATTGAGCTTTTTTTGTGCCAAGAACAGAGATACAAAAATTGTAGTCCTCTGTTGTTTTACAGGTGACCCATTTTTGCTGTATACTACCTTATTTACAGCGAAATTTTTTTTCGATGTAAACTTAATTTATTTTAAATTGAATCAGTCAGCAAATATTGGATCATAATCATAACAAAGTGTGTTTTGATAAATTGACAATCAAAGATCGTGTTCTAATTTTAAAAATCAAAACCCCTTTGTTAGATTTACTTAGAACTCTTTTCTTTCTTTTTTTCCTGTTTTGCACAAAAATTAGTTTACTTGACGTGTGAAATAATGGGGTTTGGAAAATCAATAGAACGAATAAAATTTTGTAATGTTTCGATGTCGTATGTCATTTAAAAAATTACAAAAAAAAAAAAAATTTGCATTGGAAAAGGGGGCGTGGAACATAAAATGCAAAAATATATTATTTTTATTTAATCTTTATTTTGGGAAAATATTTATTTAAAAAATATATATTAATTTTGTTAATACAAAATTGATTTAAAACACATAATTTTTAAAGTTATTAAATATTTCGTAGTTTTTTGTATGCCTATTTAAATTGCTCTTCGTGATTTTAAAATTTTAATGATGTTCTTCTAAATTTACCAATATCGTCGAAGTTCAAGAACTTGTACAAAATTCGAAATTTATTTATAGGTATAAAAGGACATAATTTTCATATAAATTCGTAACGTTATATAAAACGTATATTAGTTTATTATATGGACATTGAGACGTAAAAGATTGCAAATACACACACGTTTTACCATGTAAAACGAATCGATTTACCAGTAAAGTATTGGAAATCAAGTGAAAAATACATTATGTATTGGGGAATGACTTAATTGAAATAAAGATTAGTATAAGGAAATATATTGCTCCCCCTTTCTCAGTGAAGTGAGAATATAATGTTAATATCTTATTTTGTGGCCACGGTAGCCGAGTGGTCTAGGCATCGGATCGTGGCTAGCATGTCAGGAGTTTGATCCCAGTACCACTGAAGACCCGCCGTGTAGGGGAGCGATGCACGTAAAATCTGTCGAGAGCTCAAACGTCCTCCCGTTGGTGTGGTGTGGTAGTTAGGAGAGGGGGTGCCAGCTCAGGTGTCGTCCTCGTCACTTGACCATGGTTCAAAATTACGCGGACCGTCCCCAAAAGCCCTCGTGTAGTTGAAACAGTGGGACGTTAATATTCACTCCTCACTCACTCAATGTCTTATTTCTTTTATTTGAAATTTTTTTCCAAAATTGAGTCCTATTCTTTAACATTACGTTTAGCAGTAATGCACACGGGTATTTTTCGGGGGGGGGGGGTTGTCCACCATTCTCATATACTCCAATACACCGCCCAACATATTCTTTTGATTTTGTTGATTTTTCGGTAACAAAAAAAAACCAATAAAATAATAATTACTGAATAAATGATTAATTAACCATTAATTAATTCAATTTTAATTATTAATAACACACACAAATACATTATTCAACTTTACGTACAAAATACATAGGGTTATAATCAATCGGTAAAAAAAAAAATCCAAGGCTTTGGGGGGTCCGGACTCGAGACCCCCTACCCCCGTCTTCCTTGTGTGTGCAACTGGCGCAAAGTAATTTTTTAAAGAAAAATGCTCTCTAGATCATCCAAAACAAAACTCTCCCCCAATCCCTTGGAATGCTAACGACATATGTTCGAATGAACCCTGCGACCTTCGTTTCAGACCATGTGAGAGCAATGGCCAGTCTCTGAAGCAGGTGCCCTTCTATACCAATGAGAAATGTTAAGAATTAGGGAGGTTTTAGTGCGTTTTTTAGACATGAAGAAAGAGGGGGGAAAGTGAGTTTTTTAGAACCTTTTTTTCTTCTTCGTGACTCACGAATATAACTGCTAAAAGGGGGCAAGGAAGTTTCGTAAAACCACACTGCATTTAAGAATATCTTTGCTTCGCCGCATCCTGTGTGAAAATGAGGGCATTTTAAATTAGTTTGTGAGAAAATAAAATGAATAATTATTTTATGTCGTGCACACGTAAATTGATTGACGTCATTTTAATCTAATTGATATTTGTTGGTAAATAACTTTTTTTGCTATAGTGCTAATGATTTGGCAGATTTTCCTCGGAATAGATATATGTAAAAAATGTACATGATTTGAGGCAGAAAAAAAAGAAATGAATTTGTTTGTGTTCTTGGTTAGACCGCACGAAGATTGAATTGCAACCTTCGATAAACTGAAAATATAAATTGCTGTTCGATACTTAAAATTAAAATTTTTGAAATGTGTATTGGATTTTCTTCCATTATTATATATTAAAAAATTTGTGAAATTGTACAATCTTAGTTTAATCTCGCTCAAAAGTCTGTTATGTCTATTAATGCAAAGCGTTTATATTGAGTTTTTGGATGTTCCTTCTATATAATTTCTCCTATTTGAGTGGATGAATTTTTACTTATGAGCAAAATTTCCTCAGCCCTTTTAAATTGGAAGTTTGCTGAATATAGTGTATATAATTTGCAGGGGAGAAAATAATAAAACACCGTAAGAGGTAAATGAGAATTCCTATAATAAAATTAAAGATATATAAATCTTATTCGAAGAGAATATAGTGATTGCAGATTTAAGACATTGTACCTATCAATAGCTAGCTAGCAGTGGCGCACACAAGGGGGGTGTCCTAGGGGTCCGAACCCCCCCCCCCAACCCCTTGAGTTTTTTTCGATTGATGATAATCCTATATATATATATATATATGTGGGTGTATATAACGTAAAATTTAATTAAGTACTCGTAATTAACAATTTATTTTATTAATTTATTTTTTACAGTTTATTGTTAACAAAATCAGAAAAATCAATTGGTGTTGTCTTGAGGTATAATACGAGTTGGGGAACTTTCGAGCATAGACCCCCCCCCCCCCTGAAAATTTTTTGTGTGCGCTACTGCTTGCGAGTGAACAATGATAAAATCAGAAAATTTGGACCCCTTCGATGGTGATATATGTAAATGTCGATGTACGGAATGATTTTTTGTTTGATTTACGATGCATTCTAAATCAACACGAGGCTTATTGACAACGGACCTCGTAATTTTGAATCTCGTTCAAGTGACGAGGATGATACTTAGCTGGAAACCCTTCTCCTAACTACCATATCACGGCACGGAAGGACTTTGAGCCTTGACAGATTTGTACACGATGCGTCTTCAGGGGCACCAGGACAAACTCTCAGGTCGCGAGTCTGTGACCCTGATCACTCGGCTACCACGACCTCGATATAAGGAGTGATAGTGATTCTTAATCTCATCTTGCGATACATTCTGTGCCAGCCATTCATCAACTAGTACAGTTTGAGGTTCCCGAATCTGGTAGCCTACAATGTACCATAGATGTTCGATTGATGTAGATTCATAGATGTACCATAGCGTTGGTTATCACATGGAGCCAGTAGACACATCGCTCGAAATTCCTAGTTTTTCGAAGAATGCAACCGAAAGTGACATTTGTGTGACCGTTGAAGTTATACGAATCATGAGCTTATTAATGCTAAGTCTAGAACGAGACGAGGACCCCATCGTGGCCGAGGCCCTGGGCCCATGCCTTAAGACGTCCTTGCGTATACTATGTACTGTATTTTTAGGGGTTATAGGTGGGGCCTACTTTTGCGTTGGTATCCAGGGCCTCGAGAAGTCTTAAGACGACCCTGTATTCGTACAATACAGGTGGGGATATATTGCTCCATATGACCAGCCAGTTTCATGCATGCCGATTATACGAACACGTTTGAAATTTTCTGACTATCTATGAGGTCTCACACTCATAAAGATGCGTGTACCCCAGCATCACTAATTTCTATGAAAATCTTGATATTTTATTTGGGCTTTTTGACGTTAAATGAAGACAGCCTAAAAGTTAATGTTTGCACTATAGTTATAAAAAAAAATTCGAAACTGTCTTTTTTTTCAGTCTTGTTACTATTTTTCTGGGTTGTTAGTCCTTGCATTGACTCTTAGAGTATTATGATTTTGAATAAATGTGAAGGTTTTTTGGTGAGTTTTGAAGTTATTCATATGAATGAAAAGTATGAACTAAATCTGGTGAGATGCATATAATTATAAATCGAAAATATTAGCTTTGTTCTCTTTGGACGCTGTTCGATATTTATCTTTGACATCTTCGTGCATTTTCTTAATTATTAAAATAAACAGCTTTAAAGAACACCCCTCCCTTTTTTTTTAGCAAAAATTAATTTGTCGCTTTAGTATGAGTTTCCTTTTTCAATAAAATCTTGTTTAAATTTCTTTTTAGTTACGCTTTTAATGTAATTTATCTTGATTTTAAAATATTTTCAAACACAAACATTGTATCCCAATTGATCATATGGTGTATTTTTTAAGGCATCAAATTTTTTTCCACGCTTATTGAAAACAGGGCGGCAACAGTGAATTTTTCTGTATTGGACTCTCGATTCTTACAGCTTTATTGGTATTCTTATAAAACAAAACAACAAAAATTTAATTCACCAAATTGGCGATAAATAAAAGCGGAGGTTAAAATAGAACCCCTAACCAAATTTTGACTTCATTGCTACCACACCTGTAAAGAAATTTATTTAATCTTCTGAACCTCCTTAAAGGTGTTTCTTAGAATTCTCCGGCAGATTCTTACACGTTATGAAATATCCATTTGAAATAAAACTTCGATTTATTCATTTATGTATCTTATAATTACTGTACAAGCTAATGAAAAGAGATATTTATAATAATATGCCTCTTATGTAATTTTACTGATGCATATGTATGCGAGATATATTTTACAGCATTTATTCTCCTGCGGGCAGTCGCCGAATGGTACATGACTTCGAATGCTTAGACGGTTGTCTGGACAACTGAAGCTGAAAATGTATCCATGTTGGGGGGAAATTCTTGGGTTTGTTTTCCCATATATTTCAGCTGAAATATCCTTGAAAACTTGAGCTCAGTCAAACAGACTATACTAATACTACTTTGAAAAAAAATCCGATTAGTTATTCAATATTTTTAGAAGAAAAAAAATTATTAATACGATTTTTTTTTAATAATAGTCAATGTGTAACGGGTTCACTTCGAGCCCTTCTACCAATCTTTAAGGGGTATAATACTTTTAATGGATTGTGTTGATGGACGTAAATGAAAGTTGTTGTTTAAAGTTTACCCATTCACTGCCAGGTAAATTTAGAGCGTCTTGCCCTGGGTACAGTTACGTCTTAACTCTTTGGGGCACTGGGCCCAGAAAAATGTTAAGATTTTTAAGGCCCTGGGCCCCTATGCAAAGGTAGGCCCTACCTCATATTTTTAAAGGTAGACAGCATATAGCATGCATTGTCAAATACTCGCTCAAACTATAATTTAAAAACAAATAAATGTGCACGACTTACAATCTCAAACACCTAGGCACAAACCGGCTCGACCATTAGCTTCATTTTGACAAAATGGGTTGAATGATTGTTTATAGTATTAGGCCTAGGCCTAGACATGGACGACTGTCATCACATTATGATACAGTTTTACCATCTGTGCCAGTTGATATGGAGTTTGAAAATCGGTTTTTTTTTTTTTTGAGAATATGTACGGGAATAGTATTTGACCTTAAAAAATTATCCGAATCACATGATCTTATTAAGACAGAGTCGAGAATGAAACGAAGTCCCCCCTCCCCCTACCGAAGGCGTGGCCCTGGGCTCAGCTGACGTCCCTGCCTGTGTACCAAGATTTTAAAGAAAACATGACATTTTACAAAGTATAGTAATATAAAGTTACTGGTAAAATATTGTAATGGCATTTACGGTAATTTTTATTGAAAAAAAGTTGGCAGTTATAGAGACTGCCGATAGAAGTGAAAACTTAGAACTTTTGGTATTAAAATTTGAAATTTCATAATGTTTGAATTAAAATTATCAACATCAATCTGGTTTTCACATCTATTGACACTCCGAGCAACAACCAAATGCATGTTTATAAGGTTTTTTATTATTCAAATATGTTACGGGCTGTACAAGATCATGACAAAATATAAAAACAATTCAATTGAAATAACAATTAATATACAATCATATTATTTATGGATAGCATTTGTATTTACTTAAATTTCAATATACTTGAGATTTTTAACATTATTTTAATTGTTTGCATCATTGTCATCATTAATTTCAACAATACTTAGACTTTTTGTACTTTCAATTATTTCATTTTGTTCTAAAAACGATAGGCTTATGGTAACTGAAGTAAGAAAGGAAAATGTTTGATTCAAATTTATCTAAGTATCGCGTAAAAATCGCATCGACCGTCGTTTTATATTTTGTAGTACTGAGTTTTCGATCATTGGACATATTTAAATTAAGTGTTTCATTTAGAAATTCAATTAGTGGTAGATTTTTATCATCTGCAAAGTTAATATTGAAGTCTCTACTTAAAATCATCGGTACATTATCATATTTTTCGCCAAATCTTTTTTCGAGTATTTCAGAACCTTCTTTTGTATAAATCATCAAATTTTCGAATAAAAATTGTTGTATCTGTCTCATAGATTTTCCAGGCGAAATATAAACGGCAACCATTACTATGTATTGCCCATTCTCGGAATCGCAACGAGCAACGCATATTTCGCCTATAACAGAAACATTATGACCAATGGTTCTAGTGAATTTAGTATGTATGTCCATTTGTGAAGTAATGAAGTGTGACGTATCTTGAGTATTGTGATAAATAGCTACGCCTGCTGCTGGAACTTCGGGTCTTTTATAACTTACAACAAAGTTGAAATTCGGAATATCAAGTGGTTCTTCGTTTTTCATACGAATTTCTGACAAAAGCAGAACATTTGACTTTTTTACGATAGCATCATTTTTTAGGTCAGCTGCATGCGCATGCAAACTTTGACAATTGAATGAAAATATCGATAATCCTTTCTTGTTGGAGATGAATTCTAGAAAAGTTTTGGTGACCGTTTGTAATGTATTTTTTTGTAACCTTTTCAATTCTAACGTTAGATCCTCTCGATGACTTGTTCATCTTTTATGATGTTTATCTGTTTCTGAAGCATTTAGAGGTGTTCTTGTTCTTGTTGTGTTAAAGCTACGCGCGTATACTATTTCTCTAGGATTTTGGCGATCGTATTCGTAGACAATAGCATCATAAGTACTTCCCTGTGATTTGTGAATAGTCATTGCCAAAGCAGAAATAAGGGGAGAATGTTAAGGATCTAAGCAAATATGAAAAACGGATATTTAAAATAACCCTAATTCGCTGACAAAATTTTTTTGAAAATTTCTAATAAAAAAAATCGAATGATGTAAAATTATAGATAATAATTTTGCAAAAAATAGCAGACCATTTATTTTATTTTTGACTATTTAAATTAATAAATAATGATTTCGAAATATTAAATTTTTAAATAACATAAAATATTTAATGAAATTAAAGTCGGAGCCGTTTTCATTATTTTAAACTAAAGATTTTAATGAAATAAGGTAATAAACTATAATTTTGCATTAATAACCGTATTTTAAACTTCAACACATTAATCTTGAATTATTATTAGATTTTATAAAATTTTTAATTTCAAAATCCACGATAAAATTATGATTGAACAACTAGAAGTATGTTCTAGAATACTAATCTGGATTGCGTGATGCATTGCAGAGGTTAAATATTAGAAAATAAATAATACAAAATTTTCAAACGCCAGAATAAATACGAAGATTTAAAATAATTTTAAACAATATAAAATTTTCATACGCCAAAATAAATGCGAGTACTTAAAATAATTTTCTGTTATTTATTTTTTATCTTAAAAGTGTTAGTATATTTATTTAGTACTCACTATTGTACTGGAAACGATTCTTCAATTAAACGATTCAAATAATAATCAAACAAAAACACTATTTTAAGAATGCACAGTATATACACATTGAACTTTTGACTAAACCCATTCAATTTCACTTATAAGGTATACACAGCACTATACGTCAGCTGTATAGCTGTAGATATTCTGCTATAAAAGCATGTCGGTGACGCGAACGCACGAGATTTCACCCATCCAAAAGTTGTCTAAGGCAAACAGCACACTGCGCGTGCGCCAGTCAGAGCATATCGGTGACGCGAACCCATAAGATTTTCCCCTACCAAAAAGTGCCCAACGCCGCTAAAGAAGTTTTCACTTAAAAAAAAGCCCTACGAGATAACTCGTAGCTGGCGTCACTGAATAAGATTCCTGTACTGGAGTGCCTCTTACGTGTTTTCTCGTAGTGTTTTTTTCTTTCAAAGTCATACAACAGTAGCGCACACAAAAATTTTTCAAGGGGGGTGTCCATGGTTGAAAGTCCTCCAACTCGTATCATACCTCAAGACGACACCAATTGATTCTTCTGACTTTGTTGACAAGAAACAGTAAAAAATAACTTATTGAATTAATAATTAGCATTAATTAATAAAATAAATTGTTAATTACAGGTACTTAATTAAATTTTCCGTTATATATGTATAGGATTATCATTCAATAAAAAAAAATTAAGTGTTTGGGGGGTGTTCGGATCCCCAGGACACCCCCCCTTGTGTGCGCCACTGATATACAAGATTTTCTTTTCATTTTGTTTGATTTTAGAAACTCGTCACTAATTTTATCTGGTGACAGTCAGCTGTGTAATTTTATGTCAGATTTTCATAAAGATGTGTAATGATCCTCATTGGGAAAAACCTATAATACAATGGTAGCCGTAAAGAGTTGTTGAGTAATAAAAAGGGACTGTTATAAGTAATTTTCAGCCGACCTCAGGAACACCATCCTCTGGTAGAAGAAAATCGCCATGAGCCCCACTTCGAAATCTTCTTGCAGAATGTGTACATGTTCTATTGCCAAAGAAATCGAGGGAATAAAAGATGAGGGTGCGTCAATTTAAGGAATCAGTTAAGCATTTATTTGATGGGGGACGGTAGCAATGCCGGAGAAAGCAGCAACTATGATACAAATACAACTGATTTTCATCACATAGAACATCTTTCCCTCTCAGAAAGAAAAAAAAAAGGATGCCTACAAAGCAATGTCGAATGTGAACAAAGTAAAAAGAAAAACGTAAGGAGACTAGGTATTTTTGTCCAATGTGTCCCAACAAACCAGCACTTTGCATTGATCCTTGCTTTAAAGCTCATTAAACACACAGCAACAATGAATATATATTTTTAATTTTTTGAATACATTCATGTGTGTGTGTGTGTATTTTATTATAATATTATAAATTAATCGTCTAAGCTATAATTTTAATAATAAAAATGGATAATATGTTCTTTGTACAACATAAATTTTCCATTTATACTTTCTAATAATTCCTAACTCAAATGGAGATATGTAATCAATCTAAAACTTCCGCAAACACTACGAGATATCTCGTGGCCGGTAGTTTTGGTACACACACTTGCTAAGAGATATCGTTGTTGGCAGTCAATGGGTTAAGTGAATCGAGTACGAGGAAGAAAATAGCAGAGGCGTTGTTAGTGTTAGTTTAAGTGAATTATATAAGATTTTTTTTCGATTATCTACCTATCTTGCCATAGGACTCGAAGTCTTGTTGAACTGTTGGAGTTGGACCACGTAGTTTTGATCCATGGTCAAATAGTAAGGACGACACCTGAGCTGGTACCCCCGTTCTGCGAACCGCAACACCACGCCAACGGAAGGTAATTGAACTTCGACAGATTTAACGTGCATCCGCTCTCTACATGTCGGGTTTTCAGTGGCACTAGACTCGAATTCAGGACAACTCCGACCCCAAGTTCAATCTGGGAGATTAAGCCTCGAAATCCCATCTTTTTATACGCATCGCTGATTCCATAAATTATCCTACTTAACTGAAATCTTAGTAATTATATATGATGTGGCTATCAATGTCGATTTAAATTCATTTCGGGCCCTGGATGCAGAAGATTTACAGGCCCCCTTGACACTGAAGGATCGAAATTTATAACCAGAAAAGCTGGTTAAGTTCAGCTTATCCAGACTCTCCTGGTCCCAGGTCCCTGGGCACCCGTCCCAACCTATGGATAAACCGGGACTGGGTCCTATCAAATATCTTTGAAATTTTAAATCTGTACTTAAAATGTGATTGAAATTAAGTTTTTAGAGTTAATGTTGCGGTATTAAAAAATTACTTGAAAATAAGTGTGGTTTTAGATGAAGTATGATGCGAATCTAGTCTGGTATGACCGTTTTTTATACCGAATTCGCAGTTATTTATTTTTTTGCCTTAAAAAGTTTTCTGCAAAAGTTGAGTTGTCTTTTGAGTTGTTCGACAGCCGGGTTCATGATGACCAAAATGTTTCGAATTGTGGGGTCAGTCGGCAATCCAAATAGAACCCGTCGTTCGAGTTCAGTCCAGCAGCCGAGCTGATCGTGATATCCGGGATCGACCACCCCTGGCCGCAACGGACCTTCCAGCTACGCACGATGTGTGTGTGTCCCTCTCTCTTCATCATTATTCCACTGCATTTTTTTCTCCTACTCTCTCCCCCTGCTTTTTGCTACATTCCTACTCATAATGCTGAATCTGCTTTTTCTCATTTTGTTCTTTTCCTTCTTTTTTTCTTTTCTTTTCTTTCTTTTTTTTGTACTCCCCCCCCCCCCATACAAAAGCGTGATTTTTCTTGTTTTGTTTTGAAAGCTGCAGTTGAGCTGCTGTGCAAACCTGCCAGTTCGAGCATCCAGTAGATGTGGCAACTGGTAGCTACCGAGTAGTTGGGCTGATTAAAATTCTGGACACGTTTATCGTTTGGAAGCGAGTATCCAACTGTAGAAGAGAGAAAGTTAAGGCGGGGTCGTGCATGCATGTAAAAAAATAAAACACCAGAAAGTCAAATTTTGTTTTTGTTCTGCTTTTATAATCGCCGTCCGGGATCTGTAAAAGCCTAGTCTACCGACAAATTCTTGTGCTACACTGAAAGCTTTGTGAAACAGTCTGTACCCATCCGAGCTTCTGGAATCTGATTATTCATATGTAAAACACGATTTTTTCATGATAACTGCTATTACATCCATATAAAAGAGATTTATAAGAAACCAACCATTATTGCCACTTACTAAATCTGTCGCTTTCAAGATGCTGCATTTCGGAAATCGTATTTCTTTGAAACAGATGGTATATACACACCTTGGTCTCTCTCTCTGTTCAAACTTTTTCCGACTCACGGAACCCTAAGAACTATGTAAGATGTTTTTCGAGGAAACTCCATTCCACAAACACATTTAAAAATATTTTTTAAAATAGTATTTTAAGTAGATTAACATGTATATAGGTACTTTATGTAACGACAATTTTAAAAAAAGTATTATTTGTTATGAAAATATTTTAATATAATAATAATGTAACTTACTCATTAATAATATTAATTTGTGATCTAGGTGCCTCAACTCCGTAGGGATTGTGCATCTATTTTGCATATACATTTATATAATTTTCTTTCTGTATTTTTATTTTTACTTGTGGAAACCCTGGGAACGGTCTGTGAAGATCACCGGTATACACAACGAAGGATCTATAATTTGATAAAAATTGGTTTTCTGTACCGTAAAATCCGGCGTTATAACGCGCGTTTTACTCCTGGTACAAGAATGGTAGGTTTAAAAATAAAAAGAGATGAATTTAGAAAAAAGAAATTGCACTTCTACATAGCTCGAAATACTGTTTATTTCAAGGAAGTGGCATTGCATAAAGTGTTGTAGTTCTAGAAGTACTCTATTTTTCAATTCCTGGTATTAGTTCTAGTTCACTCTCCCCATATATATATTCAAATTTTCAATCGTTAATAAAATACTTTATTCATCCATTCAAGTTAAAATACATTTTTTTGAATTTGTAGTGGATAACACTTGATGCTAATACAGTTTTTTTTCCAAATATTAATTCATTAATTCAATTAAAAAATGAATAAATAGAACTAAACACAAAAATTATAGTCCAACAACATATATAGAATAGAAAATCGTTCGTTGTGTCCCTGTAGCATAATGGGTAGCGCGTTGGACTTCTAATCCAAAAGGTCGTGGGTTTGAATCCCACCTGGGAGGGCCTAATTTCTGAAAATGCGATTTCTTTTTTACTATATTATTTTATTAGAATAATTAAATTTAATCAAGTAACAAACAAACAAAAATAGTTTAAAACCATATATAGAAAGGAAAATGGAAAATTGCTTTCTATTTTTCCACTTAATATTGTGATTCTGTCTCATATGTATATACATATTTATATTAACTGTAACTATTTCATAAAAAGTAACAAAAATAAAATTTCTTTGTAGACCTAAGTAGGAATTGACTTAAAATTTTATATATTACTTGTTTTCTAAAGCTTGTGGAATAATACTTCGTATAAATCACTTCAAAACATAAGAGAATTAATTACATACGTATTTCAGGCTTCGTCGTTGTAAAAGTATGTGCTCGTAATAAGCGGCGAATATACCTAAAAATTAAGATATGTAGCTTGGAACTATAGGTGTGCGTTATACGCCAGATTTTTACTGTATTTTTTTTTGTCTCTTTATAACTAGCAACAATGATGTATTATTCATAAAGCTAACTGGGCTGAAGTCTTCAAAGATCAGAACTTTGTTTGATTCTTTTTGTTGGGTATTTTTTAAATAAAATGGGAAGAATATCAAGTGCTCGAAGGGTCTGAAGATCTGTAAACCTTAGGACCACCCAAAGATTACGGTGCTGACTGGAGGGCAGTTATAAGCAGTAATGGTCATGCTGTAATATACTATAATTAATAGTTTGTGTTTCCACATCTTAATTTACGGGAATAATTTGAGGTATTGTAGACGTGAGGGAATTGAAAATTGCTTTTTATTTGGTTGTAACCTCTTGTTATTGCACGAATATATTTTATTAATGATGAATAAATGTAATAGTAAGGGGTTTGGTTCTCAGCCCTTCAAAATAAATATCCTTTATTACTGTAACTAAAATGGTTAGAATATTTAATAGTAATTATTTAATTTATCAATTTTATACAGAAAGATGATTTTATGCCTTTGAAATGAACATTTCTTAGAAATAAAAAAATCCATCCTTTCGTATTTTAAAGGTGGTCATTCACGCAGCATTTTCTGTATCTCTCTAATGCTGAAAAAGTTACCGTGGTAGCTTAGTGGTTATGGTCATGAACTCAATACCGGGATGCCGCGGGTTCGAATCCTGGTACCCCATAAGACCCGCCGTTTATAGGGGCTGATGAATGTTAAATCTGTAGTGGTTCAAAATCCTCTCAATAAGGTGGTGTGGAAATTAAGAGAGTGGGTGTCAGCTCTGATGTCGTCCTCTTTACTTGACTGAGGCTCAAAATTACGAGGTGCGTAGCCAATAGGCCCCGTTTTGCTTTATAGTGCGACGCTAATATAGTTCTCACTCCCTGATATTATAATAACGAAATTTAAGGATAATTTTAAAAGTATTTATTGATTTTATAGTCACACCAACTTTTAAAATCATTTTATGGTATTGATATTATTTTAATAATTTTTTTAAAACATGCCACTGAGTTTTTTTTAAAGATTGGTTTGTGGAGTAACATTTGAAAAGTTTTAAAAAGGTGAAAATTCGTGCACATTTTTATATAAATAATTTGCTTTAATGACTCGTTTGATAAAATTATTCTTTAAAATATTTATTTGTATAGTATTAATATGCAAGAAAAACTGTAAGATAAATATTTTTGTTTTTTCCAGAAACTCTTCCTTTTTGTTGTTGAATTTAACCTTTTGAGAAATTTTGATTTAAAGCATAAACTTACCATTAATCAGTGCATACTAGAAACGTAGTTTGTGGATGGCTGAAATGCTTCTGATTTAGCTAGAACAAGCATTTAACGCTTATTAGAAAAAGAAAGAAAAGTCGTAATGTTTTTTTGACAATTTTCGTAAAGTTAATAGATTTAAAACTGTATTTTATACTTTTTATAAGTCTTTTTCCAATCAAAGAATAAACTTTACTTAATTATTATATACAAGTTACGTTTTGTTTAAATTAATAGTATTTGTAGAGTTCTTACATTCTAAGATTTCATAATATATAGGCTAATGTTTCTAATGCCATCAGGTGGATGCCCTGGAAATACATCGTGGCTAGGGACTAAATTACGTCTGTCGTGAGCCGTAGATTTAAGCACCACGCAGGTGACAATATCTTTTGGCTCCATCCCACCCCAGTTTTGAAGCACATCCTTGAGAAGGGGGGGGGGAAGTCCAGTGGGCCACCCACCTCTCTTTTCCTGCCATCAACCTCTCGAGGGGACTTTCGGCTCGGCTAATTTTTAAAGTGCCCCTATGTTGCAAAGACGCAAAACATTTACAAACATCCATGCCTTCTCGAGGATTCAAACCCAGTCCTTACGGTACAGCAGTCAGTGTCATATATACAGTCGGACCCCTATTTTTAGCGAATTCATCGAGACCGGGCATTGTGTTCGTTAATTCGAGGTTATTCGTTGTATCGGGGTCCAAACAAAATAGAAATTTTTTGCATTTACTTTCTGGAAATTCTGTGATAAGCAACTGCATAAAAAATATCCATAGTTAGAAATTACACACTTTTATCCAAGAGCTAAAAGGAGCCGTGGTAACCAAGTGGTCAAGGTATCGAATCATGGCTGGCGTGTCATGAGTTCGAGCCCAGTACCACTGAAGACCCGCCGTGTAGGGGAGCTATGCACGTTAAATCTGTCGAGAGCTCAAACGTCCTCCTGTTGGTGTGATATGGTAGTTAAGAGAGGGGGTGGTGCCAGCTCAGGTGTCGTCCTCATCACTTGACCATTGTTCAAAATGACGAGGTTGTCGCCAAAAGCCATCGTGTAGCTGAAAAGTACGACGTTAATATTCAATCAACAGCTAAAAATACTATTACTCAATTATTACTCACAGTTGATTGGAAATTTTAAAGTACTGAGTTACAGATATTTTACAACGTTCTTTTTACTCCTGCGTCGAAATAGTTTTTTTTCTTCAACTTTATGCAGAGAAAAAAAATACCGCTCTGTTTATATCCAGCTGCATAAGGTGTGTTTTCACAGTTCCAATGTGAATCTTTAGAAAATGTAACAGTTTTGATAGGAATTTCATAATCAATTTCTGGCGTCAGAATCTTTCTTTATTGACTCCGACAAATCAACAATTTCTTTAACTTCAGTTGCACAGATAAGCAGCCCGTCATCAAATGTTTCAGAATGGTTAAAATCTTAAAGTATTTCTTGTATGGTGGGAAAAAAGGAATTTCCGGTCCTATTCAAAATGCACATGATAGGTTACACTCATGACTCATCTGCCCCTGTAAAATCTAATAATAGTTTGTACCCTCCCCAGTGGAAATTTAATGCTTACAAGAAAAGTCTTTCTGTTCCGAACAAAAAGAATATGTCATTTTAAAAAAATACAATTTTTTTCTATTACAAACCAATAAAAAAAATTTCCACCTGTTGAAATAATTCGCTAATTCGGAGTTTATTATTCGTTAAATAGGGCATTTTTCCTTAATTTTAATCGGGGAAAGAAAAACTTATTAAATAGAAGTTAGTTAAATTGGGGTCTATTTGCATATATAATTATTTTATTCCCATTTCTTGTCTATTTGTATAGTAAGTTTTACTTATCTAACTGACTAAAAACTCCAGAACATTTCTTGATTGATTTTGGAAGACCTTTTTTTCAATCTATAAAATTAGGTTTTTGCTGTGCATTGGTGGCCGCGGTACCCTAGTGGTCAAGGTAACGGACTCGTAGACGGTGTGTCATGAGTTTGAGCCTAGTATCGCCGAAGACCCACCGTGCAGAGGAGGCCAATGCACGTTAAATCTGTCGCTCAAATGTCCTCCTGTTGGTGCGGTGGGGAAGTTAAAACAGGAGGGTGCCAGCTCAGGTGTCGTTCTCATCACTTGACCATGGTTCAAAATTACAAAGCCTGTCGCCAAAAGCCCTCGAATTGCTGAATTGTGTGACGTTGATATTCCCTCACTCACTTATTCGCTCTGCGTTAGAAAGATGTTTTACAATATTTTGAAGGGGAAAAAATGTTTAGTTAAAACTATATATAAAACTAGAGAGAAAATCAAAATTTAATAAAACTAATTCTAAATTTAATACTCAGAGTAACTCTAAATTTAATTAAACTATGTTTTAGTTACAAATGCATTTGACTACCAAATGAATGTTTAAATTTATTAATTTCAAAAGTTGTTGCCATTACGTTGCGTCAATGTAACTCATCGATGACTGGATCATTATTTTACATTCTTATCAACTCAGATCGCGTCGTTAAAATTCAGATCACAAATTGGAAATCCCGATTTTTCGAAAGCAGTGTATAGTTTGAATGATTGGCACATAGATCTTGAAGATACATTGCATTAACTCTTTAGTATTAAACGGAGCAAGAAATAATCACATAAATGAAATTTTCTACACTTGCTTCTACTGTCGTATCATATGTTGAGATTTGAGGACATTTGAATTAACCTTAGAGATAACTGAAATCAGTGTTGCGCTGTTGTTAATCTTTCGACTACTAGACTACGCATTAAAAAGAAATCCATTTTTTATATTTATTTTAAACAGATAAATGTATCTTAAGAGAAGTATTACAATGTTTTAATAATATTATGGTTACAAATTTACAATAAGGCGCAATTTTCAGTACAATTTAGAGAAAAAGATTATTGGGAACATTGTTTTTGAAGAGGCACTAAATTGAAGTACAAATTAAAATTCGGAATTGAAATTTATTTATTTTTTCCTGCTTACAATATATTGCAGGGGTGTCCAACCCGCAGCCCGCGAGATCCATTACAATTTTACAAAATGCTACTATTTTTTGCATATTTTTTCTTTTGACAAATCCCATTGCTTTTTCTATTTTATCACGTTGCTTCCGAAACTCTCCGCTAATCTTTTTTTTTTTTCTTTCTGAAAATGAAGTTTATTAAACATCATAGGTCTCAAACTTAAAGGACGAAAACCAGCAACATCAATTACGATGGGCAAATTCTCGCATTTTGAGATCAACATGCAAAAACTAAATGAAACAGTTGAGAAACAAATATCTCACTAATTAAATAAACAAAAAATTATTTGATAATTGCATTATTATATTATCTATTTTTGTATGTATGAAAAACAATGAAAACAATAATAACACGTCATTCTGTTTTGAATTTTCACTTCTAATCTAATGTAATATACATTTTTATATGCGACCCATGGGATTATGATGTTTTTCTGAAGTGGCCTGCTATGTCATTTGGGTTGGCCTACCCCTGGATTAGAGTTTAAATAGCAAACACAATTATCAGGTTGAGGAATACTCCAAAGGTAATATAAATTATTATGAATATTAGACACATATACCATCTTTTGTTAAGTAAACAATTTTACTATGCTTTAAATATATTTCCATCAAGCTATTTTATTATACTGAATATTTAAATAGTTGTTTATAATACTTAGAGTACATTTGTCTTCCGGTTGTATCTGATGTCTGCATAATTACAATAATAAAACTGAAAGTTAAAATACTTCATTTCCTGCGCATAGAGTTCCTACAATTATAAACCTCTTTTTTCTCCCTTAAAAGATATTCAGTTACTGAAATGTGAAGAGAAAAAACGTCCGCATCATGCGATATTCGCAACATCCGCAGTAAGGTTTTTGTTCCCGAAAGAAAATTTATTTACTCTTACAGACTTCTGATAATGATAACGTCATTAGAAGTAAAACGAAAGAGTAACATGTATCATAATTTAAAAAAAAAAAAAAAAAAAACGTCAATTCCTACTTTGTTAGAAAAACGTACTGGCGCCATTTGTTGCAGTCAATTGTAACTACGACGGAGATAACGCAGAACAAATTTAAAATTAACGAACAAAATATTAAGTTTCGATGATTCTTTAGAAACCAAACATTTTGTTCGTTGAATCGGGGTCCAACTGTATTTTTAAAATGTATAAAATGTTAATGATGAAAACAGAATATTGCCTTATCTTTATAGTACATCGATATTTTTCGTCTGTTTTTCCAAGCTTTCTTTACAGAATTTTTTTCCCAAGAAATCCACTTTTGTATAGTTATTTTAATAACATAAACTGAATCTCTGTAAAAGGTTACAAAGTCAGTTAAAGAAAATTAGCAAAAAAGGAATGCTACACCAAGACTAAATTAATATGTAAAATATAATATCTAATCTCATTTTGAAAAGATTCTGGAAGTTATGTTACTAAATTTACGTATCGGTATGTGGAGAAACATTTTTTTTTATTTGTAGCAAAGAAAACAATGGGCAATTCTTTTTTTACTGTACCTAAATATTTTTTCGTTTCTTACATATTACTTTAACCGAAATGCAACTGACGTCTCAATTTTTTTTACCAATATTTAATTTTAAAACTATATTCATCAATAATGAATGAAGCATTCTCTGATTTACAAACTCTACCTTGAATCACAAAGTATAGACATTTAACTGTTGTTCGTATCCAGTTGACCTCAGTGAATATTTTGAAAGAAAAATAAATGTATTTGGCTGTTTTTATTAAATTCACCAGGTAGTTGTTTTACCAACATGGCATTGTCGTAAAACCACTGTCACACAAACGACATCCCCTCTCCCCTCAACATCCTTCTGTGTTCTTTACTTTTATCTCACAAGCTAAGAATAAATAAAAGATTATGAAAAAGAGAACTCCACTGAAGGGAAAAAGACTACTAGGTCAAAGGTGACCTGTCGCTGCGACCGGCACTCAGGTCACGGTCCCATGTTGTTTTCAACTTTCGTCTACTTCCCACCAGGAGTCGCCGCGAGTCAACACTTGGCCCCGTTTATCCGGCACTCCTCCCCCCCCCCCTTCCTAGTCTTCCTTTTACTGTACGCTTGGTTAGTCTCTTCACTTTCTTGTGCCTTTCCCACC
Source organism: Trichonephila clavata (assembly GCA_019973975.1). Lineage (NCBI taxonomy): Eukaryota > Metazoa > Arthropoda > Arachnida > Araneae > Nephilidae > Trichonephila > Trichonephila clavata. The sequence goes on along the minus strand of BMAO01035542.1, from coordinate 34,457 downwards.
AGAGTAAAAGTTCTTCATTCATGTTCCACGCACCCCCTCTCCCATCTCTCAAGGTTCCCCGGAAGGAAAGAGGCCCTTTAATTGTTCCACCGGGTGTGGTTGGGGGTTGCTAGACCATTCCCCCTCGTAGAGATTAGTCTATAGTGGGCAAAAAGGGGAATAGGGTGATGGTACACTATGTGTAAACTAACGTGGGAAGGGCTTTTTGCTGCGGGTAATTATGTCCTATGTTTGTAGTGGGGAAACGTTTTAATGTGTGTGTATATATTATGTACACTTCAGTGCCGATTGTAACTTTTCACTTGGAACGCGAGTTATGGACGGTTTTTTATAGGTGTGAAGAGGCGGCTTTATATGTATGCTTCAGTCGGTTTATTTTTTGTTCATTGTTTGAAGTAATATTTTTTTCATGAATTTGCTTTTTAGAATGCGAATAAGGAGTTTACTACAAAGAGAAATGTATCTCTATAGAAGACTTGACTTTTTTTATTGGTTGAAAGTGGTGTAAAAGCAGTTAAAAAGTCAAAACTTGGGATTGGAAAATTTATTTTGCCGTTATAAAATTGCTTTTTGTGATAAGTGCTTTCATATAGTTTGAAAGGACGGGGATTTTTAAAAAATAATTTGTTCTGCCATTTTTTTTTAAAAATACTTTTTAAATTCAAGGAATAGAAGTGGTACAGTATCTATCACAAAGAGCATATTTTAACCCTTTATAGAGCCATTTTTTTTTCTAATAATTTTATGTTAAAATCACTGGCGTAGCTAGTCCTGAGTGGGCCCTGTATTGAAATTCTTTAGGGGTCCTTTTTTGGAAAATAATTAAAAAAGGATGCATTATTAAAACTTATATGAAAGCTTCAAAATATGACACATGTTGGATCCCTGTAGTTCTGGGACACCGTATCGTTGGTGCGAATGATACGGTGGTAGTTGCACCCTTGATTAAAATATATTTGGAATTGATATTGATTTATAAAACGATATTCATTTAACTTTTTACATCTTGAGCTTTGTATCAGACATCTTGTGCTTTGCATTTCTTTTTATATCGCGTTACATGATATTTATAAGATGCAATTTGTAAATACTAAAATCTACAAAAGGAATTATGAATTAGATATATTTTGTATTCGAAATTTTAAGAATTTATACCTATTACTTTCCACAAAATTTCAGAAAACAGGGACCGACACACAAATGTATCTTATTTTCTTGTGCTTCAGTAGAGTACAAGTGATGATGCCTATATGTTTTTGTAAAAATGTTTCATAGTCATTAACTTCCAGTTAATCATGCATCATCTGGACAGTTTTCTTGCTGCACTGGAAACTTAAGGTCGTCTTTTCGTTTACGACTTGGAAATCCAGAAAACAGTTGTACTTGCAGCACAAATCTTCGGTGGGAAAATAGCTTTCCATCGACTTTCAAAAATTTATCAAGTTGGTAGGAAGTGCACGATATAAAAGGGTTAAGCAAGTAATAGATTTAAAAATAAAAAGAAATAAGATTCTCTGAAATTTTTATTTTATACATTTTCGTAAAATTTATCAAATACCTTTTTGTGTGTGAAACATATTCATTCCCTCCTTCTTATTGAGTTACATTTTGAAGCAATCCACGATTTTCATTTTTAAATATCGTTTTTATAATCGCCGAGAAACCTTGCTCTTGTCAAACTACTATTTTCTCTTGTTTTTTTTTTCTTTATGTGTTTTGAAAAATACTTCCTCATTCTTGGTTACATTTTTTTTCAGCCCACTACATCGTCTTTTTTTTTAAATTTTTTTATTTCCAATACATCTTCAATGACTTCGAGTTGCGCTTCCCCAAATAATGGACTCCTATAGGGGGAAAAGAAAAAAAACTTATTCCCATGTGACTTTTTCCACTCGAAGTCGCCTGGAGGTGAATAAGATATGTGCCAAATTCGAAACACTTTTGATCGCCAATCGCGAACTCTCAAAAACAATTTGTTTGGAAGTATGTACTTATGTTAAAAATCTTAGTTCACGCACATACATTTCTATTTTGAAATTTCTTTGAATCAAAAATACAGAAAAGAAATAATTTCATATTTTTATGCAAATCCATGCATTTAAGGTTAAAGCAATCATCCATATAATAGAAGTGTTCTGAAAAATCTGTAATTTTGTAATCTTGAAAGTTTGGATTGTTTTTTGAAACGTTTCGTATAGATTCGCTGCTGCGGAAATCTATCTTAAATTTAAATGAATTTCTTGTAAATGTTTCAGTTAAAAACGTTTTCTTGTTTGATGACATTTTTCCATCCGAGTTGAGATGTCGTGATTTTATTCGATTCTTTGATATTATTTTTAGAACATTTGATAAAATTGTTAGGTATACAAAATTAAGTGAAGGAGAGGATAAATATAAATATATATTTCATTAATTAAGATTCGGATGTTATTTATATTTAATCATAGAATTATCATAACGTTTAATTTTGTTTTTGTGTTGTATTATTTTAAAGCCATATTTATCTAAAATGCGGGCAGTTGTTACCATTACACGTCATCAGAGTGGCCCGGGAAACTACTGTATTTATTCTAATCTAAGCCACCATCGAGATATATTCTAAGCCTCTAAGCCCCAATTCTCTGAACGTTTTTCAGAAATTTTTTTTGAAATGTGTAAGAGGTTCGTCACAATAACCGATACTTAAAAAAAAAAAGTTTTTTGATGTGTAACATCTTTCCTCTCGGTTGCTGGATATTTGTGGTAGTAATTTCGTGAAAAGGGACGGGAATGCGTAACAGGAAACCGGGGAAGCGCACGCTATTGGATTTGAACAATGAGCGCAAGCGGTGGTGTCGATCGACTTGGCCTGTCCCCCCCCCCCCTTATAGTTATTTTACTAATGATAACCTGTTTTTGGTACGGAAGGGCTAACACACTAAAACATCAATCCCTATGCTAGTACTATGGTGCCATTTATTAGATGATCTGGGGTTGATATTAGGGGGATCGATAATACTACCTGTTTGGTTAAGAAGTACAGGGACACGACAACCCTAGGTGCCCCCCACTGGACAGCATTTTGCCAATAGCTCGACACCTGAGCCTCTCAATCCACTCGGACCTAGCTCATTCGGTCTATCTGCCTCCATTGAATATTCTCACCGAATTTCTTGCTCATAGGGTTATTCCTTGTATTTTATTTCAACGTCTTAAACTTTTTAAAACTTATTAAACTTTTTAAAATCTGTAATATCTTGAATGCATTTGAGTCTCTGCTTTGAGATTTGAACCACAGGTTCCCCTAAGCGAGACCCATCCATTTATCTACTTAGCCCTCTTTTGGTAGGTCTAAGGGAGCTCCAGCACTAAAATATCCCATGTTATTCCTATGGGGTTGGGTAAAAATATTGCTCCCTGTTGAATTGAGCTAGGGTCTTGATATTTGGAGGTTAGATATTTTTACGTCATATTAGGAGGTGTACGATACGTTGATGAGATACGATGCACTACAATTTTATTCAACTATTTTAAACTTTTTAAAATCAAATCGCAATAACTCTGAGGGTTTTTTGACGTCACACTCGGAATATTCACGGCCCATCCATGTAACCTATCTGACAAGGCCTCAGCTAGCTATTACACCATAGTTATCACAAGTCTCCGCTCTTCCTCAAATTGAACTAGAATAATTTTTTTGATAAAAAATTACATTACTCCTTGTATTAGTTAAATAAAATTTGCATTATTCATAATTATTCGATAAAAAATTATTTTCTATCATAGCCGATTAATTTTTTTTCAGGATTTAAGTTACTATTGCGTATTTACCACGATAACATGTCAGATGTTACACATCATATGCTACTACTGTAAGGCTCGTTTCTTTTTTTAATTTAATGAGAAATAGTAAGTTAATAATTTATTTTTTTTACCAGTATTAAAAACTTTTATATATATATATATATATATAATTACTCAAACCGTCAATATCCTGTTTCGAAAATGAATCGTCACTCCCGTTGTCACAGCTGACTTCGGATTTGGTGCTGGCATCGTCATTTTCCCATACGATGTCATCTTTCTTGCCATCTAATGCATTTGTTATGCAAGATTTTTTTAAAAGAATTATTAAAGACAGTTGAACACTTACGAGCAAAAATTCCGTTTTTTTTTCTGCATATAAAATTACCTTCCTGTTCATACTTGCGTCATAGAGAACTCTCGTCTTGATTCTATTACCAATATCATTTATGTTTAGGTGATTAAAAGGAAGCGCGCGCGCGTATACAATAAAATTTCCTTGATGCGAGCAGACAACCGATGCTTAGGATAGACTGAATTCTGGAGATAAATTGCGGAATGGGATAAGTCATCGATGCAAGTTGACAGAATGGACGGTTACATTTTTCCTTTTGAAACGCGTGGAAACTCAATTTCCCCATCCAACAAATCCCTTCGATTCTAAGCCGCACACGATTTTCAGTAGTAAACAGTAGAAAATTAGTGCAGCTTAGATTCGAGTAAATACGGTATTTTGGTTAGTCAACCCTGTTTTAGAGTGATGTTATTTCAAACAAACCAACAAAATTATATTATAATATTATTTTCCAGGCATTAATTCTTTTTTTACAAATGCTTCTGTGCTTTGTAAACGTCACTCCAAAAGAATTAGTTTATTTTACTTCCTTGTCGCGCTTTTAATGATTCAACAGATCGAAAAAGATTATCAAGCGTTACACCCTATTGTTTTCCTTTTTTTAACTTAGATATTTAATAATTCACCACTTAAATTTTTTCTCAAGGTACTTTCTTTAATTCTTAATGGTCTTGAGCCCTCCAAGATTTTGAGTAACAATTTTTTCTTTAATCGCGGGACTGGAAAAACTGTGTTTATCACAACTTTATCTCTTTAAAAACTGCCTCGTTCGCGTTTTTTAAAACAAGACGATGCAATGTCACATCATCCGCGTGTTGCAACCAGTCATAGAAGAACCTTAACGGAAACCATAAGATTCTAAAAGCTTCCAGTTTAGGAAACTGCAAAAGCTGAGATCTCCAAAATCGAACAGAAGAGGCTTAAGTGTGTATCGCTACAATATTTGCTTTGAGTTTTGTCGCTGTTTGTGTTGTGTGCGTTTTAATCAACTAAAATAACAAACTCCTCAATCCTTCAATGACTTGCAACAAATTAGTAGATTCTACCAGCAAAATGTCTTTATTCCAGTGAAACCTTCTACACACTCATATTTGTAAAATAGTATACTTTTTCATCTATAAATATTTTGAAATCTCTTAATACATTAATTGCAGAATACATTATTTAAATGGATTATCGATATTTAAGTGGCAAATGACAATATGATTTTATATATTCATGTAATTACTCTACATATTTCGTGTAATCACTGATTTAACGGCGAATTACTTTTACCTTATAGAGCTATGAGCTTATCCCGAGCTAACTTATCTAAAATTATTTCTTTCCTCATGACCTTAGGCTGTTGAATTAGTATATATATATATATATATATATATGTTATTTGAATGCCTTAAGATAATGGCTTATCAATTGGACACTTTTGTTATTACACTTTTGTTTCTCTAATTCATTCATAAACCTTCAGCAGTCATTGTTAAGGTTTATCTCCAATCCGAATTGAAAAGCCATCCAGTCTCTCATCAAGCTCATTCCGCAATCTATTCAATTAATATTCATTAGATAAGTTTTGCAAGTTGTTCATTAAAACAGATCACCACACTTGCTGTTGATGCATTTTTTTCTGTCCTCTTCTGTATTTACCTCTCAGCAAGAAATGGTCCTATCGATACCCAATCTGGTATTTTAATTTCAATCTACCCTAATCATTATCGTGGCTATCGACACGTTTCTGGTAATGAGAGACCCTCTCTTACGGTCACTTCTGTATTATTAAAGGAACATTAGAGCTGGCATATAATCACTAGTGATTGGGAACCCGATGAAGGGAACAAGCTTGATTGGCAGAGGCGCTTGAATTCCAGTAGAATATTACGTCGATAATGTTTTGTGAAATGCCACCTGGCGATTTGTGAGCGAAGTTATATAATTGATGGTTTGGCTGTAAAATTGAAGTAGGGCTGTGCCTAAGATACTTCGTCGCTAATATGTGAATGGAAGAGAATTACATAAAAAGAAAATTTCTGAAGAAATTATTGTTTTCTTTTGTATCGTAGTACTATAATCTGTTTTCAGTGTATGGTTGTTGTTTAATGAAAGCTTATCAATCATTGTGAGTACTCCCTGCGATTCATTGAGTAGGACTATTTTTAGAAACGATGAGTAAAAATTGGGGTAGGAGCATTCTCGTATGATCGTATGTTACTTTTTTAGAAAGTTTTGCTAATTTTTATTTCTTTAAAAATAATTTTCTATAAATTTTTTTGCGTTATTTGTAATATTAAGTGTTAAATGGGCCACATTCTTGATGGTCACGTGATAAAGGTAGTTACGTATTCTCCATTGAGTTCAATACTATCATTAGATTCGTATTTGTAAGACTTATATACAATTTCAAATTTGCTAATTGAGTAAAGATAATAAGTTAATATATTATTGATACAATTGAGATTGTGATAATTGAGTTGAAATATATAGAATTATTAAAAAAAATTTCAAAATTTTGCTTAAAAACTTTTTTTGTTACATGTGTAGTTTTAAATTAAGTACATTTTGTTACCTATGTTCATTATTATTGCTGATAAATATAAATTTATTGAAAAAAAAAATTTACAAAATCATAAGTTGACAACAATGAGGCACATATACTAATTGGATGAAAACACGAAATTGCATTTATCACGTGACTATGACGTCGCATGAATTTTTGAACTAATTTACTTAAAACACGTGAGTGAAGGTATCACGTGATTATGACGTCATATGAATTTAACCTATTTCAATATTCTGCTCTTATTGAATGATTCATAAGTAACCAAATTCATTACGTTAAAACACTCCAATTTTTTTTTTTTTATGATTTTACAAATATTTAAAACAGAGAAGACCTTAGTGTCTCATAAATATTCAATACAATTTTTTACAAATTCATCAAAAGAGCAGCAAAATTCCTTAGCATGTTTCTCCATATATAAACACGCAAATTAATTGTGTTGAAAAGTACTGAGGCTTTTAAATAGAAAAGTAACTGTAAGAGAGTTGCAAAAAATTTTCACCAATGTTTTTCGGAAGGTTATAGGGTAGTCGTGGTAGCCTAGTGGTTACAGACACGAACTCGTAGCAAGCGTGTCATGAGTTCGGGCCCTAATGTCTTCGAAGACCTACCGTGCAGAGGAGTTGATGCACGTTAAATCTGTCGAGGCTGAAAATCCTCCTTCTGGCATAATGTGGTAGTTCGGGGAGGGGGATGCCAGCTCGATTTAGACTGTACGTTTACATTGAAAAAAAATCCACTTGTTTCCTTTTGTATGTTTTTAATATTCCTACTGCTTTAATCGCAGTTTTTCTGCATGTGCAATACAAACATACCGTATTCAGGCCTTCACTTTGTATAATAACTAGATGTACAATTTCTGATTCTTCAGTTTTGACAGTTACTTAAATCTGATTGACACTGACCTAACATACTTTCTGGATCTAAGAGCAAAAGAAAAATGTCTTCGCCTTTGTTCTTTTTATCCTTTTAAGGAATCCCCCCCCCCCACAATCCTTTTGACATTCAGCATGACCTGGGCATAAGTTAACCTTTTAGGTCAATGCTTTAACTATACAATAGTATTCCCAATCCTCAAGTCTCGCTGTGTATCGATAACGTCAGCAACGTTTGTCAAGGCATTAAGACTGCAGAATTAATCACTGCTAACTTGTCAAGCTCGTCACATTCACAATTTCATTATTCCCCAGTTCGAATCTGTAATTACCCATATGCATTATTCAATACTTCCTACCACACTTGACAGAGAGTAAAGGTCATTATGCTTTTTAAATACAATTATCCGGTGAACGACGGATTAAGACAGAGGAAAGATTGACTAGCATTGCTGTTCCAAAAGTGTTACGTCTTGCATTTCTTTTGTATTTGTCGGGAAAAAAAGGAAAGATGTGTTTTATTGTACAGTATTAGTAGATGTTTTTGTTGCTGTACCTCTAAGAACTGAACTTCTGTGAGTTATTCGACTTTATTTCTCTTTCAGTTAGACTTTCCGAACTGAATTTACAGCTATAAATTATTTGATTTGAATAAAATGAACATTAATATTGATTTAAATTAAATATAATACTTGTGCGGTAACCTTGAAATCTTGAGAGTAACATATTTTATAAATTAAAAATCTAACATTTTTCAAATGAAGGGTAAAACTAAAAAGAAAGCAATATCGATTTGTTCAAGATACTGATTATCTTGATATGACAAATCTAATTTGCATATGACAAAGGAATTATGACAATATGAAAAATCTTATCGCTCCTTTTTCTTTATACATTGTTAACTATCTAAAATGCAACACATAGAAGGCAAGAGTTACTAATAAAGCTAAATTTATCAGAGATCTGCAAATTCTCTCATTGCTCATCTTCCTTTGTGTATTGCTAGCTAACCAAAATGTAACCCCATAAAGGAAAAGAGATATCAAAGCTAATTTTTTTTTAGATATCTGCTGTTAGAAATAGTGTAAAGGGGAAATGACTGAATATATAGTCGTCTGCGAGATGAAAAAGACGATAAAATGAGTACTTAGTGCTGCTGCAACGGCTGGCTGTAACTGCTGCAAAAACCGCCTCCGCATTGAATGAAAAAGACTTGATCTTGTTGCGGTATGTCAGCTTATGCTTCTTTCACACATTGCCAAAATGGATCTTTTGTAGCATTGAGTGGTGTATACTAACCAATCGTTCTTTAATCATCGACCAGACGTGTTCGAGGTCAATAGATTGGGAAAACATGTACGCACCGCAGCAATGCAATCTAGTGAATAAAGTCTTGACCACACAGTGGCGTACACAAGAGTGAGGCTTGGGAACTCAAATCCCTCCCACACACTTAGAGATTTTTAATTTCTACCCTAAAAATTATGCTTCGGTGCTTTCGTTTACTTGTTTTTTAGATAAAGGTAGTCTTGACCATTAGATGCCACGTGTGATCATTCACCGTCCTGTTGGAATTGAGCCTCAAGCAAGCTCTGAATATAAATGAGGACAACACACCTTCAGAAATATAGCTCTTACTGGTCATTATACTTGCAGGGGGTTCAAAGATTAGCTGGTGTGGAAGAGAAAGCCCACTCAAGTTTTAATACCAGGTTCAAGACAGTTATAGGGATGCATAAGGCAACCGTTAAGCAACTTCTTTCCACAGTGTCACCAAACTCTTATTCGACAGCGTGGTGTTTGTTGATTGAAGCGTGATTCGTCTGTAAAGATAATATTGTTCCATTCGATGATTCGTGTCCGACGTTTAATTCATCATGAAAAAGAAGAAAGTGGCTTTGAAACAAAGACAGTTGCAGGAATGGACGTCTTGTAGACATTCTACTTTGGTGCAAACAACGTTCAAAGATATGTGTGGTCACAGATCATTATGTGACAGACCGTTTTGGTTGTGATATGGTTCTCCTGATGTGACAGGAGTTATCCATCACTGTCAAACGCGCAATATGTTAATCTTCACGTGTAGTAGTGCGACAATGCAATCATTGCTGTTGATCAGTTTCTCCCTCGTGTATCAAATCCGCATCACTGTTGCTTGATTACGTCTGACACGATCACAGATTTTTCGGAGGGATAATCCTCATTCTCTATTGATAAAAATTCTTCCTTATTCGAATTTACAAACGAGCTCATTGTTCCCTCTTTGTAGCAAATCGAAACTTAAAACATTTTTAGTTTCAACATACCGCATAAAAAAAGTAGTACCAGTATATCAAAACGACATTCTGTTCTCCCTTTATATATAGCTCTTGTTGGTGGTGCTTCAAATGCCCATGATGTGAGTCTGCGCAAGAAGATGCTACTCTTGTATATTCCATCGCACGAAACGTACGGTGAAAATTTCATGCGGTTTGGATGCTACCGTATGAAATTTTTGTGAAAAATTTCATGAGGGGGGCTAGCAGTTTATTTCTTACGATTTTTTATCATCACTAAAAATTAATAAAATGAATTTGTGATGAAAATAACAGAAATGCTTAGTTGTACATTTTTTGTGACGCACAAGCCTTCAGGTTATATACCGTATTTATTCGAATCTAAGCCGCACCACAAATTCTCAACAAATTTTTGTGAATAATGGAAAGTAGAGTAGAGCAGTTTATCGATATCCAATTTTTCCAAAGTTAAAATAAATTTAAAATGAGAATTAAGATGAAATGGACAATTAGCTATTTTACCAATATTATAAACTTTTTATCTATACATGAACCTGTAATTAACCTATCAAATGATTTTTTTCCCTTCGATTCTAAGGCTTATTCGATTTTCAGCAACATTGAAAAAAAGTGCGGTTAAGATTCGAGTAAATACGGTATGCCTCGTTCCAGCAGTGTTGGTTTTGTACGCAATGTGTTGGATGAAGTAGAAATTGGTACTTCGTTTGTAAAAAAGTTTGTAAAATATTAAGAAAAGAGTTAATATTCTTTGGAAACAATTGATTCTTAAAGGATTTGAATAAACGAAAAAATTTGTCAGTAGGGAATGGGATTGAATTGAAAGAAACATGAAGCATCGGAAAAAGGAAAAAGCCAAAGGCAAGAAAACTCTGATTTAACTGATATCTTTTAAATGGATCAACCTGTCTTTTGAAATGCACTGCGTAGAATAATTTTTCTTATTACACTTTGGTGAGAAGGAACGTTTATTAACGTCCACTATATATAAAGCAACACGAGGACTACTGGCGGTGTATCTCATACACCTAAGCTGGCGCACACACACACAACTCTCCCTCTCCAAATTTCCACACTACTCCAACAAAAGAACTCAAAGCCACGTCTGATTTAACGTGCATCAGACACTCTACACGGCAGGTCTATAGTAGCGCAAGGACTCCCAACTCATGACACGCCGTCAACGAGCTTCTAGCCATAATCATTAGGCTGTCACGGCCATCTATTTCTCTTTGGGGAAATTTTTTTTTTCGCATTCAAAATTTAATAATTCATTACAAGTGCAATTTTTAGTTACAGTAAAAACAGAATGATTTATGTTTTGCTTTGGATTATTTCTATAAATCAATTTTCTTAATTAAATGAGTGCTTCTCTGTAATTTATTTTGAATGTCCTACAATCAGAGAAACGTTTTTCTTTTTACGATCTGACCTCGTAAATGTCTAACAACTTATTTAAATAAGACATTTGAAAGTCTGGAAATAAAGCTGACAATAATTGAAAATGATGAATTGATGACTGGTTTAGAATATTAAATCAATAATTATTATGTTTGGTTTGTCACTTCTGGTATCAAAGAACGCGGAGCATTTCAAAACATTTTCTGGAAAGCTAAAAAAAAAAAGAATTATGCACCTTTCAATTTTTTTTTGTAACAGCCGTCATAGTTTCTTTCCAATATGAATAGTCCGTGTAAAACTGAAATCCTCTTTATGTGTTTCAAGCATTTGTAATTTACTTTAAAACAATAGATGTAATTAATAAAGTATAGAAGATCGTGTGAGCATTTGTATTACCGTTCGTGCCTGCTTTCACCACTAATGAGCTAATTTTCAAAACAATCTTAAAGGGTGAAACAAATTATTAAGATTTTTCTTCGAATAAAGTTAATTTACATAAAAATATTGTATTTTTTAGTCATTGATTGACCTTAATTTATATGTAATCAGTTGAATCCACTAAATGATTGCAAATAAAGACAAATTATTCAAAATTTTAAGACATGTGAAAAACCATTTTTTTGTTGTTTTGTTTCGAAACTTTCAAACTGTTTTTCTTAACTTGGCTACTTTCTTGACGCATTTTAAAGACAAACGATTTCAAGGCAGTCTGCGTAATCTTAAAAAATTAACAGCATTCAGAACACTTTTTTGAAGAGAAAAAAATAACCATTAATAGTATATTCTGGTCTTAATAATTTATGTGTTACAATGTCTCGAAAAATTTTAAATAGACATTAGGAAATTTTTCTTTCTTAAAATTTGTTTCTAATTTAGATTAGGACCTTTGCCATTGCTCGGAGATAGCTTTAATATGTCATTGATTGTGATTATTTTTATCTATTTTATTTCTCTAATTACCATACAAATTCTTTGAATAACATTAAGTCTACGACGAGATAAGCATGTATCATGTGAAGATTTTTGTTGTTGTTCTAGGTCCAGAAAACATTTTTCTTTGTGGAATGAATTTAATATTAAGTTTGATAAAATGTTTTAATTTAACTTCATTTCAGAATGGAGAAATTTCTTATTTAATGCGTATCTGTTTTATTCTAACATTTTTAATTTAAATATTACCTAATTAATTATTTAGAGCAGTGGTTACCAAATTTTTTTGATCGCGTACTCTAAAACGAAAATAATTATGAGAGAGATACCTCCCCCCTCTTTCAAATGAAGCTGCGGACTGGTAATTACTATTGTAGACCTAGTACATTTCCCGAGAGCTTGTATCACTTTTTAATGGGGTACCATATGTGTGGATATCAATTGTGTTACAATGTATTTTTTTGATGTCCAATTTCCACAGAGGGAGGTGCCTGAGTTCTGGCAATGCGAATTTTGCTGAGAGCATCCAAGCCAAACAGGAACTCAAGACATCTTTTACATGCCACATAATCATACGACATGGATGCAATCGATTTTTCGCATCATGAAAATTCACCGATTTGGACCGAGGTCGAACCCGATAACTTTGGGCGTACAAGGCCAGCACCTAACTAACTAGGTACCTCATATTTTATATATTATCAGGCTACTTCTTTGGAGTACCCCTAATGTGACTTTGTGTACTCTTTGGGGTACGCGTACCCTGCTTGGAAACCACTGATTTAGAGAATCAATACTGTTATTATATTTTTATTAAAATATGTAAGAATTATTGTTATTTGTAATAATACACTTTTGGAAAATATTTGAATTATATTGTACAAAGTTTTACCAATAAAATATTCAACAGCCATCCCCCCCCCCCCAGACACTTTTCAGAAATATTTAACTCCCAAAAAATAATCTATCGTAACACCGGTTATTTCTGTCTATTTCTAATAAATTAAGAACTTATTTGTGTGACATTTGCATTTAACACATTTTTTTATTGCTAATGCGCTGCGGATTGGTGTTTTACCGTTGCAGACCTTGTACATTCCCCGGAAGCTGGTATCTCTTTTTAGTGCGGGACCATAGAGGCGGATGCCAATCTCCGCTGATAATTTTGACGCCCAGTTTCCTCCCTAGAGAGGGCGATGCGAACGTGTACTAGGATTTAAGTTTGCCGAGAGCACCCAAGCCAAACAGACACTCTAGGGATCTTTTACATGCCGTATAATCATGCGACATGACCGCTGTCAATTTTCTGCATCATGAAAATCCACCGACTTGGGCCGGGGTCTATTTAGACTTTTTTGTATATCATATACACATTATTTGAATTATTACTACGGGAGTACCCTCTGTAAGCCCAACGGCGGACCAACCCCCATGTACTAATTATGAAACTCTGTACCTACTCATTGTTCAAATTGTAAAACTACAATACATGTATTTGTATTGTACATGTATTATGTAAATTTCATAGATTGTACATGTATTATGCACAATTCATAGATTGCACATGTATTATGCACAATTCATAGATTGCACATGTATTATGTAGTTCTAATTTGTAACCATTATATTGAACAGGACTTACTGTCTTTTTTTATTATTGTTCTCGTGAGATAAATAAATTACATCGTCACGAAATTTTTTTTTCATGTATAGTGAGGCATGTATTACTTGTTATACAACGGACGGAGTTGGGTATGTTCTCAATGATATTTGCATACATTTTTATTGATCGGTCTGAAATTCTTCGTCAAGAAAGAAGTCGGTTAAAAAAAGCCATCATAACACAAGGAATTTTATTTCAAAATATTCTCTGCGTATACTCGGTTCCCGCTAATCCTAAGCATATCTCAAATTCAGTTCTTCTCATGGACAATAATGCAAAGCATTCGTAAGATAATGTAACATTGCAATGTGGCAACTTTCTTTGCATTGTTAATTTCAATTGGAATGTGTTTGTTCCAGCCGCTCAGCGATGTAGCAACTTATATGTAAAAAGAATATTAATATTAAAGCAACGACCTCTCTCTTTTTTTTATTTCCATGCTATTTGCAATCCCGCTATGTGTGTAAAGGAAAGTAAAAAAAAGTTAGCTACCGCTAAAAATAAAAGCTTTCATTCGATTACAAAATTCCTGCGCGTCATTCTGAATTGCAAATGCTTGTCGTGAGTGAAACTCAAATATTTAAGTGAATGTCATTCTTTTTGCGAATTTTTTATACAAGAAGATGGAAAAGAGCAGTCTTGTGGGTTTAGGGAGATGAAGCAATTAAAAAGAAAAAAAATGGCGTTCCTTGTTTATCGCCAAAGGCTATTGAATAAATTTGACATGATGCTTTGATGTTACTTAAGCTGTATTTGTTTTCATAGGCATTGTGAAATAACTAATTCATACTTTTCGTTAGCTTAAGTATGCAGTTTTTTTAAGATTCGAAATGAAAAATATTTATGTTAAGGTATCCGACTTCTTGCGAGAACTTTAAAAAAATTTTAAAAAAATGGTGATACGGGGATTTTTTTTACTGTTTTTAGATTAGTTTAATACATTTTAAGAAAAATATGCTTTAGTTAAGAATAGAAAAAAAATTATTATTACTAAAATGGGAAAAAATGGATAAAAATTGACAAAAAATAACATAAACGGGGCCCTTCTTGTACCAAAAGTGTATGAACAAATTTTCAACTCTGATATGTTGCTATCTTATCCATGTTTGAAATGATCTTCGGGTTAAGAGATATTTTAAATTTTACTAAAACTAGAGAACTTTATCTTAATTATTATATGAAATTGCTTAAAAAAACATTGATTGTATTAATATGAAGGACTGTAAATTTTGTAATAAAATAGTGATGGATAAATCTGAAGGTTAAAACACTTCTAATATAATACAGAACGTACACAAAATATTTCAGTTAATTACTTTCAAAATTTTTGAGCAATCGCTGTCCCCGTTTGAGCATAATCAAAAACACATATTTCGAGTAATATGCGTTTTAAAGTATGACATCTTGCTTAAAGTGATGGCATCTGCTTTTACTAAAACACTTGTAGTTTTTGTTCTAGCGAACAGAAAATAATAAACTTGGTATTTTTATAAAGCCAATAAGATGGGTTATAAAATAAAATCATAAAAAGAATTAGTCGATTTTTGGCAAAATTCACAATTTTAGGGGAGTTTGGATACTTTAAAAGTAATTCCAACTTGATAATGTATGAGCTTGCATCGCCTTTAAAATATTATATTTTTTATGAAATACTGTTGAACCACCTGTTTTTGTGCTGTCCTTTTTTATGCGATTTTATTTTTGTGCAATTTGTTTTGTGCGATCTTTTTTAATGCGGTATATGAATTTCAACGGCTTGTGCGCCACTGTTATGTTTTCTATCAGTGTACATATATACATTTCAAGACGCTCTATTCATTGGTTGTAAATAGTCTCTCGACAATGCACGTTCAATTGTTTTCTCTCAGCGCACTAGCAGCGCACACTTGATTGAAGGCCAAATTTCCAATGACAGTGACATTTTCACTAAATTTGATAGATTATGAAAACGGACAAGAAGAACTGGATTCTTTGAGAGCGGATAAAATATATGCAGGAACCCAGATTTCCAACAAATAGGAAAAGTATTTTCCTAAAACAGATACCACAATTCCAAAAAGTGCTTCGATATCTGGTTATCGTGACGTTCACAAGCAACTGTCCAACCGACCGTCGTCACAAAAACTTATCACTTACTTTTGGTGCCAAGAAATAAATCAATTGAAATTGGATCTTAAAGTGTGTGATGAAAGCGATTGTGAACTAATTCATCGCAGAAAGATGCGTGTTTTGGATTACGATGAACAGCAGTGAATTATGTATGTGCATTTTGAAAATTTCTCCATGTATACGATGAGAAATTAAATGTTCTTAAAATGTTTCCATGTGGAATTAAATTATTTATTTTGTTTAAAAGTACTTTTTCTCGTAAATTTCGTAAAAAATTGACGTGTTTTCTAGGTGTGACTTTTTTTATGCGGTCTCTCTCCGCCGCACAAAAAAGATTTTCTGTGGTACGTCAACAAAGTTGTTTATTATACACTTCTGGCCACCGTAAATGCAACACCCTGAAGGAAGCACGCAAATAACATGAAGTTTACAACATGCATTAGCGGAGGTGAGATATGCAAATGATTAGAGTTTCAGCGCAGACACACATCACGCACGCCTGTGGCGCCACCTCAAAGCGCCATTTAAGGCTTGGAGATTTCGACGATTTCAAGTTCGGTTATTGTGTTTTTCTCTCGTGGTTTTTTCAAAAAACGATCAGTTATGTCTCGTAGAAAACAGCGATCAGCTTTTGATCAAGTATCCGAGTTCGACAGAGGAAGGATAGTGGCCTACCAAAATTGTGGATTATCTTTCAGGGAAATCGGTAGTCGTGTTGGACGAAACCAATTGTCATGCGGATATGTGACCGTTGGATGCAGGAGGATACGACGTCGTCGATCGCATCCACCTCAGTGCACCACTTCACGTGAGGACAGGCAAATTGTGCGCATGGCAGTGACAGATCGCTCAGTCACATCACGAACCATAGCACAGCACATTGAGTCTGTAACGCATCATTCAGTGTCTGCGCTTACCATTCGACGCCGTTTACAGCAGAGTGGTCTGTCCGCAAGACGTCCATTGCTTGGTCTACTTTTGACGCAGAACCACAGACGTCTCCGCCGCCAATGGTGCGATGAAAGAAGGATGTGGGTGGCAAAATGGAATGAAGTTGTTTTTACTGACGAGTCACGCATCTGTCTGCAACACCATGATGGTCGGATTCGAGTCTGGAGACACCGTGGAGAGAGGATGCTGAACAGCTGCGTTATGCACCACCACACTGGTCCTGCATCGGGTATTGTGGTATGGGGTGGTATTGGATATCACTCTCGCACTCCTCTAGTACGCATTGCCGGTACTTTAAACAGCCAGCGCTACATCTCCGAGGTGTTGGAGCCAGTTGTCCTTCCTTACCTTCAGGGCTTGGCCACAGCCATATTTCAACAGGATAATGCGCAACCACACGTGGCACGCATTGTCCAAAGATTCTTCGTCAATCACCAGATTGAATTGCTTTCCTGGCCGGCTCGCTCTCCGGATCTTTCGCCGATAGAAAACATGTGGCCCATAGTTGCTCAACGATTGACCCAGATTACACTCCCAGCTGCCACGCCAGATCAACTTTGGCAACGTGTGGAAGCTGCTTGGTCTGTTGTACCCCAAGAACACATCCAAAGTCTCTTTGAATCAATGCCGAGGCGTGTGGCAGCGGTGATTTCCAACAATGGCGGCTACTCTGGCTACTGATTCTGGCAGGAACCACACTTCACAGAAGTCTATAAATGTAATCATTTGATACTTGGTCAACATGTTATCTACAAAATAAATTTTGATGTGTTATCTCTTGTCATTCTTGGCGTTGCATTTACGGTGGCCAGCAGTGTAATTGACGTGTTTTCTAAGTGCGACTTTTTTTTATGCGGTCACTCTCTGCCGCATAAAAAAGATTTTCTGTAGTACGTCGACAAAATTGTTTGTTGTATGTAAGTATTTATGAAATGTTCGCATATTATTTTGTGCGGTCCCTATCTTACCACACAAAAACAGGTTTTACTAAAGCATATATATATATATCTAAAAACCGTGTTTCTGATCGGATTTTTGTTTAATCATTTTTAAGTCTCGCACCCCTGAGTTAGGAAAAAAAAACCTCTGTATTAATGCACAGAATCGCGATACTTGGAGTGAATGATTGAGAGTAACATTAACGTCTCCCTATAAAACTACATGATGGCTTTTGACGGCGGATCTCATAATTTTGAACTATTATCAAGTGACGAGGACGACACCTGTTTTGGCAGCCCTCTCTCCGAACTACCACTCCACCCCAAAAGGGAGCTCGATAGACTTAACATGCATCAGTCCCCTCTACATGGTGATTCTTCAGTAACATCATGCGATCGTTGGAGACAACCCCAAAGAGAATTATGGCCGGCAGATCACTGTGTTAAGTTGTGTGAAAACTGTTATGTTTTAAATCTAATTGAACTTAATTGTTCTTACGTGGCCGCAGTAGCCAAGTGGTCATGGTTAAGATCGCGTCGTTTTCGAGTCGCTGGCTCCGAGTCTTGAGGTCATGTAGAGGGGTTGATGCATGGGGCTCAAAATCCTCATATTAACACTGTATGGAAGTTTGAAGAGTGGGGTGCCATAGCTCTCAGGTGCTATCTTCATCACTTCACCAAGGTTCAAGATTCCGAGGTATGTCGCCCCAATAGTCCTTTAGTGTGACATGAATAAAAAATCTGCCGTGGCTCAGCCTCCTCACTTTTGGCATAGTGTCGAAGTTAGAAATCAGGGGGTGCCGGATCAGGTGTCGTACTCGTCACTTGATCGCGGTTTAAAATTACAACGTCCGTCGCCAGTAGTCCTCTTGTTTCTTCAAAATGTAATGTTTATAAACATTTAAAGCCCTTACTGCATATAAAGTAGAAATTGGGTATGTGAGGTTTACCGTCATCTGCCACTTGATCGTGTTACATTACATCCAATTCACATTTCAGTTAATTAGTGCAATTATTATATTTTTCTTACAAACGTATTTGGAAAAAAAATGAATCTGGTGGAAAAAGATGTAAATCGTTTATGATTTCATTAAACATTGTTTAATAGTTTCATTTTAAGCCACATGTTTCTTCATTAGTAACATATTTTGATGTAATAATTTTACATGCACCTTACCTGCATGCATTGATTTTTAAAAAGTTTTCATTGTTTTAGAAGCTGATTTTCCTTAAACTTTCCTACATAAAATAATATTCAATTTAATGTACTTTCAAATCACAATTTTAGTCATTTAAGAGACATTTTTAAAGAATTAATGTTTTACCGGGATTGCATATTCCTTTCGATGTTTCGCGGTCTTCAAGAGTCAAACTTCCTGCGAGACATATTTACCTACTGTTATTAATACTCTTTGAAATTCTTTAAAATAATAATTACAACATCAACTTCATCTAAATCATTCTTTATTAGACAAACACTTTACAGCAAAACACAGATCAGTCAATCATGACTACAAATTCTAATACAAAACTTGAACTGTCGAATGATTATTTCCCATATATTCTTTTTTACAAATCAGTCAATGAAACGGTTACCAGTTAGACAGTAATAACAAATAATTTATTCAAATAAATATATATTATAACTATACTGGGTGTATTAGTACAGCAGTACAAATTTTAGGACAGATTGAGTACACCCAGAGGAGATGGGAAATCATATAGGATCGCATGGTCGCGGGGAAAGGCTTTCCTGGCGTAGTAGTGACGACACAAAGCACAAGAAATGCAGGGCACGAATAAGAGGCGAAAGCATATTTATTATTCTTAGTACGTGGCAAAAATGCTTTGAAGGCTTTGTTTAATGTACTCGATAGATGGCACTACGTAAAACCGAAGCAGATGGAGACGGTGCATGCTCACACACGGTTTTTGCTGCCGCGCTCTCTGTGAAGTTTCATTTCACTTGCCGACAAAGTGGTAATGGTTGGAACGTTACACGAACGCTGAGCTCGCTGATATGCATCTAGCATACAGGACTCCTGATGGTAATAAATTAGACCTACAGCAGTTGTACGCCAACGTTATCCCAGGAGGCACACTCCCAGCCACACCTTCTATGCATGCTTGCACCAGAGATTGTCCTGCAGCGGATATTTCATCGTGGACACACAGGAACGTGAGCGAAGAGTAAGTACGCCAAACAACGAGGAAACTGTGCTGGGTCTGGTCCAAATCAATTCCGGTGCGGCCTATCGCCAATCATGTCGGGATTTCCCATACGACCGTCGAGCGGAACCTGCATACTAACAAAGTAAACCCCTATCACTCCGACATGCACCTCTATTGTCCCTTTAATGTTCTTTTTTCTTAATCTTTTGCTGTTGTAAGGACAATAAACATGTTTTCTTCTATTATCCGTGTTCTGTCTTTCTTGTGTTTTGTGTTGTCACTAACACACCAGGAAAGCGTTTCCAACCATGAATTCCTATGTAATTTCACATCTTCTAGGTTTACTCTATCAGTCCCTGAAGTTTGTTATACCTCTATACTGATACGCCCTGTATAAACGTAACTATTAAATATAATTTGTAAGAAAATATCAAAATATATCTAATTAAAAAGTTCATTTAAGAACTATTCTATTCTGAAAAACGCTATCTGATGATTTCATACATTACATAAAACAATATCTCCTTAAGACTCATAACAAAATGCGTTTCTTTTGTTTTTCATATATCTAAATAATAACTGATATGTTGGTGTTATTTGTTTTCAGGCAATAAATCTGAAAATTCTTAGATAGAACAATTAAAGGATATTGAAACAATTAAATTTGCCTTTGGCTAATGTCGCGAAATGTGGTTTCTCATAAACGGAATACATTTTCAAATGGAAAAATTTTCTAATATCGATACAAGTGATATGATTAAAACACTTACAGTTTGTTTTTCAAAAGTATGAAAGTTATTTAGTTCTATTTTTTTATTAATGTCGTAACTCCAGAGCATTGAATGCCAACCCGTCGGCCGCCTTGAGTAATTTTGCGGCCGAGCGAGACACCTTACAACTTTACAAAATACGGTTATTTTGTGGAATATTTTTATGCTTTCAGTGTAGTTTTTTGTAACAAATCCCATAATTGTTTCTATTTTACGACGTTGCTTTTCTTTTTATAGAAACTTAGAATTGGTCAGTATTGCATTTCCGCGATACCCCGTATGGCCGCGGTAGCCAAGTGGTCAAGGTATCGGATCATGACTAGCGTGTCATGAGTTCGAGCCCAGTACCACTGAAGACCCGCCGTGTAGGGGAGCTATGCACGTTAAATCTGTCGAGAGCTCAAACGTCCTTCCGTTGGTGTGGTGTGGTAGTTAGGAGAGGGGGTGCCAGTTCAGGTGTTGTCCTCTTCACTTGACCATGGTTCAAAATTACGCGGACCGTTGCCAGAAGCCCTCGTGTATATAGCTAAACAATGCGACGTTAATATTCACTCATTCATTCATTCCGCGATACCCCGCAGCATCAGGCTTGATTCCCATAACTTTTTTTTCAACTTATACTCTTGCGAATCTTTCTTTTCGAAAACGAAATTTATCAAACATAAATCACGTTTAAAATCACTCTTTTAACATCAATTTCGGTGTGGAAATACATGTGTTGAGATCGACATACAAAAGCTAAATGAAAGAATTGAGAAACAAATATTTCATTATTTAAATAAATTAAACATTATTTGATCATTGCATTATAATTATTATATTATCTATGTCCGTATACATGAAAAAATAATGAAACTTATAATAATAATTCATTCTGATTTACATTTTCACCCCAATAAATATTTGTGCAATGGGTCCAAATCTAATATAAAGTTATATATTTTTATATGGGGCTCGCGGGATTATAATGTTCTTCCGAAAGGCCTGCAAGGTCA
The DNA here is from genome assembly GCA_019973975.1 of Trichonephila clavata. Classification (NCBI taxonomy): domain Eukaryota; kingdom Metazoa; phylum Arthropoda; class Arachnida; order Araneae; family Nephilidae; genus Trichonephila; species Trichonephila clavata. The sequence continues at coordinate 12,667 of BMAO01035542.1, read as the reverse complement.
TTTGGGTTATCCATCCCTGCTCTAAAGCAATATCAGAGCTAAAGTACGAGACCTGCTAATAAGTTGCTGCTAGTGAATGAATGAAATATTTATTCAAATTTAAAAGCTCTCCGTGGCAGTACATGGTATTTTTAGTAAATTGTACCAATTTACGTGTGAGAAATTCACTATGGAACAATGAAAGCACCTCTTTAAAAAAAGAAAGCACCAAAAATTAGTGTTACAAAATTATAAGATTAAGAAAAATAAAGTTTTAGAAAATGTAGTAAAATATTACCCCATCTTTTTTCTGGACAACTCAAAAAACGCGATTTGGTAAAAAGTGAATTTTTTTTAGAAAAGATTCCGAGGTATTGTCCCATTTTTCCATAATAGTGGCATTTGTTATTATGCCAAATCCTAGCATGATAGTCTTTGTTTGTTGACATAAACAAAGTGAAAGAGACCCTATCCTTCCTGGCTAACTGGGCGGTAAGAAAATAGCGGCTCGCCAAGACAGTGTCAAAACCAAATCGACAGAAAATGTTCTATATACTTGGGTTCAAATAAATTTGTGAGCAAAGAATTTCTTGCATGAAGATCTTTACAAAAGTAAATACAGATTCAAGTTAGCTGACATTAACTTGAAGTCTGTGATGAGATTTTCAGCAAGAAATCTCACTCCTGATTTAAAAAAATGTAGAAAAGTGTGTGTTGAGAGAATGGGTACATTTGTCTTATTAAACTGATTCCCAAATTGAAAGTGATTTCAGCTATGGATGTGAAATTAGCACAATAAATCAACTGAATGAAACTACCACTATTTTATTTACTTTATATTTATTGATTTTTATATATCGTACAACTAACATTTTCCTTTTCTACAAAGTTAACTAATGAATACAATTTTATAAAAAAAAAGAAGAAAAAAAAAGGTGTGGCCCTCCAGCATCCTCCGCTTTTACAATTTGGACCTTAAGCCAAAACAATTGACCAACCCTGGGCTAACTAATTATGACCCTACTGGTTTTCTATGTAGCTTGATCAGAACTGCGATTCGACAAAGAAGTAACAGCTTTAATCTTTTAAGCTAACTTTTGCTACTTTAAATTGGGAACTAATAATCTTTTTTTCCTTCATTTTGTGGATCCTCTGATTACTTATTATTTTACTTATTCATTATCGTTTAAATATGAGTAAATATTTATTGCGTTCCACCCCAAATCAGTTGGACTTATAGAAAAAAATCCGTATATATTTTTTTAATCTATTTTTATTCCTGTGTATTTATCAATTAAAAGAAACAAAAAAAAAACTTAATTTCTTTTTAAGACGCACTTTTTTAAAGAATTGTTTAGCATCAAGTTTATTATTATTTTTTGCAATTTACTAGATTATTTATAAGAGCGAAACAGAACTAGATATCTACCGGCATTTGCCTCATTCTTGTAGCGATATGGTACGTCATACTTAGCATAATCGTATTACGCTCTTTAATAACTAGTCCTTATTTCCAGCCTTTCTCCTATCAGAAACATTGTAAAACTTCACAGCATGAAAAGCGTAAATAAATCAGACTAATGCTTGAACGACAACAGCTTGATAAAAAATGATACCGGCGCAATTAATATACGCCACAGGTTCATAATTTAAATCCTTCCAACATTCCTGGCGAGTGGCAACAACCATCAAGGAATTTTTCCTCTTCAATTTTCTGGAATTTGTCGTGACAGATTTCGAGATTAACACTACTCCACCCTGCATAAATATGCAAGCGGCTGTCGTAACTGTCCCCCTGTAATGGATTTGACACGCAACAATGTGATACGCGTGAGAAATGTCCTGTCACTTCATTAAAGCTACAAGGTAATTGCATTGCTTGAGATGAATATTCATCGCTGACGAACGCGTTTAATTATTAATTAATCTCAGCTCGCCTTGTGTTGGCTGATTTTCACGTTTGGTTCGATTTTTAAATTAATTTCCAGTATTTCTTTTCATTCCGGCAATTATATTTTTTCCATGAAAACTAAAATATTTGGGGGGGGGGGTAATGATTGGATGCTAATTCCATCCAATTATTAGACTTTAACATGTATGAAAATTTTAGGGAGGGGGGGGGGCTTTCTTTTTCTTTCAAATGTTTTACTTTATACCAGGAGTGGGTAATTGTTTTGGCTCGATGGCCACATTGTGGAAGCGTAGGATACCGGATAGCTCTGCACCTTTTGAACACCCTTTTATAAGCTTCACTTGTATGTAACGGAATTTTGAATTCAATATTTTTACCCACTTTAAGTCAGATTAATTCGAAATTTTGCTCACTTGTCCAGGACCGATGAGAATGCAATAATTTAATTATTTCGTTCCATTGTCCTGATCGGGATTAACGATTTCCCATTTTCAAATCCCATCCCGCATCTGGCGACTAGTTTCAGATTCCGTTTCCAGATTTGGCGAGTAAAAGATAAAGTTACAACTTAGCTCAATTAAGTATAAAAGATTATTTTTTTAGTTTTTTTTAAACTATAATTTATTTAAAATGATTGGATTCATTAGTTAACTCTGCATCTCAAAGGAGGTATAAATTGTACCCTAAAAATCAATAAATATAAATAAAATAAAACAGTTATAGTTTTATTCAATTTGTTTGTTTTTCTAATTTATATAATTTATAGCTACACGCATATTTAAATTAAGAATAAGTTTAATGTGAGACACCTTTTCTCACATTTTTTTTAAAATCAGGAGTGAGATCGTTTGTTGTGAAATTCTCACAAGTTAATATAAGCAAACTTGCATGTATATTTACTCTTGTTGATCTTCATACAAGGAAACCTTTGTTCACAAATAGATGTCGACCTTAATTTAGAAAATTTTTTTCCTTGTATTTCGTTTTCAGACTGTCTTGGCGGGGCTGGGGAAAAAAAATTCTTTACTGTTCGCTATTTGCCCACCTTTGCGTTATGCAGTTCTGAATAAGTGCATTTTATTTTATATTACCTGTGTCATATGTTTTAACCCTTACAGGATCATAAGGTGTTGATAGGAGTAAATATTATTACGTAGCCAGGGGCGTCTTAAGGCATGGGCCAACTGGGCCCAGGACCTCAGCCTGGATGGGAGCCTTGACTCTACCTGAGCAAGACCTAAGATCCGAATAACTTAGTGATCAAATGTTATTTCCGTAAATATTCTCTGAAAAATTGGGAATTTTGAATTCTGTATGCCAACTGGCAACACTGCACTGTTATGTGATGACCGTCGTCCATCTCTAAGCCTAGGCCTTCCACCATACGCAATCATTTAGTCGAAATGTTGCAGTCAATAGAGTCGGTTTATGCCTAGGTTTGTGAGATTGTGAGTAACACACATTTATTTCTTACGGTTTACCGTTTATAATAGTATTTGACAATGCATGCTGTATACGGTCTACTTTTAAGGGTCAGAAGGGGAGCCTACTTTTGAATACGGGCCCGGGGCCACAGAATATTTTAAGACGTCCCTGTATGTAGCTGTTTATTTTAGATTTTTTAGAGTATAATATTTAAAAATCACAAAGAAAATTATATGACTATGACTACTTTTTTGAAATTTTATAAAAATAGAATAGAATTATTCCCATAGAATTATTCGTCATTATAAAGCATTTGTTTTTATTTGTTCAAATATACTTTATTATTACTCAAAACTATACTTATCGAATAACATAAAACGTGAGAGCAAACACAGTAATATATTAATATACAATACACACGCACACACACACAAATACGTAATAAAGGTAAAAAAAGTGTTTAATATTAGCACTGTTTTTTTTTGCATTCTGAATAAAAAATGCAGTTAAAGTTATATTTATAAACGACCATTACCAATTTTAAATTGGAAAAAAAATGTTATAGTCGTAAAAAATATTAAAAACAATACTTGTCTTTTGTCGATTTTTTAAAAAAATTGTTAATATATTTCGTTTTTTTTTTGTGTGAATATGATCTATTTATTGTTTTAAGGACTCATACATTCAGAAATAAGTAAGTTTGTAAAGATTATAATTATTTTATTTGTCAAAAACTGTTAGATCGTTGCTCGAATGTTTGAATCGCTGTATATTGTATTTTTAATTGTGCTCAGTAGAAGTTAATTTTACTATAAAAATATGTATTTCGGATAAAAATTAGGAGGTATTTTGTGTTTTAAAAGTGTAGGAATTCATACATAATTATTTAATTTAGATATCAGGGAAAAAACTGTAAGGAGAAAAAAAGTTTAAAATTTCATATTAATATTTTTAATTTACTATAAAAATGTATTTCGGATAAAAATAGAGTATTTTGTTTTAAAAGTGTAGGAATTCATACATAATTATTTAATTTAGATATCAGGGAAAAAACTGTAAGGAGAAAAAAAGTTTAAAATTTCATATTAATATTTTTAATTTTTGTACGGCACACATTTGGATTTTATGACAAAAATACACATCCTTCCTCGTATTTTTTTATGTAAATTTGTTTTATAAAATATTTTACATTTATAGCATATGCACTGTGTTACTACTAGTTGTTTCGTATATCTTACTATAATTCTTCCATGTGTTATTGCATAAAGAATCTTTCTTATATTTCTTCGTCTTTTACCTATAATCTTTTTTTGATGAGTGTAATCAGTCAAAATTCGAATTAGTATTGCTATTAATCATGGCTTATTATAAAATAAACTTTAGGGGGGGGGAGTTAAATATTTCAAAGACGCGTGATTTTCAGAGTAAAACATTTCTGTGTTTTTATTTCTAGTTTGTCTTTTCGTCAAATGTATTCGCAATCTGCTTTCATTCATCACAAAATACTAGCTCAAGTACTCTTCAAAATATCACTTTTTGAATTTAGCCTCTTACTTGAAAATCTCAGTAACAAATGAGAACTGTTCTAAGTACCAAAATCACTAAAAACTAATTAGAAAACGAGAGATTTCCGAAAAACGTAACCACGTGTCACGATATCCAACGTCGTGACGGTGACTATTTCGAAAATATGAAAAATTTACGTTCGGTTCGGGAGAAATGCGGATGCTGACAAGAAGTTTTTTAAGAAAAAAAAAGGGGGGAATGAAATCCTTTTCCTCCCCATCCGTCCGACAGTTAAATAAAAAAAGAGAAAGAAACGAAAACCTCCGATCTACTTCTCATTTTTGGGTTACCGTGAGAATTGCTGGAACCACTTCCTTTGCTAATTTTTTCCAACCTTTTTAGGAACTCTTCACTTCCTTTATGTCTCGATCACGCTCTCTGATGGAAATTCGGAAAGGCAACAGTATATCAATAGCCCGAATGGGTTGTGTGTTCGCGTACTCTTTTCCGTGCACATAATTACGACACGATTTCACCAGGCTTCTGTTGTCTGTTCATGTCTAACAAAGAAACTTAATGAACTGTATGTGCTGTTCTTAATTTCAGATCTTGCATGCTGAAAATGCTCTCAAATCGAAAACAGAATGCTTGACTATAAACAGTCTTATTGTAACCGTGATAATTCGGGCCAATCATTCTGGTGATGGAAACGAAATAATAGATATGTTGAATTTAAAGAACTGTAGAAATTTTAGAGCAGGGATGGACAAACAGCAGCTCGCGTGAATAGTTATTTATTTATTTATTTGCGGCTCGCGAAGACAATGAGAAAACCAAATCGACAGAACATGTTCTCTATATTTAGATTCACATATATTTATGAGCAAAGTTTTTCTTCCGTGATGATCTTGCTTGTAAATATAGAGATGCAAGGCTTTGAGGAGAATTTCGACTAGCAATCTCACTTCTGATTTCAAAACTATTGTAGAAAAGTGTGATAGGATTTGTCTCAATGAACTGTAAATTTAAATGTGCATGTGCATCTATAGATATGAAATCAGCACGATGAATAAATTAAATAGAACTACCACTATTTTATTTAACTTATATTTATTGATTTATATATATGATAGAGATTTTTATATATTTATTGATTTTTATATATGGTAGTATTTTCTGAGATGCAAACGAATACAACCATTTTAAAAAGGTGTGACCCTCCGGCATCCTTCCTTTTACGATGCCTAAATAATTCCCCAACCCTGTTTTAGAGTGTTATTGTAATATATTTTTAGAACAGTAATTCTTAATCTAAGGTGAGTGTTAGAATTACTGGGGCGCGAAGGAAAAAATTAATTATGAATAAATTAGATATTTATAAATAACCTATATTTTATAAGGAATACAATAATATTTCAGCAAAAATGTCCTGTTCTAAAAGGATGATAGATTAAACTGTTAAATTCATAGGGTCTCTCGAATCCGGAAAAGGTCAATAGTCTCTATTTTGGAATATAAATATTTTAATTATCTATTTAAATTTTCTTTCGATGGATTTTTTGAAGTTTATGATGGTCTTGTACCCTCCAAGACTTCACGTGATAATTATCTCTTTTTGTCTACCCTCCCAACATAAAATCCCATTTTATCCACAACTGTAACTTCTCAAAAACTGTCACGTTGACACATTTCAAAGTGAGATGGTGCAATATTGCATCAGCTACTGATTCTGTGTGACTAAACACTATTTAATAATAAAAAACCATGTGATATTGTCAAAGCTTTCGATAAGGAAAAGTATAAAAGAGCTGAGATTTCTAGAATGTAAAAAAGAACACTTTTGTTCTTTGTCATATGTGTGTGTATGTTTGAGTTGCTTTTCGCTTTGTGTTCATCAATAAAATGCGGAACTAAATTTTAAAAAAATGGCACCATTTAATCGACTGCAACAAAAATGTCCCATCAACATGTTTGATTCCTGTGAAAACATGACACATATGTTTGAGGAATAGTGCGTTTCTATAGAACTGTGCTTCATTAATAGTTCTCATTGTGCTATTGTTACAATTTATGTCTTGAGATATATTTCTTAGAATTCTTGAATTAATAATAAATTCACATCTTATAGATTCAAGGGGATTTACTAAAGATTTGTCTTATAAATTTAGTTCTTGGGATTCGTGTTGATTTGTAAAAGCACACAGAGACCTCTATTGTCTATATAGAGTTTAAGACTCAGAAAATGGTTTTCATAGAGTTGCAATTATATTATGAAGTTGTAACGGGTCCTCTTTGGGGCTTTCTACTAATCCTTAAGAGAAAATACTTGCAATGGATTGCTTGATGGGAAAACCTCTTTTTGTAAAGGAACCGTGGCTTATGTAAATGAACATTGCTTTTTAAAGTTAAGTGAATCGCGTTCGAGGAGGAAGATGCTAGTGTTAGTTTGAGTTATATCTGTAAAAATTATATTTGATAATTACATTAAAATTATCAACGTATCTTGTGGCATAGAACTCGTAGCCTTGTTATCGTTGTCCTAAGTGTGCATGATAAATATATAGCTTCTATTAACATTATTTTTAATTAGGTCTAAATCGCTCCCATTAGCTACTTGCGACCCTATTGTTATGAATTTTGTGTAATAAATGCTTAAAATAGTGTAAGTAATTTATATTTGGATGTGTATAATACTGTAATATTACTCTCTGTTGTATTTATTTTATACTAAAATTGTAATATTCGCAGGCAACGCCATTCCTTACATTACATTGGCGATTCAATGGAAACTTGGCGAAATGTTGGCGATAGAGCCAAGTTGGCATCACTTTTGGTGACCATTTTTGGAGGGTTGGTGACCATATGGATGCTTCTGGAAATAACCGGAGAAATCTACTAATATCATGAACTATGACGTGAGCGGATTTTTCGAGAAACATCCGTGCAGACAAAGAAAAGAGAGTCGCTCGCCGAAACTGAGTGGTCTTGTTTTGACCGTTGAAGTGTTTTGATTCGACCGTGAAGGATCGGGTCGACTAGCGATTTGTTATTACTTCGGCTATTGAATAGGAGGAGCAAGTGCTTGTAATTAATCTTTAAACATACTTGTATTCTAGACACTGATAGTTGTGTCTAAGCGCTGTAGAAGGTGTGAAGACCCGCGATTTATTTTACAAATTTTACTGTTGTATCCTGCATTTCTAAGGATTGTTATTATACAATAAATTTCCATCGCATCTGAAGAACAGTCTTGCTCTTTGAGACTGATTGCATACAATTCTCAAACCCCGAGCTAGTAACAATATTTTGTTTAGAGTTAAATAGGATAGAATAATATTATTAAATTTTTTGAGGTGTCTCTTTCTTTAGTTACCTCTCACATTAACGCGCAGTAACGTGAACTTAGGTTCTCAACAAAGTTTCCCTTTGTACACGTTTTAAAATCTCTCACGAATTCGAACGTAAAACACTCACGAGACCAGCTAAATAATTATTTTCTTTGAAAAAAATTGCATTTCAAACTCATGGCTGAGAGGTATAACAAAAGTAAGATTCAACCTAAGTTAGTAATCAACTGAACAAAAGTGGTGGAGAAAATACAGATAACAACTAAATAGATTCGTGAACTGATATCTGAATCTTAATCCAGATTTGAGACGTATCTCAAATTAAATCAGGTCAGCTACCAAAAGAGATAGAAAAAATGTATCTTGCTCACGATATGTGGATTCAACTTATTTTTCTTCTCTCTTGATTGTATCTGACATAAACATTATATATTTTAAAAAAATTAAAAATATCGTTTTCTTTATTCTTTTTCTGCTTGCGTCGGACAGTAGCACACTTAGACGGCTTTTATGGTAGGGGAAGAGTATATATTTAAAAAAAGAAGAAAAATACGAGCCTTATACAGTAGTCGCATATGATGTGTAACATCTGACATGTTATCGTGGTAAATACGCGATAGTGACTTGAATCCTGAAAAAAAAGTGCATCGGGTATGATTGGAAATAATTTTCTATGGAATGATTATATCTTTAATGAAAATTTTATTTAATTAACACAAGGAGTAATGCAATTTTTTATCAGAAATATTTTTTCTTGTTCAATTTGGGGAAGAGCGGAGACAATAGATTTACGAAAACTAAAGTATGACACATATACTTGTGATTTCAAAGTATTTAAAAATCGTTGAAAAACGGCGTCAATACAGTACCACTGTTAGTTGTCGAAACATTTCGATTTGTGTTCATTTAGAGCTTGAGTTCATCTTTCAGAAAAGCTATGAGCGTCTCAGCTTCTGGCAAACTGAAGTTAACGTTAACGCACTGATTGGTCAAGTCAAACAGCGCGCGCTTCCCCGACTTCCTGTTACGCATTTTCGTCCCTTTTCACGAAATTACTCCAACAAATATCCAACAACCGAGAGAAAAGATGTTACTCATAAAAAAAAAAACTAAGACACGCACGCGAAAAAAAAGCACCGATACATAATCTTTGTGCTAAAAATTAAAAATGTGTTAGTCTATGAGAGAGTGAATTCCCAACATTCCCCTACCCTTGTATATATTACTGGCCTTAGAAAATGAAGGTGGGCTTTCTGGAAGTAGAAGGATTTATAGTAAAACTATGTAAAAAGGAAGCAATAAGAATAAAAGCGAACCTCATAACAACTCTTAAAGCTTATGTGGTATTGGCTCTAATCTGACACAGGCTTCTATTAAGCTGCTCGAGGGGCTTTGGCGTCGTGTCTCGTAATTTTGAACCATTGTCAAAATTACGACGCTGAAGACGACCCTCTCCTAACTTCCATACCAACGGGAAAACGTTTGAGCCTAACAGATTTAACGCGCATCATCCCCCTACACAGCGGGTCTTGGCTCAAACTCATGACACGCTGGCCACGAGTCCGTTACCTGGACCACTAGGCTACCGTGGTCACATCCCGTTGGCAAACCGTGGAAGTTTGGACAGTGGAGAGCCAGCTTAGTTGTCCTCAACACGTTACCTCGGTTCACAATCGAGGTCCCTCCTGGATATACACTGCTGATCACCGTAAATGCAACACCCTGAAAGAAGTACGCAAATAACATGAAACTTACAACATGCATTAGCGGAGGTGAAATATACAAATGATTAGAATTTCAGCGCAGATACACATCATGCATGCCTGTGGCGCCACCTCAAAGCTCTATTTAAGGCCTGAAGATTTCTACGATTTCAAGTTTGGCAATTGTGTTTTTCTTGTGGTTTTTTCAAAAAACGATCAGTTATATCTCGTAGAAAACAGCGATCAGCTTTTGATCAAGTATCCGAGTTCGACAGAGGAAGAATAGTGGCCTACCGACATTGTGGATTATCTTTCAGGGAAAACGGTAGTCGTGTTGGACGAAACCAAACAACCGTAATGCGGATATGTGACCGTTGGATGCAGGAGGGTACGATGGACCGACGTGGTCGATCGCATCCACCTCAGTTCACCACTTCACGTGAGGAGAGGCAAATTGTGCGCATGGCAGTGACGGATCGCTCAGTCACATCACGAACCATAGCACAGCACATTGAGTCTGTAATGCATCATTCAGTGTCTGCGCGTACCATTCGACGCCGTTTACAGCAAAGTGGTCTGTCCGCAAGACGTCCATTGCTTGGTCTACCCTTGACGCAGAACCACAAACGTCTCCGCCGCCAATGGTGCGATGAAAGAAGGATGTGGGCGGCAGAATGGAATGAAGCTGTCTTTACTGACGAGTTACGCATATGTCTGCAACACCACGATGGTCGGATTCGAGGCTGGAGACACCGTGGAGAGAGGATGCTGAACAGCTGCGTTATGCACCGGGTATTATGGTATGGGGCGGTATTAGATATCACTCTCGCACTCCTATAGTACGCATTGCCGGTACTTTAAACAGCCAGCGCTACATCTCCGAGGTGTTGGAACCAGTTGTCCTTCCTTACCTTCAGGGCTTGGTCACAGCTATATTTCAACACAATAATGCGCGACCACGCGTGTCCCGGATTGTCTAAAGGTTCTTGGTCAATCACCAGATTGAATTGCTTCCCTGGCCGGCTCGCTCTCTGGATCTTTCACCGATAGAAAACATGTGATCCACGGTTGCTCAACGATTGACTCAGATTACACCCCCAGCTGCCACACCAGATCAACTTTGGCAACGTGTGGAAGCTGCTTGGTCTGCTGTACCCTAAGAATACATCCAAAGTCTCTTTGAATCAATGCCGAGGCGTGTGGCAGCGGTGATCTCCTACAATGGCGGCTACTCTGGCTGCTGATTCTTGCAGGAACCACATTTCACAGAAGTCTATAAATTTAATCATTTGATACTTGGTCAACATGTTATCTACAATATAAATTTTGTTGTGCTATGTCTTTGCTCTTGTCTTTCTTGGTGTTGCATTTACGGTGGCCAGCAGTGTATTTATTATTGAGAGAGTATTGTAACCAGTGCCGGTTGAAGCTCATTTCGGACCCTGGACGCATAATATCTACGGGCCCCTTGGCACTGGTGGATCGAAATTTAGAATTAAAAAAAATCTGGTTAAGTACAGCTTATCCGGGCTCCTTAAGTCCCTTTCGGACCCCGGGCGACTGCTCCAAGCACCCAGTGGATAAACCGACATTAATTGTAACACCTTAAAGACTTTAAATCATATTTTAGTGGTGAAAAAATTGTTCACTGTTGAATAATGCTAAAAAAATTTTTATTTTTGAATGTGAAAAAAGGTTCAATTTTAATGACGAATGTTTCGACTTAATAGCAGCATTCCGTGCATTTTTGTTGAAAATGAATTTATCATTTGTTGCATTACTTTTATATTTTTACTATTGTACGTAAATAAGGCATCAAACAATAATTATTGGATTTAGGATGTTATAATTTTTTTTAAATTAAATTTTTGATGAATTCTTAAATAATTCCTTACATTTGATAAACTAGGTACGAATTTATTGTAAAACAAATGTAATAACTCGTATTATCTACTTAAAAATGTTTCGATAATAGGTTTCTAATAAATTTTAACGAACTTTCTCCACAGGTGCAAATTATCCTTTAAAAATATTCACACTCTCTTCCGCTCATTTTAACTTTTAGTTTAATATATTACTTTAACGCCAACTTTTACTTTAATATGGGTGTGCGTGTGTAATGCAATTTTAGGTAAGTTACCTTTTTCCTGTAATGGATTTAAAAAATCTTTCCATTATTTTTTTTTTCACTAGTATTTCTCTTAGTATTATAAACAAAACAATCGGACCTCGATTTAACGAATTCATCAGGACCGAACATTTTGTTCGTTAATTCAGGATTTTTCGTTTAATCTGTGTCAAAACAAAATATTTTCTTTTTTTGGCATTTACCTTTGGGAAATTCAGTAAGCAACTACCCAAAAAATTTCCATAGTTAGAATTTATACTGTTTGTTCAACCGTTTAAAATGCTATTAATGAGTTATTACGCACCTGTTAATTGCAAACTTTAAAATGCTGAATGATAGAGGTTTGTAAATTTTTTTTTATTCCTGACAGTTTTTTTTCGACTTTATGCAGAGAAAAAAATGCTACATCATTTGCATCCTGCTGCATAAGGGATGTTTTTTTTTTTCGCAGTTTCCAAACGATGTAAAACGTTAGAAAAATATAACAGTTTTGATAGAAGTTTCATCATCCATTTCTGCATTAGAATCGCTATTCACTGGCTCCGACAAATCAACAATTTCTTCAACTTCAGTTTCACAGTCCGTCGTCAAATGTATCAAAATCGTTAAAATCTTAAAATATCCCCTGCATTGTGGATTGGGATGAGATCAGAAAGGAATTCCCGTT
>BMAO01035541.1:0-87508 GCA_019973975.1 Trichonephila clavata | reverse complement strand
TCTAATTTCTTCACCTCGTCATGTGCGAATTCTAATCTCAGACGAATTTATTGTTCAAAGGTTCCTTTACACTCCATTAATCGTCTTTAATGAACCAGGAATAGACCTCATCATTCAACTCTCATGTCTTTTGTTTACAACTTCGCGACCTTAATCACTGGATATTTTGTGACAGTTATTTGTTTGACGCAGTTAACGAAGTAGGTTTACGTAGTTAAGACGTGTTCTAAGACATTTGCATTTAGTAAATATAATATTGATAATTTTGTTGGATAGCGTATTGTTATACGAGTACTTAACTAAATTATATTTGCTTTATGAATCTCTGAATTTTGTATAATTTAATGTGAAAAAATATGACGTACCTATTAGATCATCAATAATATAATAGAATCAGCATAAAATGTTGCCAACTGTATTGTAGTTATAACTTTTTATACTATAGTCAGTGACATAACTTACCACCCCCGCATTGCGGGGCCCCAGGGATACAAGGGGGCCCAAAGCTGACTGAAGTTTGACTTGGGCCACCTGACTTTGCAGGAAGGGGGGCAAGTATTCTCCCGCTACGCCACTGATTATAGTCATAATTTTTTGCGTTGTTTCTTCATGTAGTACTAGCTGGTATACCCGTTTCTTCACACGGGTGAATTGAAAATTAAACAATACAAATTGTTGAAGGATAAAAGAAGTTTTTAAGGAGTTAATTTTACGTGATTTGCAAATTAAACAAATAAAAAGCTTTTTGAATATCTCAGCTGAACAAAGAAATCCTATTTGTTAAATTTTAAGTCTGTAGATCTAATAGCTGATAAAAAATATATATTTTTTTTTTTACTTATATCTCCCCGTAACACTCTTGTGTTTCAATGTTTGAAAACAACTTCTTAAGATGATCTCTGCTCTGAAAAAGTAACACATTAAATAGCAACACATGAACGCTTAAAATAGTGTAAGTAATTTATATCTGGAAGTGTAATGCGATTACTAATATTTTTTGTTGTATTTATTTTATGTTAAAATTGTAATATTCGCAATCAACGCCTTTCCTTACATTATAATGGCGATTCAATGGAAACATAGAGAAATGTTGGCGATATAGCCAAATTGACTGGCCAAATTGACTTGAGTCTTTGGTGATCATGTTGGCGACTTGGCAATTGATTGAACGGTGCAGAAGTTGATTTGCTATAAGCGCCACCTGATGGGGAGCTGCAATAAAGAGGATATCAAAAAAACCTCCTCTAGAAAAAATACATATACATGCCAATTTTCATAATGTTCGGTTGAACGGTGTTGGAGTGAGCGAGATCATATATATACCAAATCATAATATAATATATATATATATATATATATATAACTGAACTACTATAAAAGCATACTCTTTTATCATTAGAAGATATTTCCCTATATTGGGTTTAAATATTTTTTATTAAAAATTCTTTAAAAAAATTACAGTTTTCATATGTTGCAATGTGTTACTATTATAAGCGTAATTTAAATTTTAACGATGCATTTGTGCGTGAAAATGGAATAAATCCCTTTCAGGGTGTTCAGTCAAACCTCAATTATCCAGTTTTTTACGAATTACTATAGTTAACGAACTGAGGAAATAGATAGTCATCTAAAAATTTCCTGATACATGGTTGACAGAAAATGAAAATATTTGACGGAATATCATTCTGAAACAGTTATAAAAAGAAAGAAATTCTGCCTTACATTTGCCAAGTTGGGAATTGGATCATGGGAAATGACTAGTCAGCAAAGTAATAGTTTCAGTTACGTCTGGAATTCTCTCTACTATACGTGTTCATTTTCTGTAAGATTTGGAGAGTCTTAGAGTCTGAAAAGAACTCGGTACGTTTTTTGAGCCAGTTGCCTATATATCGGTCGTATAATAAAAAAAAGTTTTGAATGTCATATAATAAAATGTTTTGGATATTTGAGAACTGTATTATAACAAGTATATAAAATAATTTTATTTAAGTTAATTCCTACTTAGATCAACAGAAGAAATTTATTTTAGTTACTTTTTATTAAATAGTTGCAATTGATATTAATATGTATATACGTATGACAGAATCACAACATTAAGTGGCAATTAATTTTTATTAATTATCTTTAAAGTATCATATTGTCATCTAAAACAATCGTATATATAACATTTCATTTCAACTGAATGATTTGAAACGTCAGAACAAAACCAAAAGACCCAAGTTTTGACCCAAGTCTCTAAAAAATGAAGCCAACGTGGCTGTATCTGTAATTCTTTAAATATTAAATTTCAGTCAATGATTTAATTAATTATAATTAAATTATTCGTATTGTTACCCAAACAATAGTGTATAGAAATTTCAGCTCAAATGAGTTGCTTTAAAATGCGAGGAAAAAACCTATTCAAGTTTTGAACACATGCAAAATGGTCGCTAAGTCACCAAAAATGATGCCAGCGTGGTTGCATTTATAATTCTTTTGAATAATTAGTTTTAAATCAATTAATTTTTATTAAATTATAATTAAAGTACTGCATTGTCAACTAAATTAGCGTATATGTAAAATTTCATCTCTATCGAGTGCTTTAAAATGCATTTAATTAACGATTGAAAATTTGAACAAGATAAATATAGAGAGAGTGTGAACTAATAGTAGGAATTGAATTATTTCGTACTAGGATGCTTATCCACTTTTTAATTAGTTTATAATTTATCAAATAAAAATATTTGAATAATTATTTTTCAGACAAAAGAATCAGGTCCATTTTTATTTATAGACAGACCTTACAAAAAATGGATTGTTTGACTTCTTCACTGTCCTTCCATATGATTTATTGTTTTTTGCCAAAATTAAAAAATGGGTAAGTACTTCACATAATATTTTCCATATCACATAATTTTGAAGAATTGTTTATATATATGTATATATAGTGAAACACACGCCGGTATGTTGTTTTCTTTGTAGTAATAATCTCCTTGTGGAAAAGTTCACTTCCCAGCGGGAACTTGAAAAATAAGATTGTTGCAAGCATAGTAGTGAGCAGGGTTTCCAGATTGTCTACTTTATCAACATTGGTGACAAATTCGGTGAAAATGCGATACCGCCAAGGAATCATCGGAAAGGATCTAGAATCGATCCTTCTAGAAATTTTTATGCAGAAAAAAAAGGATCGAAACCTAGTGGTTAAGTGATAGTGTATCACTCTTTCACACCACAGGTCCAAGGTCAAACCCAAGGTCAAAAAATATGTTATAATATTTCCAGTAGATTTGTCTTCATGCAATCTCATCTGCTCTTCCTCGTCTATTAATAAATCTGTATTTATTCTAGTAAGCGTCGCTGTGGTATGGAGCGGAATTCTTTGACTTTTAAATAATACGATCTTTACTATCTCAATAGCTTTCTTATTGATATTATTAATTGTTAAAATATTTTGCAATAATTTATCAGAAGTAGTAATGAATACTTTAGAACTCTTATCAACATTACGAAATCCAAAAGTATCCTCATTCGGCTAAACATTCAAAAATATACGTGAAAATTTAGCTTCTGGAAGATGTGTGCCTGATTTTGAGAGTGAGTTGATAAATTTTACAAAGTCATAGCCAGTCTATCAACGTTTCTCAAACTGTGGGGCGCGCCTCTAGGAGGGCGTGATATTCCTACGTGGGGGCGCGAGTATATCGGAAAGTCGAAAACAAAAGATTATTTAAAAAAAAATTATTAATTTACTGAAAGGAAGCAAAACAAAATGCATTCTGGCTTAATAAAAAATAAAATATGCATTTACACTGGTAAAATACACACTTATAAATGTATCAATACTGCACAATGTATTTCATAATTAATTTAACAGTAGTAAATTAATAACAATTTTAATAATTACTATGGGCAATTTAATAATTACTATTTTATAGTAATTTAATAATTACTATAAAATTATATGCAACATTTAATACTTTGTAATACTCCCATGTTGTGAAATACTAATTAAATGCAGCCTTTGATGGTTACAGGAACAATATATTTTTAATGTTCATGAAGTTCCACAACACAAGGAGATACACACACAAACAAAATAACATAAGACAACAAAGGAGGGAAAGGCTTTCCCTGACTCCACGTGTATCCATGGCTCGGGGACCAACCGGCAAGAAAAGAACTCTGGAAAAAAACGTTCTCCTTTCCCTCAAGAACAAGTAGCGCCACCTGGCTGTCGTTATTTGTCAAGGGAAGGCAGAGTTTAAATGTAACCGTTACAACTTATAATTTTATTCTTGATAATTTGTATTTATACTTAATGCTTGATAATTTGTACGATGTATAATTAAAGTCGCATTGTAGCTTTAGTCAACGTATATTATAGAATTCAATAAATTGTTATTGTATGGAAGGGGGACGCTTTGAAAATTATGATTGAAAATTGGGTCGCAATTATTGAAAGTTTGATAAGCACACTGCAGTAGATGTTAGATATGTGTGTGTGTGACTAGAAAAAAAGCATAAATAAACTTTTCATTAATTTTATATAAATTGCAGGCAAGTGGGATACTAGATATCTCAAGCCATATAGATTGCTATTTAAAATAGAACAAATAAATAATTAAATAAAAAATATATTGAGCAACCGGGGTAAAACCGAGTTAAATGATTTTAAAAATAAGAGGACAAAAGCTTTTTAAATTCTTACACAGTTTGTATACAATTCCCTTTGCGTTCAAAGCTGAATTGTATGCTTTCTCCACATACCTTTATATTTCAGAGCTTCATCAATAAATTTTAGAAATTCAACGAAACAAAATTAGCATAAAAAAAACTACCTTCAACGGATGCATTTAAAAACCTATTGTTAAACCCATAGTAGTACTTATTAATTATGAATAAGAGGATAGTGTTTTTATGCGTGAGTTATAAATATTCTGAAATTTTAGAAGGATTAGGTGAGAATAAATATGCATATTATACAAAAAAAAAATTAGTTCTAATTGTCAATTTTTAAAAAAATAATACACTACATTTGATTATTGTTAAAAGAAAATAAAACTTTGCTTCTAATACGAAGTTTCTTTAAGTTAATGTACATCTTTTCAGAGTACCTTGTTTTAAAGTACAAAGAAATCAAGAACAGTTGTCTGAGAGGATGACATCGAAAAACAAAGCTCATTTTACGAGACCGTAAATTATACTGTCTTCAACCTTTTAAATATTTTAAAACATCGGATCACGAGTATGTAGGCAACATTCTTTCTCTTCGTCACCTCTACATATTAAGATGGAGGCGTGCTGTTATTATAGCGCACTTGACCTTCAGACCTGCTCCGATTTCGTCTCTTTGCTCATCCTAATTTTTAAGAGACAAATCACGCACAACCCTTATAAATGACAACAAACTCATTTAATGACGGAACTCAGTTTAAGGGAAACAGTTGATGCAATTTGTACTCAGCGGTTTTCTTCTGATGTGTTTGTCAGAGACAGTACCTCGTTCAATTAAAAACAAAATTTGTGGAAATAATGTATCCGATGACAGGAAAAAGTAACAACTCTAAAAATGCACGAGATGATAGTAAATGTTAAAAAGTAGGTTACGTTGGCGAGTTGAGGTAATAAAATAGCTTGGGTTTTTCTGAATTTTCATGAATCTGTATTGGTTTATCGAGCAAATTTTAAAAGCAGGTCACATCGCAATTGATATTTATGATTTTAGTGAAATTTTATTTGTAAGTGGTAATCGAATAACATACATAATTGAGAAATAAATTTTGTTAAAGAATATATAAGAGTACGTTTATATCAACGGAATGAGTTTTTTCTGTAATGCAGAACTAGAACCTCTAAACTTGACTGTCTTTGTTAATCACCTTTGCACGTTGACCGATTTTTCGATGATTCAATCTCACATCAACATTACAATTAGTAGAACTTACGGAAATGTTCGTGTGAGAAAGGTAGATTTCTCTCACACAAATATTTCCGTAATTTGCATGCTGACTCTTCGGTCTAAGACTCTCACACGGTTAATTTAATATCAGTTTAGCTTCTGTAGATGTTGTTCTCAAATGGTGTTATTTTTTTTCTAATTTAAGTTCTATTATATATTTTTTTATTTTATTTTATAATTCTGTTATTTTAACTATACGGTTATTTTAATTTCTATTTGTTTTTCTCTCATTTTGGTTGTACCGCAGGTCACATTAGGTTTAACATCCCGCTGTTTCGTGAAAGTTGAAGATTCTTTTTCATGAGAAAGTTGCATTCGAATTGTTAGCACGTCTTACAGTTGTTGATAATTTATTTTGTTAAGGAAATTAAAACTGAAGAGTATTAAACTATTTCCAGTCCATAATAAGAAATTCAAATCTGATTGGACTGGCGTAGCTAGTTCTGAGTATCAAAATTCCCTGTATCAAAATTCCTTCTGGGGTCCATTTTTAGATATGACTACCCTGTTAGTTGAACTGTAGTTACACATGTTGGGGCCGCAGTTGCTTGGAGGCCCAGTATCATTGATACACCGGTAGCTACGCCCCTGCATTTAACTGCATAACTGAAATAATTTACTTTGAAAAAAATTGGAAGTGTCTTGAATGGTATAGCTATATTTTAGAAAAGCTTCTGCTGTTAGCCTCTCAACAAGAACCAAAAATAAAAACAAAATAACTTTTTTTTTCCGAACACAATGACTAATTTATGAGAAAAAGGCTCGTGGGGGCGCATATTCATTTTAAAAGATTTTACATAGATGAAACTTTAGTATGCAATTATACTGCGTAACACTTTTAATTTTTTCCAAAGCTATAAGAAACGATGTGCTTGATTCAATCGCTTCTTCGGTTTGTGGTGAGCATCTCTGCATGTCTATAAGCTTGTTCCAAGAAACCGTGATCTTCAAGCTGCTGTATTGAATGTCTGAATTAGAACAAAATTCATTGCATAAAGATATGCAAGCAACATAGCAAACGGTTACACTTTATTATTTTGTTCAGTTATTCAGTCTGAAGACCACGTTCTCCTCCTATGATAACTACTAACAAGCAGATCAGAAAACACTTTTAGTTCAGTTCTTAGATCATTAGTCCGTACCAGTGACCCAATGACGAAACTGAATATAGAAGTGACACTACGTCGTCTTTCCGGTTGAGTCTCTGTTCTGTGTGCAGCATAAGGATGGACGTATCTATGTCTGTAGGAACTGTGGAGAACACACACGTAGCTTGCTCTCATTCGATATCGTCATACAGGCCTCACAGAAAATGTGATAGTACGAGCTGTCATTGAGTATTCATTGGGTCATTGGGTATATTGAACATCTCTTGTTTACATCGTCAATCACAACTAGCGTTATATTTTTTAGATTTTAAGGCCAGAGCCTCTCTCCTATCTTCGAGATCTCTGAGATATCATTTTTTTTAACAATGTAACGCAAAACCATATGTTGCCCATCATGACCACCTCGATACAGAGGCTCTCAACTGTTGCCTTGTCCAGCACGTTTTCCAGATCTCTCAGCCACTGAAAACACATTTTAGTCTTCAGGTATCCGACTACCCTAAAATTGTGAATTTTGCCAAAATTCGACATTTTTTTTGTGATTTTATTTTATAGGCCACTTAGTAGCTTTATAAAAATACCAAGTTTATTATTTTCCGTTCACTAGAATAAAAACTATAAGTGTTTTAGTAAGAGTGTAGATGCCATTACTTGAAGCAAGATGTCATACTTTAAAACGCGATTTACTCGAAATGTGTTTTTTTTAAAAGGCTCAAACGGGGACAGCGATTGTTCAAAAAGTTTTGAAAATAATGAGCTGAAATTTTTTGTGCATGTTTTGAATAACAGTAGAAGTGCTTTAAAATTTACCAGTCCCTTATGTATATATAACCACTATTTTTTAAGCAATTTCATATAATAACTAAGATAAAGTGATATAGTTTTTATAAAAATTAAAATATCTCTTATCCTGGAGGTTATTTCAAAAATGAATAACATAGCAACACATCAGAATTGAAAAATTGAAAATTTGTTTATAAACTTTTGGTACAGAATGGGCCGCGTTTATGTTATTTTTCGTAAGTTTTAACGCACTTTTTTCGCATTTTAGTAATAATTTCTTTTTTTCTTCTTAATTTTAGCATATTTTTCTCGAAATGAACTAAACATATCTAAAACCAACAAAAAAATCTCCATATCTCCATTTTTTAAAAAAAATGTTGTTGCAAGTAGTCGTATACCTTAAACTGCAGAGAATCTGGGCCACCACAGCTCTCCAGCCACTATAATTTATGAAATAAAGTGTAGACTTGAAATGACATGGAATTATTTTCCTGTATATGTCATCCAAGCGCATTTCGACTTGATACCCTTGTTTTAAGAGGACTGCCACAGACGGAAGTTGTATGTGCCAATTTTGTTCTCTGTACCCAGAAAAAAACTACCTACAAATTTAATCATATTCTCCTTCTACTGTTATATATACATACAAGTAAGGCTTTATTGTTTGCTTTCCATCCTGGTGTTGCAATTCTAATGGCCAGAAGTAAAAACTATCAAGTTAAAATGTTACTATGTTTAGTTTCCTAACCATGCAGTTATGTAATAGGAGACTAAAAGGCTATAAATTACTTTCTGAAAAAGAACAAAAAACTAATTGGAATAGTGTTAACAGATCACTCAATTCACATAAAAGCATGTAAGAAAGGTAAAGAATTATAGAAATGTACTTGCAAAAATTGTCCGTTTTTTATTAATTTTCTAATTACATTCCCCTTTTTAGGCTTCTGCAATAATTTTTATCCTACTATTTATTAGCCTTTAGTAGTTTTTATTTTTTGTTCTTTCCCCTGATTTCAATTGATTAATAATCATTTTAAAAGAAACTGATTTCCTGAACATTTTAACGATACATATATAAAAATACGAACAATAGCAAACTCTGTCAACATCTGAGATTACTCGATAGATTTTCGATTGAATTAAGGTCAATTTATGAAAAATGAGAAAAAAAACAAATACTTCTAAATTGTTCATTTACATTTAAAGGGAAACATGTTCTACGCATACTTTAAAATGGCTTGGGGACAAAATATCATTTTAAAACTGGTCGAAATCGATTTTACTTTTAACTACTTTGTCTCGTTGAAATTTCCAAATTAATGACACGCGTATAGAGGAAATGTAGAATTCAGTTACATTGCTTTCACCTTCTTCATGAAACGTGATTTATGTTCCAAATGATTGTTAAATGCTAATTTAATGGAAAATAATTAGTCATTTGTTTTTCTAAGACCTTAGAAGAAATATTTATCCTTCATCATTATGTTAAACACTATTGCAGCCAATCGAGTAAATTCTCCATCAACAGTTTCTGCTAAATATCTGTTCAAAATACGGCAGTAAAATTAATATTACCTGTGACGAATAAAATAAATAATTGTGATAAAAAATGAGAAAAAGGCGGGAAATTTTTTAGTGAGTGCTTTCTCAAATATATCTTTTATTTATTTATTTTAAATATTTTCCTTTATTAATATGTTCATATCCACTTATGTTGGCTGCGTTTTATTGTAATTTTTAATAGAAAAAACTATCACAGTCATTTCAGGTATGTAAACTTCGTATTATTATTATTATTATTCATTTATTTATTTACTTATTTTTGCCATTACTGCGCAGGAATAAAATTTTATTTTCACACTATGAAGAATGCAAATAAAATGTTTTAAACACATTATGATTTTCTTAAGGATGTAAAATTACAATTACAAAATTTACTATTATTACGACATAATTTACTATTTTGCATTTTATGTTAACTAACTGTATTTATTTTTGAATAGTTTTTATATTTGTAAATACTTTTTAATCGTTAACTTTTAAAATTATAACTGTTAATATTTAAAATAATACTTGTACACCTGGAAATTATTTTTGCAGCTTTTTTTGCTTTGCCAGATTGGCAACAGTCCGAATATTGGCACTAGCTAACATGCAAGCGGCAGTTAAGCCTAATCACACACAATAAAGGTGTTCTACTAATTTTTAAGCGATTAAACTATTTTTAAACGACCAAGGACCAACGCAAAAAACTTTAATGATTTTCGTGCAACGTTGTCATGATTTCTTCATCACAAATAAATTACCACTTTGAACGGTTACTTTAAAATATTTACAATTTGCCTGAAAACTATTAGATTTATTTCATTGTTATTATATGAATGAGAATATTTTCAAAATATGATAGTAATTTTGTTCATTACTTCAAGAACAACTCAATAAGTTATAATTAAATGTTCATACGATATTTATTTAATTATTTTTGTAATTAATGTTGTATTCAGTAGGTAATTAATTACAAACTTTTTCTTATTTCCAATATTCTTTATTTTCATAATGTATATACTTCCAGTATTTACTTCAAACCTCCGGAAAGAAAAATCGGAATTTCTCATACCAAAAATTTCGCCGAATCATACCGATTTACGCCCCGAAAGAGCAGACATCCGTGTGATCTCTCATCACTTTCAACAATTCAAGGAAATGGACAATTTCCGACTGACAGCATTTTTCTTCTCAACATTTGAGAAGGTATTGTTTTATTGAAGAGATAGAACTACGACGGATGCTGAAAAAGGGTGAAGGCTGTATCCTTGAATCTCCTGTGAGAAGTATAGGATTCATCGATATGACATTGAAAAAAAAAAAAGGATTTAGTTGCAGAATCAGGTTCTATAACCTAATTTCCTTCACCAGATGATTTTAAAATGTATAATTAACGTTTTAAAATTCATGAATGTATTAAATAGCACTCGTCTCCTTTTTACTTTTGAAAGAAGGTTAATGACTTTTTGAAAACGAGTGATGAAAGTCGTGATTTAACACTCTTTTTAATTGGTGTATTCAATAAAATTTAATATCAAACTTTAAAAAAAATTGCACAGTTATATTGCAAAATATAACTTTTTATATAAAATATTAATGTTTAGAATAAATTTTTGAATGACTGTTTTATGGTGATATTATACTTTTAAATATATAGTAAGCAATTGAGTGGTGTATTATTAAGAGGAAATTTCAATTAATGATACCAGTTTTAACATATCGATACATTGGTGGTATTAAAAATGAAAAGCTTATGCTTGCTTTGTATATTTGTATTTGGAAAGTTGTTTGAAGGTACCCATTGTGAATTCTAAAAACTATTTTAATGTTGTGTGAGGAGTGTTTAATATATGTATTATATCCCCCTTTCGTGTTTTTCTGAAAATTTTTGCACGTTTTAATTTTTGAATCGCATTAAAAAAATAGTAAGATATTTCTACTGTACTGTTTTTAATGAAGAATTGTACGATTTTTTAAAAAAATCATTGTATATAAAGCAGGTTCAAAATATCTCTACTTACTTTTTAAAATTATTTGAAAAAATTGAATTTGACTAATAAAACTTTTTGATAAAATAGTTTTAATGGATTCTCTTCGGGACCCATCTACTAATCATTAAGGATTAGTAGATGATTTGTTTGATTTGAGAATCTTTTTTTCTGCAAAGGAACCGCATTGTATACAAAAAAGGATTGCTATTTAAGTTTAAGTGAATCAAGTTCAGGGAGGAAAATAGCAGGTAAGATGTTTTGATGGCTTGTTTAAGTTACCTCTGAGAATTTTATTCTGAATTAACAACATACCTGGGCATAGGACTAAGAACTTTGTTGTCCGAGTCGAGGGAGCCTAACTGGGCTTTTGCATACATACATTACATGCTTGTTAATTTATATCTAACTATTATTATCAGTTAGGGCTAACTTTCTCCCATTTGCTATTTGTAACCTTATTACATTTAGAATTAATTCGAATAAAGGTTTTTAAGTATGTTTTAGAGATGTCTCGTTCTTCGATTAATCCTCGCACTACATAGTGTAACCAAAGCAATTATTCGATGATCACTATTATTTTATATTAGAGTAAAATGAAGTTTAAATAATATTTTACAAAAAGATTAAACACAGCTGATTCAAGTAGTCATAAGTATAAAAAATTACAGAAACTGCAATTTTAAAACAGGTAATATGAACTCACCAGAAAATAATGAAAAATATGCTTTTTTTCTATCTTTATCTACAAATTCTGTGGTAATGAAAAACGAATTGCTTCATGGCTATTTAATAAGTCGTTCAGCCCTAGTTCACTCACGAAAGCAAAACTAAGTCGAAGTGTAGATAAGAAAAGTAAACGTATTAACTTTATCTTATCACGATAGTTACTTGCATTACATAATTCGTAAGCGATTAGTTGTATAACCATAACCCAAATACATTAAAAATAATTCATTCATGTCGTGTTAATTAGTATTAAGTATCATGTATATCTAGAATAGACTTTTAACTATATATTATAATAAATTTATCTAGAAAAAATTTGTAAAAATAAATTTGTGGAGAATCTTCAACAACCACTGAAGAGACTCAATAGATAAAACTATCAATAAAAACCCTATAAAAACGTCATACAAATTAGGGTTAATCACATTTTAATAATGACTATCATACAAGTCAGAAAATGTAATAATCGCTTGCCTGAAGGAAATTTTTATTTTCGTATGAACATAAGAGCAGAAAACTTAGAGATTTCCATTACTTAAACATAAAATTTAAATCCAAATTAAAAATGTTATAATCAACATAACACTTATTTAGAAACATTTTTTTTCCACATAGAACCGTAAACATAAGTATACATCATTCTGTAACTTATTTTTACGTAATAATATTTTATACTTAATTTATTACTAAGATCCTATGAGAATATTACAAACTTTAAAAATATTTCAAAATTTGCGAGAAAAAGTGTACTTTGCTTATATCTTTAAACGATTTTTCCCCCGGTATAATAATGTGTGAAAGATTTGGGGTTAAGTCACGTTTGTAAAATCAATGAGGATTGAGCTTAATATTTCCTCTATACGGGGTGGGGGGGGGGGCAACCCGCGTCACGCGTGCGACACAGTGGCACAGCGGAGTTGTAGCCATAGTACGCAAATACTAACTAAAAAATTGAAAAATTTGAAAAGTTAATAATAAATAACAACATTTCTTGCATTTTTATTTATAAATGCGATTGTCTCAGACAAAAAGACTCCCTCAAAACTTGATTAATATATGTTTGGGGATAAATGTTTTCTATTTTGAACATGAAATCAAAATATCGCTCAAAATTAGCTGATATAGACCTAAAACAACTTAATTTTATCAGAAACTTCAAGGGCTAATCCTAGTATAGATAACTTGGTAAAAAAAATTACTAATTCAAAAGTCTGTAAAGTACTGACTGTTTAATAATTATTTAGAGTTAAATGCTTCAAATTACCCATTTTTATATTACACATAAATTAACTGATTGAACCAGTAAAAAGTTTATTAGCATTAAAACCAAAGTTTCTTTTGTCTTATTTATTATATTATTTTTAAATTTCCACTACTTAGATTTTCAATAAAAAAGGTGCTATTTGTGTAAAAATCCCATAATAAGCTTATAAAAAACATTTTTTCACTTTTTTTTAATCCTATTTCTTTTATTTGAGAAAAAAATTGAAAGTGGCTCGCATAATTTCTTTTTTTTTCAGATAGTGGTGCTCTTCCCAAAAAGGTTGGCCACCTCTGCCCTTACGTTTAAGAAAAAATTCTTTTCTCAAGAAAAATTTCTACCATTTTGAAAATGCTGTTAAATTCCTTATATATAAAAAATAAGTTTTTATTTAGCACTAATTTCGTTTGTGTTATTACTTTTGAAATTGGAAATAAAATATTCTATATACAGCAACCAAATTACTCTTTTTTTTCCCTTTTTTTTTTTTTTTTGTATTCAAGCACGTGTCCTCTGATCATCCATACGTTCAACGTAGTAATTCATAATGAACCAGTTTTTTAGAAAATTATCTGGGTTTTGCATAAAAAACGTAGTATTCCCATAATTCTGATTTATATCAGGATGTTAACATACGAGTTTTGGATACTTAAAAAAATAACTTTGAACGCGTGCCCTTGAAAATAAGGGCATTTCAAGTGGAAATGAAACAAAAGTAAATCATTGAGGAGGTCTTTGCAGCAACCACAATGCTCTTATATTTCTAATTTTTTTTTTGTTTTGTTACTCAATGTTTTCTGTCATATTATTACTGGTTTTTTTCCAACAAGACTTATCAGCTATTACAATCATGGAAGAATATTAAGAGCCACCTGAAGTGATGTTGGAAAAGCCTTATTGACCTGTTTCGTAAGTATCTCTTTCTGGAATAAGAATGAGATATTAAGTAAAGTTGGATTGGTATCTGGAGTGTAAAACTCTGATTAAAGAAATTTCTTTCTCATATGTGTTTAAAGCTTTTCGATGGATTTGTCTCAAGCAGAAATTCATCAAGAAAGTAATTAAAAGCATAATATGCTCTATTTTGAATAAATTACCATTAATTTTCCTTAAAAGGAAAAAAAAAATTTAACAGTATATATAATTATTAAAAACAGAAAAAATAAATTGTTCATTAACAAGTAACATAAAAAAAATTTTTAAATCAATTCCTACTTAGATCAACAAAAAAATTTATTTCATTACTTTTTATTAAATAGTTACAATAAATATGTATATACACATATACATATTTGTATATTGTATTAAATATGTATATGTACATATGACAGAATCACGACATTAAGTGGCAATCAATTTTCATTAATTATCATTAAAGTATCGTATTGTCATCCAAAACAATCGTGTATATAAAATTTCAGTTCAACTGAAAGCTTTGAGACATGAGGGAAAAAATCTTTTAAAGTTTTGACCCAAGTCATTAAAAATGAAGCCAAATTGGCTGTATCTGTAATTCTTTAAATAATTAAATTCAGTCAACTAATTTTAATTAATTATAACTAAATTATCGTATTGTTATCCAAAGCAATGGTGTATAGAATTTTTCAGGTTAAATGAGCGCTTTGAACGGTGAGAAAAATCTTTTTCAAGTATTGACACGTAGCCAAAATGTTCGCTAAGTGGCCAAAAATTATGCCAACGTGGCTGTATTTGTAATTCTTTGAATATGTTGAGTAGTGGTCCCTATGTGTTTTTTTTTCTCTCACTCATTCAATAATTAGACTGCGTTGGTGACAAACATCTTTATTTCTCTTCTTTCTCTGTTGCTCGGGGCGTATGTCGGAACACTGCGATGGGCACCGTAATTCTCGCTCTCGCTCGTCCGATCTCCCGCTCACACTCTCACTGAGAAACTCAACGCTCGTTTTCTCAATACACTTAATCACCGCCAGGCGGTACCCACTGCGCATGCTCAAACAGAATAATTAGTTTTAATCAATAAAATTTTATTAATTATAATTAAATTACTGTATTGTCATCCAAAATAAGTGTGTATATAAAATTTCAGCTCAATTGAGTGCTTTAAAATGCATTTTATTAACGATTGAAAATTTGAACAAGATAAATATATAGAGAGAGTGAACTAATAGTAGGAATTGAATAATAAATCAGGAAAATACATCACAAAATTAAAAAGATTACCAACTTTAACAGTAATTCAGATTTCAATATTTATCTAGTCGGCTCGGTGGCCCGGAGGTAGCCTGCCAGCCTCGTTAACTCAAGGTTGTGAGTTCGATCCTGGCTGGAGGCGATAGATTTTCTGGATGCGAAAATCGTAGGAACGCATGTCATATAATTATGTGGTATGTATAAGGTCCCTTTAATATCAATTTGGCTCTGTTACTCTCGGTTAAATTAAATCATGGCAATATTTAGCATCCAACGAGAGCTTGGACGAATTGGCAACGAAAGCCGCCACTGGATGGCACCCTTAATGAAATGGCTGTCATACATGGGGATTTTCGGTGTCCACAAAGGCTTAACTGTCAAAAATGCAGCCCATTTGAAAAGAAAAAAAATATTTATCGTGTTTGATATACAAGCTTAAAATATTATATTAATAAAAATAATCTGAATGGCATCTGTTTTTATGATATACTAGCTTTTAACCGCGCTGCTCCGCTCGCGTTGATGTCTTTAAATTACTGTCAAAGTCGTAATTATTATCATTAGAAAGTAAATAATATAATATGGTAATTTTTTATTGCTTGACTGGAACCAATAAAATTTTAAAATTCTAATATTGAGCTTAGTTTAAAAAAACTGAAAACGCAATTTATAAGAATAATAATTAACAACAAAAATTCAATAACTTAAACTATTAATATCTTTAAAAATCGAAAGTATATACGTTTAATATATAATTCCTCTTTAAAAGTGCTCAAAACAGAATATTATTCTAAGATGCTACTGTATACCATATTATATGTTCTTCCGTCAGTTGCAAATATGTGAAGATTTGGGCATTGGGCACACCGATCAGGCTACATATAGTTGGCCATGGGAAAAACATTGCTTTTCCAAATGCAACCCTGCTACCTGAAATGTTAGCTTTGTCAATAGCAACAGTAAAACTGGAAATTGAACTCGTTTGAATTGAAACGGTAGGTCAGTGGGGATACATGGAATTCGAGGTAAGATAACACTATCCCTTTTCATGACATATGTTAAAATATTGGCACCAAGTATATTCTGCATCAGTTTTGTGATCCAAGGCCTCGTTCCTTTGCATAGTTGAGGAGCATCGAGATTTTACAAAAGTATAACTGGTACATTTAGTTTTAATTGAATTTTATGTGAGGGTACACCCGAATGTTCAAGTGAATTTAAGAACTCCGTGGGATATGAAGTACTTTTTTCTTTATCCATGATTGTATTAATTGATAAAGATTTCTTCATCTCCCTCTTCTCCCCCGCACGTCGTTTAAATTTTCAATGTTGATTTTATAGACAATGTCATTGTTAGGCACCAATATTGATCTTGCTCGCAACCACTGATCCCAATTTAAATTTTGTTGCAAGCCCGGGTAAATTTGAGCAATAAGATTTACATCATTTTCTTCTACATTACAAAATTCTCTGAAAGTAAAATATAACCCCCAGCATTTGCGTCCAAACATCCATAACCGATTTTCAATTGCGTCTGTGCATAATGTTCCGAATCTACGTCATTATGACGATGCACTCTCATATTCATTTTCAGACTGAATTGTTCAACTCTTGCCCATAAGCTTGAATTCACCAGCCAATATATAATAAAGCTACCATTCCTCCTATAATATCTGTACTATCTCGTAAATCCTGAAGAGTCCGATTAAACGCTTCTTCTATAGCTTTCTTGTGAGACATCGTGCTTTCATCCCACACTAAAAGCTTACATTGTGGAAGCATCCTGCCTTGAGAGCTATTTTTTCTGAAATTTCAGATGAGTGAATCTTCAAATGCAAGATTAAGCGAAAATTTTAAAACGGAATGTGCAGTCCGACCGTTGGTCAATAAAATCGCGGCTATACCAGAAGAAGTCATAGCACAACTGCTGTCTTCTGGGTTTTTCTGATAATCATTAATAATACGTTTAGCTAAAACCTTTTTCCGGTTCCTCCAGGGGTGTCGAGAAAAAAGAGTGCACCACTGCCGGATTCTATTTTACGTAACACTTGGAAAACATGACTTTGTTCTGGAGTTAATTGAGGGATAAATTCTGTCACTGATGTTGCAATGCTATAAAATCGTAGTTTAATTCTCAAGCAATTTCATTATCAAAGCTATTTCCGTCGACACGTATAGGACTAATCATTCCAAAATCATGTAGCTTCTTCCCAACCATTCTGAAAACCTTTATTGCGTTTCGTTGTAGATGTGTTCATTGAAAGGCATATTTGGTATAAAAAAAATCTTCTTTGGTAAAATATCTTCCGCCATGTAGTCTTTGTACTTATTCCAAAAATTCAAAGTTATAAATACTTTCAGAACTAATTAAACTAATCAAAACTACTTAAGTAATCAAAACTTTTTATGAAACTGTCAATTAATATTACCATAGAATTTTCAATATCACGCGCGTGAAATTCGCTAAAACTTTATTTCGTTTCCCTCTTTAAAAAGTGGGAGAAAATTTGCATTAAAATATCTGGGATTGTCGGAATAGATAACTTCTTAGCCAACTTGGCGATATTTCTCAAAGTTTGAGTTTGACATTTAACAAACGTAACGTAATACACGTTAGACGTTTAATAAAAAAATCATTTAAAAAATTGCTTTTTGTAAAGATGCTAAATTAGTCTGTGTTTCAGTTATTGGTTACAAATGTGAGAAAATTTTAATTAAAATTTCCATTATTGACCATATGCATAATTTTGCGCCAACTTGGCGGGGAGTAAGCAACGTCGACGTTTTACCCGCATAGCTCCCATTCCCGTAAGAATATGGAGATAAAATATATCTTATGTTACTCCCTGATAAAGTAGCTTTCCATTGGTGAAAGAATTTTTAAAATCGGACCAGATGTTCCCGAGATTAGCCGGAACAAACAGACAGACAGACAGACAGGCAGACAGACAGACAAAAATTTTAAAAATTGTATTTTTGATATAAGTATCGTATATACCTTTAAAGGCATTTAGTAAAAAGCTGCTAATTTGAAATTACAAACAGACACTTCAATTTTATTTATTTGTACAGATGTAAAACTAAGAGTTATGTTTGAAATGTCTTATAAATAATGCAACTTCTCAATAGGTGTCTCTATTCATTTTTCAATTTTATTCTTAATTTCTTATAAGACTTTTTAAATACTTGATAAGTTTTAGTTTATGTTCATAACAAAAGAATTTTTTTATGATTATTTCAATATGTTTACGAATACCTGATTATGTAAAGTTATGTGCCTGATAATGTACGTAATACACTTTGAATTTTTGTGAATATTAGACTACGGTCATTCTTATAAATCTTGTTTTGTATACCTTATACACACACTTTGTGTAATATAAATAACATTAAATGTTTAATTTGGATGTATAAAATAAATTATACCATGTGGTGAGTTATATAACACAGTTTAAAATATTACATAATGAATATAATTTTATACAACCATTGATAAATACAAAAAAAGATATTTGCATTGCAATTCCATGATACTTTATATTCAAATTGTCTAATATAATCAAATATCAATACATTAAGAATTTGATACTTAAAATATCAGAAACCTTGATAGAGATAACTACCAAAATGCCATGCAAATATTTTTTAATGAATTTTGCTCAGAATCGTGCTTAATATTTTCATAATCTTAAGAATTAGTTTTTAAAACTTCGAAACTAAAAGTAGTTAAGAGAAATGAATAATTTCTTATTAGATCAAGGCTGGAAAAACGAGTTAAAGTTAGCATTGGCGACCCATGGGTGTGAAATATGTGGTGTGATAAACGTACTGTTTCAACTTTATTATTTTCCCTCAAGATACACCTATGATGGAAAATTCGTTATTATTTTACAGGTTTTAACAATCATAAAATAAACTATTTATACCAAGTAAAATAATCTTGCTTAAATCATGAAATAACTCATTTTAAAAACCGGCTTCGTCCACGCCTAGATATTAGTTATTGCGAGTTTTCGAGATTGTCGAATTCAAAAATATTGTTGGAATAAATACATGTTTTTAATCGGTATTACCTTTTAATATTTTTTAATTATGATAACAAAGGTATTTTATATTACAAAATTATAGATGTAAAAAAGTAAAAAACGAAATACGAAACTGAATTTCCTGTCTTAATTGGCAATGAAGAAGTAAACATTGAAAATATTTGTGATATTTCTATGTTGATAGAAGTAAAATATATATTTAGTTTTACTGTGTAAAATTTTTATTGCAAAATTGACATATTAGAACTGGATGATGAAACCTTGTTTGAAATACGATCCATAGGAAAAACACTGTGACTTACAGACGGCAAATAATATTAATTGTTTTGAAATTTAAGAATATTGCTAAAAGAAATAAAACTATTGCTTAACAAATGATTATTTCATTTATAATATTTTAAATCTATAACGATGAAATTAGGTCTCCAATTTTGTCTATTACAATTGGTACAACAATTATTGAAAAAAATAATGAAAGAAACCCAAGATATTATTGTTAATGTTGTTTTATATGCCCGACCAATTAATTTTTAAAGTTATTTGTCGTATTTTCTTCTATAATAAGCTAAAAAATGTGAGGTCGTTAATATGAAAAGATATAAATATATGTTGTAGAAATAAACTTCAAATGTTATAGAAATATTATTTTTGAAATAATTATATATATATATATATAATGTTTTAAAATTAAAAATAACATAAATATTTTAATAAGACCATGGAAAAAACTGTTGGTATAATGTTATACCGTGAATAATAGTAGTTTTATTACACGGACGCCTTTTATTCTTATAATTATTCAAATGTTCAAAAACATCTCCAAATGAGTAATAATATTTCAAAAATACACAAAAATTAATTATATATTAAATTTAACCAGCGTCGATTATACAATATGATTCTTTTCTCCGGCTGAAAAAAATAAATAGAATAATTACAAAAGAAACCAACTCAATAAAAACAATTTTAACACCAAACGATAATATATCAGCAAATAAATTAAGTAATAAGGTAAATTAGAGCTACACGAATTATAGAATTAAAGCAGGCGATGATAATATGCAAGAGAATTTTCAACATGAACAAAATTAATACTTTATAATTTAAATAACCAACAAAAAATTAGTTTAAAATAAAGAAAAGAAACGTAAATAGAACTAAATATTTTATAGTACGAAATAGAGAGCGAATCTATTTCGTATTATAAAATAGAATCTATTGGCAAAAACGTTCTTACAATTACCAAAATAAGTTTGATACTCATGTTCTGGGTGACTTCAACTTTCTGATAATTTTGAAGATTTTTTATACCTTCAACTTTTCTACTCAAGTCCTATTTAGAACTTTGAATAGAAATTAATCTTGAATCTTAAAATTTTCATGTGGTTAGTTTTGAAAATTATTTGTTGGGTAAGATTATCAGCACGTGTGTTGTTTTCATCTGTAATTAACGGATAAAAATGGCTAGATTCATCGTCAATAGCTCTCTTACAGCTCTTAATGCAAAGCCAGTACAAACCAATATCTACAATTTAGAAATTCAATAATATAGGTAAGTACGTAATGCTGTTATGTTCTCCTGCATTTGATATTTTTGATTGAAAAATAATTCTATGCAATTAAAAATAAGATTTTATGAAGTAAACAGTACACTGTGTGTGTGTATCCTAATCGATCGGAAAAATTCTTCCAAATGAAAGAGTTTCGACCAAGTATGAAAACTCTAAGTTTGATTTCGAGTTATTCACTTCAGTTCTTTTCTTCTCTTTGGTATTTCATGAAATAAAAGTATTTCACTTCATTTCCCTTAAAACGGATAAAAAAATTAACACAACAACACATGTCAATAAAATGAATCCCTGTGAAAAATAAAGTTTTTTCACCTCCTTATTTTTATGTGTCAGTGCACACGAAAAGTGAATTTACGCATTTCAAATAACCGACACTGAGAGAGCGAAAGCATTCTTTTCTCATGACAAACAAAGAACTTCGCAAAGAAGATCGTTCGCTGAAATAAAAGTTCTTTTCAAATGTTTTCGTTTTTTAGGTCGTTTCTAAGCTGTGCGATTGAAAACAGCGGATTCTGCAGAACAAGAATCTTTCAGAAAATTCTAGTTTTAAGCTAAGTGTCGCATAATCGCTGTTTCCAATGAATTCACTAGTGAAAGTAGTGCGGTCATAAAAACTTCCCAAAAAGGCTTTGTTTGCTTAGATAGATGTGACAGATGGAAAAGATAGATTAGAGTAAAGAAAATGAAAGAATTTTTAAACAATTATAAGAGTAGAATTTTTTCCCAGTAGAAGAAATATTTATAATGATGAATTTTAGAATCACACAGAATAATAAAATTAAAAGTTCATGAAAAAGTCTTAGTAGACCAAACGTACGACTTCATTTATTTTTTATAACTTTAACAAAAAATCAGTTAAAACATTTAAATCACTGAAAACATTTTACATAAATTTTAAAATATTTGAATAATAGCCATCACTATGAAAATCTCATACAGAGTAACATTTTAGAATTAATACTATTTTTGGTGGTATTCCTAAACAGTATTTAAATTCACAGGGCAAGAAAAAAAAATTCAAATTGGATAATGTGCAAGAATGGTATTTTAAATAACTCTTTAAATAAATTTAGAAAAAGAAAAAGTAATGAATACAATATTTATAGATTCTGCATATAAAATAAAAAAATTACCTCTTTAAAAATTCCGTGTTTAAATATATAATGAATTAACCATAATATATTTGTTTAAATTATGATAATGCATATCTTTTTTCCATTAATACTGATTTTGGTCTAGTACTATTATGTTTTTCTACAAATATACTTTAAATATTAATTTCACAACCTTTACAAGCAAGTTAAAATAAATGTTTTGAAAATGATATAAAACCTGAGATCAAAAATCCGTTTCGCGGCTTTTTCGAGATTTTGAATTGTATCCCTTGATTGTTCTTCACCTTTATATAGAATTTATTTCTTCTTCAGATCTAAAGAACTATATAAATACAGTCAACTCTCAATAATTCAAACCTTCGATAATACGAACCTCTCGATAATTTGAAGTATATGCTCAGTCACTTGAAAAACTCTTGATATTTCGAACTAAAACAAGTTTTGGTACACTCAATATTTCGAAGTGAAATTTATGGCTGGCCAGACAACAACATGCGATAATTCGAAGCTTATCTTACAAGACTCTCGACAATACGAACACTCACTATCGTGTACAGTCCCATAGCAAACAGTTTGGAGCTTACAAGTTTTGTGTTATATTGTATCTGTGTGTCTCTTCTGTAACGTAGCCCTTTTAATGACCATCTGTCTGCTACTCCTTCTTTGTGTTTTCCGGTACATCAGGCGAAAAGACACTTTTATTGTTTTCAATCCTGTAAGTGGACAATAGACCAACCGCAACTGTTGTCAGCCATCCATATCTTTCGTTTAACACGTGGCCTTGCTACACATGTGTTCAGAAAAGATGGTCTGCTGTTGTGAAGAAGAGATGTGTAGGATTGTGTATGAATGCATTGAATGTATTCTTTTATCTTCTGTGTAATATTTATACTGTATATAATATATGTACATTTTAAAAATACTTTAAAATAATTTTATACATATGTGCAATTGTTGTTTTATTATATAGTTTCAAATTTAAATCTGGTAGAAAAAAATTTCTCTTCATGTATTTCTTCGTGTACTCTTCGAGTTTTTTCTACCCTCTTGATAATTCGAAGTTTTTTATTGGTCCCTCCAACTTCGAATAATCTAGAGTCGACTGTATAAAAAATTATGCAAATTTGTGCTAATGATATATAAGTTCTTTTTTCATTTCTGTATAAATAAAATTATTATTTTTCAAAAATTTTATTAAGTAAAAAGTAATTATGATAATTACTTTGAAATATTACCAGTTACAATTCATAGTCGATTATTCTAAATTTATCACCTGATTAGACAACATTATATTTCAGTAAAAATGATATTTGTTTGACGTTAAACTACAATCTTTCAAATTTAAAATCTTTCCTAATTTCTTACAATTGATGAAAATTTTCAAGTTTCCATAATTCGCTAAAAAGAGTATAAACTACATATTTCTACTTAAAAAAGGGAAACTTGTTTATAGAAGAACAATGCATTCAATTTTAAAGAAATAATAAGAAAAAAACCAAGAAATGTTTTAGTAATTGAGTGACATTTTTGTATTTATTTTATAATTGAAATGCTATTTAAAATTATTAACAATTGTTTACCTTCAATTTATTTTATAGGTTAAGGAAATATATAAATAAACGCAAAAATTCCATTTCATAAAGCAAAACAAATACAATCTGCATACTAAGATCATTGAAAGGGGAAAAAAATGGAATTATTTAATTAGAGAATGCATTGTTGTTATGTCTACAATTAAATGCTGGAAAATAAATTGATTCATAAAATAGGCACACAGCTGCGTGTTGTGTGCGTTTATTCTAATTACTGAAGTATGAAACATAAATTTGAATAATTTAAAAAAGCTTTAAAAAGTAAATACCTTTACTCAGGAAGATGAAATGTACGTATGAAATGTATATATATAGCTACACTTTTTCAAAAAAAATCAAATTAGTAAATAAAATACACGTATATTAATTTTATATCTAGATTCTAAGAAAAGATTCATGATGATAATAAAAAATGCCATTACGGAACAATGTACTTTTCATCGCCAAATGCATTATTACTCATTCTTTTCTAAATAAATGGATTTTAATTATTTCATTTCAATTCCGTAATACATCAAGGGATACAATCCGTTTTTCTACAGAGTATAGTCCGCTTTCTGGATTCTTTGTTAATTTTTTGTTAAGAGTAATTTGTTTTGTTAACGGAAAACAAATTAAAGTAATTCTTTTTGTCTTGAAAGTAGTTTTTTAAAAGTTTTAACCTCTTACATATAGACTACTTATTATAGACTACTACTTATAATAGACTACTTATTTAATAGTTGAATGAATCATAGTTAAAAATTTATAATTTAATGAAATGAAATGATAGAATAAAAGAATAAACAATGAAACAAAACACACTGAACTAAATATTTTAAGAGAATTCCATATTTAAAAAAAAAAATAACAGTTTTAAGTAAAGGATCTAAAAATGCATAAACAAGAATTAAAAATTCAAAATATATAAGGTAACGCATATGAGTTGAGATGTAAAAGATGTTTATAATCAAAAATTTTCAAAGAATTTTTTGTGAAGTTTGTTCTTTTTTACGACGCCATTTTGAATGATCTCATTCTGTTCTATCAATTTTATTTTTTCCGAAATCCTCATGTTCAATTTCTGAAGATTATGCAAGTACGCAAGAATAGAAATGAACCACCTTTCTAGTTTTCTTTTATCAGCTTTCTCATGTTCAGTTTACAAAAGAGACTATATAGACCAAGTCAAGGATTCCTCATTTCGTTTTTTTTTGTCTCTAAATCGTAACTTTAAGTACTTAAGCCCCATGTACATACATACCGTAAAATCCGGCGTATAATGTGCACCTATACTTTCAAGCCACATTTTTTTTTTTAAATTTTTAGGTATATTCGCCGTATAAGGCGCACCCCCATTTTTACGAAAAAATCTGAAATCTTAATGTACAATGCTCTTATGTTTTGAAGTCATTTATTTGAGGTATTATCCCTGACTTTTGAAAAAATAGTATACTTTTAGAACTACAACTCTTTTAGTTCATAAGGCATATCATTTAAATAAACAGTATTTCGATATGTGTAGATGTAAATTTTTATGCTCATCTCTTTGTTATTTTTAAAGTTAATGTTTTTATACCAACGTACCCGTACACCGCACCCGTAAATTCCGATCTTATTTTTTGTACTAAAAGTGCGCGTTATACGCCGGATTTTACGGCATGTATTATTTCTAAAGGAAATATTTATTTATAGGATACTAAAAGTTAATAATTAAACAACTATTTAATTCCTTATTATAATAATTTTTATAAGTTATTAAAGGACAATAAATGATACAATTCGAGTATAACATAAAAAAATGAAAATTACAAATTAAGACAATTGTAAGTAATATAAAGACAGAGAGAGAGATACAAAGAGTTAACAACTTTTCTTACAGAAATTGTAAAAAAATTACGTCTATATACTATAACTCAACCATCATATACATTCCTAAGGTTTTAAATAGGTAATAGGGTACTTTTAAAAAATTGAAAACAAAATTTTTCAAGTTAATAAATGGGATTGAAAATTAATATTTATTTTCTTAAAATTTCGAAGAAGGTTCATTTGCACCGTGGTTCGTCTCAGGAGCCCTCACTACTTGTAGTTAATTATAGAAACATATTTCACCATTTAATTAATATTCTATCAAATGTCAAAATAAATTATGTCACTACAATGATACCTATAACTCACAATGGAATAAAACTACTACTCCTGATTGATTTTCTCTAGATTAATTTGTGCTTTATATAGAGCACATTTTTTTACTAAGAATTTTCCTTAAACAGATTTTTTAACACGGTTTTATAAGCTTCAATTGTATGTAGAAGAAGAATCCCTGAACTCGATTTTTACCCACTTAAAATGTCATATTAATTTGAAATTTTGCACACTTGTCAAGGACCGATGATAATACAATAATTTCATAATTTTGTTCTGTTTTCCTGATTAGGATCATCAGGAATAAAAATTTCCAGATTTGGCGTTTAATTCTATGTACCATTTTCAGATTTGGCGACTAATTCCAGAACGCTGAACCTGACAAATGGAAAAATTGCTGCATAGATTCGAAAGATGGAATGAATACATGAAAAATTAATTTAAATGACATCGCTTGTAAGGAAGTATTGCTTTTCTGTGAATAATCATTGACGCTGATAGCTGATAGTAATGAATAATTTGAAAAATAACTGATCTTGTGTTGAAGAATGTACAACAATGATACAAATTGCCTCTATCTAATTTACTTATTTTAAAGGAGATTTTTAAGTAGCTCTTCATAGCAAATTAGTCAATACTGCTTATTTAACTGTGACAATTGAATTTATACAAACATTTTTATTTCGTTACCATAACAACACAATCACTAAGGGGAAAGATGATTAAATGAATGAAAACTATTTCATAATACATTTTAAAACGTAAATAACTTTCTTTTACACTGTGTGCATTTTTGAGATTTTTAATACAGCACCATGCAAAACACATGACGCGCGTGCCCGCGTGTGTGTTTGCATTTTTAAATTTCTAATAAGACATATTAATATTAAGAAAACACTCATACATTTTTCCGAAGTACAATCATTCTCAACAACTTAAGCAAGAAAGAATTTTAAAATTGTCAGTACGAAACAGTTTCCGTTTCCATTTCTTATTCAGACTTATTTTTATTTATTTTATCCGAGCTGTCTCCTTTGTATTATTTTATTTAAATTTGTCCCACCCGCTTATTTAACATTTTTACAATTCAAAAAAGCTGTTAAATCCTCATAATGGTCACGATTAAAATGTGCCTTACGTAAGCCTAAGCAAGAAAAGAATGAAAGAATGTACAATCTGTAAATTTCTTGACAGCTACTTTTTATTCAATCTCTTTTCAATTCTTTTTATATGTCTTGGATTTAAAAGAATTCCTCACCTATTGATTCTCATTCAAAGTGTTTCGCAACCATGCTGTTATGTTATCTGAAAAATGTGTTGACATTTGAAGAATTTTTAACAGACGATTGATGAGCAAAAGAAATAGGGGCAAAGGGTTCAAAGCGATCCGTATTGCGAAAAACCAATGCTCATTCGGAAATTTCGTGAAAAACAGTACATTTTTGGCGAAATTTACTTTATATTTTCAATTTGTGAGTCAATTTAGTTTGAGTGCGTTACTGAACCAACATAAGTTAAATTTGTCTCTGCATTAAGTTTTTTCAAACATCATTGGATAAGTTTAAAATAGTGAAGGAACGCATTCTCAATAAAAAATTTATGGTACATTCACTAAAGATAATTAGCAATGGCTACTCGCTTTTTAAGACCAAAAATTTATTTCTTGTCCAGTTTATAGCCATCTAAGACCAAGAATTATTTATCAAAAAACTATGGGAATCGATTTTTTTTACCATCTAATTACCTTTCTTTTAATTTCTTAATCGAAGAAAATTACTTTTGCAGAAAAATATTTAAAAGGCACAACAATTCAGGTGAACTATTAATCTTTATTTCTTTGTCCAAACTCGATCAGAAAGATGTGTGTTCAAATACATTCCATTTTCTGGGGAAAGAGTTTCGAACTTTATTACTTATCTTCGCTCTTATGCTTTCCACATGCGCTGATACATTTTATTGTCTATACGTTCTTTTTTTAAGTTGTTATTTCTAATCATTCAAATATTCTTCTGTCTGAGAATTGAAAATGTGTAAATAAGTGAGGCATGACACACTTATATCCTAGTGCAATTGAAGACTCACTATGCAGAGGGGCTGATTCACGTTAAGTCTGTCACTACTCAAAGTAATCCTATTTGGCGCGATGTGTAAGTTTCAATAGTGAGTTTACAGCCCAAGTGTCATCCTCGTCACTTGATCAAAATTACGAGGTCCGTCACCAATAGCTCTTATGTAGCCTCAGAGTGCATCGTTTAATGAATAATCAGTCAGTTATTCATAACATTTTGAGGTTGTTATTTAGCTCCAAGAACTAACACCAAATTTGTTAATTATAATAAGTAGCGGATAGTCATGTTGTTTTCTTCTTAATATAAATTTTTTATAAAGGTCAAATAGTACTATTATAATAGTACCCTGGGTGTTGGGGATCAATTCACTATAGGAAACATTTTTTTGCTGAATTAGCTATTAATTGTAGCTTAAAGGTAAGAAAAATTAAACAAAATTATGTTTTTGAATTCCTGCTTACAGATCTTTTATTCAATGTGTCCTGAATGTTTTCAGTGTTGTATTTCAGATTGTTGAATTATGAGCATTTTTCATTTGATTGCTTAACATTAATATGTCTTATAACATTAATATGTCTAATATGGATTTCTTATTAATTTATGAGTTTCATACTGAGTTGTTTTATACTAGAAATAAATTGTGTCATTTGATTAAAATGTTCCCAATACCGAAATGGTGAAATTATATTTTAATGGTTACTTTATATTGTGGTGTGCTACGTGTTGTGTGGAATTTTTACTCTCTTTTAAGAATCTCCCATTATAGTGTACCTTTTTAAATTTGTTTTCATTTACAGTTCATGTATTTTTATTTTCCCTTCTTTTTTACTTAGTTCTACTTTTTTCTAAAATTAAAAATTTCAATTATAGTGGGGCCCACATTTCCAAAAAAGCCTAAAGTATGTTTAAAGAACATATGCTAAAAAAAGTGAGGAAACATATTTTATCTCCTTAAACGAATCAAAATATTATTTCTTTGAAGCAAACATACGAGTACAATCTCGTCATCAAAATGTTTGAAATAAAAAAAAAGAATTTCTTAAGAAATGTTAATTGTGCAGGTGTGTATGTATGTTTCATCACAAACGCTGATTCCTAAAAAAAAAAAAAAAGTCTTTCGGCAAAACAAACAATCGACTTTTAACTCATTTTTTCCGGCTTGGTGAATAATTCTAGCAAATAACTTTTGTAGTATGTAGTATCAGTTCCAATCATACGCTTCATAAAAAGCTGCATAATACTATAATGATTTCGAAACAGTGTTTAAGAACGGATTAAAGCTTTCTAGCTTATAAGTATATAATATTTCAATGGATCTCTCATTTAAAACTTACTAAATGTAAGACAAAGTAAACATTTTTGATAAAAAAGGATTAACGGAAAGTAGATAATATATTTAAAATAGATGCTATGGTATAGAACGGGAATGATTTAGAAATATGCAATGAATAACATACAATTTTATAATTTTTGCTTCATAATGTTATTTTTTTAAAAAAATACTTTTCCGTTTGGTGAATTTTGAAAGCAATAATTTGTAGGATCAAATATAAATCAATACTAAAGGGACCATTATAAGTAATTTATAGATACATAAAAATTCCTATTGTTTTATATATTCGACACTAAAATTATTTGCTTCCGTTTCTTAATAATAATTGTTCAAAGCACAATTCAGATGAAAATATGTTTGACTCTATATTAAGAAAGAAATTGTTCCATTAAACCTTGAACATTTCTAAAACTTTCAATTCCGAAGAACAATTTTTCTGTGCTTTAGAAAAATAAGAAGCAATTTGTTCGTATGGCTTGGTAAAAGCAAAATATTGGCACGGAAGTATCATATTTTAAAACCATGTTATAAAAATTATATTCAATGCAATAAATGATCTTATTTCTCGTTTGGAATTCAGAGCACTCATGAAAAAGAGGTTTAGTTGTGTGTGTGATATGAAAAAAGTTATACCTTCGAAAGTTCTTCTAATTTTTATCAAATGTAAAAAGAATTATTTTAAATATATTTTACAATGTAAAATGAAATTCTGATAAATTTTTGTTAATGAATCAGATATAAATTTCCATTTAAACAAAA
Source organism: Trichonephila clavata (assembly GCA_019973975.1). Taxonomy (NCBI): domain Eukaryota; kingdom Metazoa; phylum Arthropoda; class Arachnida; order Araneae; family Nephilidae; genus Trichonephila; species Trichonephila clavata. Next base: position 57,371 of record BMAO01035541.1, on the reverse strand, counting down.
AGTATCCAACTATATTATTTTAACGAAAAGGTATAAATTAATTAACCCTTTCTAAGTGAAATAATCTGAATATTCTGAACACATTCGAAAATAAGGGGGGGGGAGACTTAATAACATTAAATACAATACATTAAATTTGCTTATGTTTGTTAATTATTACATTATGCGAACAATCAAATCGTATCAAAAATGAATAGGGATGATACCTGTATTAATAGATTTTCATAACATTTGGCTTTGTTTGTACACGGTACAAGTTTGAGTTCTGTGTTAGCGTAGAATTTTTGACATACAATTGCAAAAGTATTTTTTTTTTTGGTTATGTATTTTATGAATCAACACATTTGAACCGATAAAAATTTCAATATAAAATACTAACATATTCCTTTGTTGTAATACTTTATTAAAAATACAAAAAAGCTTAAATTAATTGCGAAAGTTTCTTTTTTAAAAAAATTGACTGTATGTGTATGTGTATTTGTATGTATGTATATGTGTATTTGTATGTATGTATATATGCATTAAGAAAATTTGCGAAGTGAAAAAATAAACTACGAAGAAGCCCAATAAATTATCCTAAATGAGAAAACTCTTTACTTTTAATTTTGTATGCACTCAAAATCGATTATTTAAAAATCAAGCAAAAGCAAATTAACTTCAGAAACTCATGAAAAATGCAGTGAATCTAAAGAAAATAAAAAATCATGAATTATTTTGTTTTCCGTGTCCATAGAAGAATTGAAAAATTCATTCTTGTTAAGTGAATCCGCTTACTCCGATGCCATTTCGAAATTAACGTTCTGCTTTAAGCTCTTTTCTTTACACCACTTTTTATAGCATTCCTTGAGGAATAGGAGAAAACAGCTTGAATTAAATCTAATTTTCTTGTTCTTTCTCCAGGCTTCTGGTGCATTTGTTCTGAGCAGCTCTCTCTCTCTTTTGTTCTTTGAAATCGTTCTGTGATTGTAAACGAAGGACCGTGACACACATATATTATTCAATAGACTTAAGAGAAAACACAACTAGCGGTGAAAGGTTCCGACCTAGGAAAAAGAAAGTTCAGGGATTTGGAACTTTTATCTTCAAACATTCTGAAATAAGTTTCTTAGAGAGAAATTATTTTTTTTATTACTTAGCTGCGTTGTTGAAATAACAAGAGAGTGATATATTTTTTGCAACTCTTGAAAAAACGTTTTGGCAAGAGACTGGAGATTGTGATTTAGATTTAAAAAATAGCCACTTGTTTTATCGTGCTTATTCCATTTGGAACTGATCTGAGAAATATATAACGATGATTATTCTCTTTGAGAGTGTTAAATTAGAAAATGGCCTGTCCTACTCTGCACGTTTCTTTTATTAAATGTGGCATTTGTTTTGAAAATGGGCCAGATCTCTGATTATTTTCTAAGCTGTTGTAACATTAGAACTATATTTCAGAAGAAAGTATCTAAAAGTTTATTTACTAAACACTACTTTAACCATTATTGAAAGAGTTAAATATAAATAAAATTATTAATAATTTATAAACATACCAATGGGAGTCAATGATTTAGTTAAAAATCAATTTCAATCCAATAATTCTTTTCGATAAGCTAAGAGTTTTAAAGTGTGATTTGGGTTTCCTTTTTTTAAATTTTAAATTTCTTTTTTGTCGGTACTTTGAAAAGCAATTTTGTTTGCATAAGAAATTTAGTTTTTTAAAATTGTTTTCTATCAGAATCTAAAGATACGACAAATATTTTTTTATAACAGTTGTTCTTCTTTTCGGTCTATTATTTTCAACTACGATGGTGTTTTTAAATGATAATGTTATATAAAAAGGATAGAAGAATAGAACATGCAATGAAAATCGCTTAATACGAAATTAAAGGGACTGAAATATTTTTACGAGTTAAAAGAATTTCGTATTAAAGTATATGTAAAAAAACCCAATATATATAAAAAAAATTAAATTTATTAGAGATTATTTTATTTACATAGATATGTACACACACATATGCATATATTTAATAAAACCCAATAAAACAAAAACATTCAGAAGACCTTAAAGAAATTTAATACAGAATTTTCAAATTTTTTGAAAGCATCATTGAGTAAAGCATATATTGAAAAGAAAAACTGATATTTTTCTTTGCATTGTGATTTTAGCATCCAGTTGTCACCAAATTGTTCAATTTCGTCCATTTTCTTATTTATTTTACTAATGAACTGTGCGTCTAAATAACTGCTCATACTTTTCATGACGTCCCTCATTTTGGATGACATGGGAAAAGGAGTTGCATTATTCATTTTATTTTCGTCGTCGGAATTTGCCTCAATAACATTTTTTGAGCTTTGAACAAATTCGAATATGTCTTCGTTTACCATAATTGGGGCTGTACACACATTATCATCATCTTTTGCAACGAATTCTTCCAATGATACAGGAGGACAATCCAATAATACAGAAACTTTCGTAAACATTTCATAAAGTGTCGACTCAGTTTCAATATCCGGAAGGGAATTATTTTTCGTGTTAAGAGGAGAAAAATTAAAAGACGTAGTAGTTTGTCGAAATCGTTGCATTATTTCGTGTTAACCGATATTTCATCTTAAGCGTTTTTGAGTTAAATGATTTTTACTATATATAGATTTGTTTACATATTGGATATTTTATACCTTGCATACATCTAAAGCAGGGGTGACAAACCCGCCGTGCCACACTGTGGCAAGGGCGGAGTTGTAACAGTGGCACGCGAAGACAATAAAAAAATTTAAAGTTCGAAAAGATAATAATAAATAATAATTTTTTTAAGAATTTTAGACAGATAGAGAAACAGACAGAAAAAAAAATCTCAGACAAAACAAATCTCAAAATTTATTTTAAATAAACTTAATTGATATTTAGTAGAAATGTATCGCGTAGAGAATGTACCTGCATTGTTGAGCGAGTTGGTTTTCCAAAGCTTTTTTCACTCGCGAAATTTTGGAATTTTAAGGAGTGTATATAATATTTTAAAACATCAGGAATAAAACACAGAACTGCCCATTGAGTACATGCTGTTCCAGAATGATGATATCTATGTGATTTAGCTTTTCTTCCGATATCAAGGGATGTTAAAATAATTTAAATTTAAGATAACAGAGAAAAAGTTGTATTTTTTCTACCCTAGTTGGTCAAATATCTTCTTTTGTGGACGAACTTTTTTTCTTCTTTTAGTCTTGATTTTGAAAAAAAAAATTTAATTTTAATAATTTTAATTAATTAAAATATTAAAAAATTAATATTCCTTATTAACGCAGGAACTATCTACCGAGCTGTGATAGATTTAAAATTTAATATCCATTTTTGTACGATTCTTTCAGTGCTAGGTGTGATGATTTTCAAGATGATAAAAAAAAAATGCAGATCTTTTGAGAAATCCTTTTTTTCAATTTCCCTGCAAAATGTTAATTCTTGTCCACTTGAAATCAGAATCGAAATACTGTATACAGCACAATTCCATACTGTGAAGCAAATGTAAGGAATTCGATTGAATTTTGGAAATTTGCACTAACGAGCAATTTTTCAAATTTACACGATTCGTTCTTGTCAGGTATTGTTGTAGATTTGAATCAACATACGTTTGTGAACAAATGTTTTTTATTATGAACATAACAAAATCAAAATATCGTTCAAAATTAGCTGAACTTAACAATAAAATTTAAGTTTGTGATTTGGTCTCATTTATTAGATTGTTTTTAAATTTTCGCTACTTAGACTTGTGCTTTATAAATATCCTCTTTGCGTAAAAGTTGCATAAAAAGCTTATTAGTAACATTTTTCACCTTTGCATTTGTTCGAAAAGTTGGAAGTGGCACGCTCTCTTATTTATTTTTTTATTTAAAAGTGGCACTCTTCCTAAAAAGTTTGGCCACCCCTGATCTAGGGTGAGTGTAAGTGTATTAACGGCGCGCTACAAAGAAACACGAAGGCTCTTGGCGACGGAACTCGTAATTTTGGCGATGACTACATCCGAGATAACACCCCTTCTCCAAACTGTCACACCACTCCAACGAGAGGATGTTGAGCCTTGGAAGATTTAACGTGCATCAGCCCCTCAACACAAGTGGCTCTAGACTCGAACTCATAACATTCCGGGAACGAGTCTGTGACCTTAACCACTAGGCTACTACGGGCACCATACATCTCTGAATATGACCTTCATGATATGAAAAATGAGAATATATAAATGAAATACTTTTCCTTTTAAGAAAAAGCAATTGTCTCAAAAATATTTTTATATAAAGAATTTTTACAAATTTTTTGAATTTATTTGAATTATTTAGTATCCATACAAAATGATAAAGCTTTAAAAAATAATTATCTATGAAGTAAGTGCTTATCTTCAACAAGTATAACAAAGATATGTTCGCATACTTTTACTATTTTGTCCTCTTTTTATTATTTTAACACAGATATAAATATAAACGAAATAAAAGTAAAACGTATATATTGACGTACACGCGCTTGCAGTATGAGTTATTGTAACGCATTCAATTATATTTATATGTTAATAATATGAAAAAAATGTAAAGAAGTAATCCGATTAAATTATATATAATTACATTTACTTTGATGTTCCAAGCGAATAGTTTTAAATTAGATTAACAATGACTCTTGTACTATTATATGAATTCCTTTTCTGAATATAATAATTACATTAAAATTAATGTAAAACAAGTAACATAAAATCTGATAAGCGTATAAGCAAAAAATTTAACCGTTTTTAAGAATTAATCATTTAAACCGATGCAGGATTCATTCCTCCTATATCATATTCAGACCATATTTCTTTTATAATTTTGTGAAAAATGTGACTTTTCTTGCTTAAAAAAAATCTTTTTTTTAAAAAAAAAAATAAAATAAGAGCTATAATGGATTTAATCTTGCGAATAAATTTTTCCTTTGAGAATAAAAAGTTTTATGAATATTTATCCCACACGTAATCAGAACCTTAAAACAAAGAGTATTCATCTCAAATATGAGCTGAAATTATTATTTAGGCTAATATTTACATGAAAAACTCATAAAAAACGAATGCATGTTTTCCATAATTTGAAAATGTATACACATTTTTAAGAAGTGCGCTCATTTTTATGTCGTAGCCATCCTCGAAAATCGTGATGTGTGCTCTACAAATAATTCGCGAATAATGATCATGCATTCCTTTTTGAGAAAAAGATTGCTATTTACTTACAATTATGGTATAAAACTGAACATTTCCATTGTTAATTTGAATTTGTGGTTTCGAAATTTTATTCCGTAAATTGTTTTTTTTTCTTTTATTGCAATGGAAGAAACATTAGTAGTTCTTTCTTTCTTTTTTTTCCAAATGCCATCTTCTGTTATTTATTTGAATAAAACGTTGATGATCCTGTTTTATTATTATGGTGGCCATTTGTATTATCTTTAGGCTGACTTTCACATGATAAGATACCAACAAAATATATTCATGCTTCTCTTGCACAATAAGCTTTCACATGATGAAAGAATGCATAAATAATGAATTGCGAATAATTTCTAGCTCAATTTTTCTTCTACTCTGTCTTTATATAAATGAGTTTTATCTGTGACATATATATATATATATATATATATATATATATTTGCTTTACATATAATCAGAAATAAACCTAAGTAGTTTCTTCTCTTATCAACTATCTTAAAAATGTACATTTTTTAAAGAATTTTCTAGTTTTTTTTGTTTGTTTATTGTTTCTTGCTTGCATATTGATTTCTACATTAACATGGTATTTTTAAAATTAATTAACATAATTATTTTGCAATAATTTTCAAAAATCTAATAGGTATGTATATTATAGAGCTTTCTTTCTTTCAAAGGGGGCTGTGGATTAGAATTGCCATTGAAGACCTTGTACATTCTCTAAGTCCTTGTAAGTTGTTTTTTAGTGTGACGCCATATAAGTGGATATTAATTATCACTATGTAATTTCAAATAATTCTTTGCATCACTAAAATCCACTGACTTTGGCAGTGCCAAATCAACAATGCCACCCATCCAGCTATATCATAGAGCTTGATCAATGCTTTTTGAATACACAGAAGAAAGTTTGATTACTCCGATAAAATCATAATTGTTACAAAAAAAATAGCAGATTGAATATCAGCTAAAACAATTGTAAGTAACTGGATTCCATAGATAACTCATTTAGCTTCATTTAAGAAAAATAGAGAAAATTCAAAACTTCTTACAAAAAAAATCGATTAACCAACATTTTGTTAATTTTTTTAAGGATGGTTTATTTCTTTAGTTTACTCATGTGTATAATTTTAAAAACATTAATTCTTTGGAAAATGAAAAAAAAACCTAGGATATTTGAACATTTGAAAAATAGACGTACATCGAGTCCAAAAAAACCATGCAATCAATGTTTGAGTTCAATACATTGCAATGTTTAAGATTAATTTGTTGCAGAAGTCATAAATAATAGTAATATTAATTTAAATTTGTTTATTATTGTTAAGAATTCAAATTAAAATAAATTTCTAAAATTTTCTAATTTCTTACCAGTTTTCAGTCTATTGTTCTATTGCAAATTCTCTAATTTATTTAAAATACACTCATCTATAAATAAATTTAATAACAATTTTTAAAAAAAATATAGTGCATCAATTAATTATTAACAAGAAAATTTATAAAATTCAGATAAAGTATAAAAATATAAACGGCCACCATTAATATGTATTGCCCATTCTCGGAATCGCAACGAACAATGCACACTTTGAACTTTTCACTAAATCTATTCAATTTCACTTATAAGATATACACAGAACTATACGCCAGATGTATAGCTACAGATATACTACTATAAGCATGTCGGTGACGCTCGAGATTTCACCCATCCAAAAAGTATCTAAGGCGAACAGCACACTGCACGTGCGCCAGTCAGAGCATGTCGGTGACGCGAACCCATAAGATTTTCCTCTACCAAAAAGTGCCCAACGCCACTAAAGAAGTTTTCACTTCAATATAAGTGCACTTTTTTTTCTAAAAAATATTTTTAGGTCCCTGTAAAACTCAGTACCATGTTTATTAGGCAGGCATTAGCCTCTGAATTCAAAATATTTGCTCAAGAAAAACATAACATTATCAATTTGCACAACTTCGTTTAAACTTAAACGTACCTGTATCTATCAAGCAAAGTGTGTATCAGATATAAAATATCTTTTACATTTGGTACTCGTATTTTAATTAAAAAATGAAGAAAATATTGCGTGCAGCAAATGTTCAATAGGGTTTTTGCTTCTTGAGAATTAACTGTTATTAATCACTTGCTTCGAAACTCTAGTATAACTGTACGGATTCCTTTATAGGTATTTTATTTGCAGCAACCTTTATGTATTTTCTGTTTGATAGTTTTTTAAATTTCCAATAGGCTGCGAATTGGTGTTTTGCCATTGCACACCTAACACAATTCCCGGAAACTGGTATCTCTTTTTAGTGAAGCACCATATCGGCGGATACCAATCGCCGCAAGTAATTTTGTCTTCCAGTTTACTTCCCAGAGGGAGGCACTGGAACTCGTACAATGTGAACCTGTACTAAGATTTAATTTTACCGAGAACACCAAAGCCAAACAAACACTCTAGGGATCTTTTACATGTCGTATAACCATACGACATGACCGTTTTCTGCATCATGAAAATCCACCGACTTGAGCCAGGGTCGAACCCGCAACCTTAGGTGCAGAAGGCCAACTATAAACCAACCCCGCCACCCAGCCGGCTCTATTTTGCAGTTTGAGATATAATTTTGAATAAAGCACTTAAATCTATATAAAAGAAAGTTATTTAATAATAAGTTGTTATGGTACCAGCCACTTACCAAGAGTATTTTTATCGTAATTAATATAAATAAAAAATAATTGGAATTATAAATCTTGACGTTTTTTAAATGCTTACATTTTTTTTACACGCTTTTATTAGATTCATCTGTATATAATGGAATCTCCATTTTTACCCACTGTAAAAGGTCAGATTAATTCTAAATTTTTCACACTTGTCAAGAACCGATGACGATACTATAATTTAATAATTTTGTTCCATTGTCTTGATCAGGATCCTCAGAAATAACGATTTCTCATTTCTAGATTTCGTAACTAAGAAAATGAGTTACAAACCTAACGCGAAAACTTTCTTGGTTAATACAAACAAACAAAAAATTGCTTATGTGAAAAAGGGGAGGATGCGTCAGTAATTTTTTACAATAATATAAACAAATGCTTAATTTTTCTGAATTTGGAAATAAAAAAAGACTCAAGCATATGGAAAAAATAAGTTATGTTCCGATTGCTTGAAACCCAGACATAAAGTCTGTTTTTCTAAATTCTCTTGTCGGATCTGTGGAATGAAACATCATTCATTATTTCTTTTTATCAAAACAGCTGAGAATTGATTCAGAGATCACCGGATTAAATACTTTCTCACAAACTCTTCGATTCAAAAAGAGTACTTTTGCAAGTTTCAGAGAGGATGCAAGTTTCAGAGAGGATGCAAGTTTCAGAGAGAATATTGAACTCTTTTAGCAAAAAATATATCATTGAGTTTCTTCCACATATTAAATATTTCAAACTTAGCTTTTTTATATTTCCTTCAGTTGGCTGATCCTACATTTTGCAAACCAGGTCGTATCGACGCACTTATAGAATTTCAATGGGTATTCCAGATTCTAAAAAAATGACGCATTTAAGATTAATACGTCAACGAATAAAGGATAGTTTAAGAACTAAAAAAACGCGCTTTTACTGCAAATTGAACTAAAAAATAAAAAAATAAACTATAGTTTCAAAAAGCTATAAAACACGCTTCCATAGTTAATCAAACTAAAAAGTAAAAACTAATTCTTAATATAAGAATAAAATGAGATTAAAGAGAAAATTAATGTCATTGTGGTAAAAGCATGGTGTGCTTTGTACTACATTTTTACCCTAACTCTGCATTAGGAATAGAACTAGTAAGAAATTATAGCAATTGATATCGAGCACACCATGCTTTTACCACAATGACATTAATTTTCACTTTAACCATTTTATCCTTATATTAAGAATTAATTTTTACTTTTTAGTTCGATTAACTACAGAAGCATTTTTTTAGTTTTTTTTAAAACTATAATTTATTTAATAATTTAATATTAAAACTCACATCTCTCTCTCTCTCGCTATTTCGTTCTTATATAATAGAATCACAGTATCTTTCTTCCTTTAGGTCTTGATTTTTGTCTAAAAGCCAAATTGTTTCTGCTAAAGCTTAATGCAGTTTGACAGATTAGGACAAGAAAAGCTTTTCTAGTCGAATTGATAGAAATAAATAAGATGGGTAAACTGATCTTGACGGTAAATATCACTTAGAGTGCTCAAAAAGAGTTTGGTGTAAAACATAAATAATAAAAAAGATTATTTCTGGTAAATTGAATTTTTCTTTATTTGCGACGGATATATAATAAACTTATTTATAAAAAGGACGGGTATTAAAACAAAGGATCGAAAATATACAGTTTCTGCATAATTTTTCTTTCTCTCTCTGTATATATAATTAATGTATATATACACTCAAGAGCCAAAACATTATGACCACCCCTACATTTTGCAATGAAATCGCTTAGATGATGTGGGAGGCATGTGATCGGGTAGAAGTGGTATTTAACTGCTGCTGGAGAGTCTGAAGAATCATTCTTTCACTTACTTCTGCGTGTGATGGGAAAGGCTGCAGATCTAAGCGACTTTGAAAGAGGGCAAATTGTCATGGCTCGAAGGCTCGGAACAAGTATTTCCAAAACTGCACGACTCCTGCGTTGTTCGCGATCTTAAGTTGTTAGTACTTATGCAAAGTGGCTGAATGTCGGCGAAACCAGCAGTAGACGACATGGTATTGGACATTCACACGCTATCAAAGAAAAAGGTCGTTGGAGACTGTCTCGCATGGTGAAGCAAAACCGGAGCCAGATAGTGGCTCAGCTGACAGCCCAATATAATGCAGGGCCAAGTAGAATAGTATCGAAGCACACTGTTCAGCGGACACTGTTGGATATGGGCCTACACAGCAAACGTCCCAATCGTGTGCCTTTGCTGACCAATTGTCATCGCCAACTGCGCCTGGGCTGGGCCTGAGACCATCTCGACTGGTCCGTGGATCAATGGGAGACAGTTGCCTGGTCAGATGAATCATGGTTTGTCATTCATTCATCACGCCGATGGCCGTGTCAGGATACGCCGTCTTCCAGGCGAACAGTTGCTCCCTCAATGTACAGTAAGTCATACACAGGCCGGTAGTGGCGGTATTATGCTTTGGGGGGCATTCTCTTGGGCATCTCTGGGACCCATGGTTATGGTAGAGCAGACAATGAATGCTACAGGGTATCTGAACATCATTGTGGACCAGTTGCACCCTTACATGGCCTCTGTTTTTCCAGCTGGAAATGGAATGTTCCAACAGGGCAACGCCCTGTGTCATAAAGCTAAAATTGTGTTGGAGTGGTTTCGGGAACATGATACTGAATTTCAGTTAATGTCCTGGCCGCCTAACTCATCGGATCTTAATCCGATAGAACTCATTTGGGATGTCATGGGACGGCAGCTCAGAGTAGAGCAGCTCAGAGAGAGAGCAATATCTCGGATTTCCGTGACTGTTGCTTCCGTTGCTTAAACATCTGGTACAATCTGTCTCCGGCCATCTACCAAGAACTTGTGGCATCCATGCCAAGGCGGGTAGAAGCTGTGTTGCGCGCCAAAGGTGGGCCAACTCATTATTGACAGGTGGTCATAATGTTTTTGCTCTTGATTATATAAGTGCGTGTAATTACAATTATTTTATTTTTCAATTATTATTTAGTTTATTAAATTCCATTCATTGATAACAGCTTCAAAATGTTCAAATAACATGTTTTAAAGAAGTATAATAAAACAAACTACACAACAAATGCAGCGTAAACTAAATCAAATTATACTTCATTTAGAATCTAGAATATTTGAATACATGTTGGCCTTAATATAAAATTATTGAAAACCTTTATATAATAACGCAAATTTTTAATATTTTAAAAATAATTTTAATCTTTGTTTTTTTATAATGTGTTTCTTCAAAATAACGTATTAAAATATATAAATGGGAGCATTTTCAAATTAAATGCCCAAAAGGCTGGAAAAAAATGTATGAAAATGCAAAAATGTGAGCCTATATTACCTGTTCATAGAAAGTCTTATTTAATTAACTTTAAAAACGTGCTCATTCTTTTGTTTTACTTCGTGAGCAAAATAACTCACGAAATAAAACAATAACATCCACAATTAATAAAATTATTATTTTCTCTCTCTCTCTCTCTCTCTCACGGTTTAATAATGTTCCTTTATAAGCAAAAAAAAAATAATTTTATTCGCTTCATGCATATCTTATTAAGGTAAGCAGAAAAGCTCTGTGAACTTTAAGTTATACCCTTCAATTCACATGAAAGATTTTTCGAAGTAAATATGTAATTTTAACTGCGTTATCAGGCATATTTTAATAAAAGTTCAACTTTCTACATGATAATTAAGATATAAAAAATTTTTAAAAACAGTATATAGATAAAGTAAAATAAATTTGTTTTTGAATTTAAATTACTTTTTTTAAAACTTTTATTTTAAACACAAAACACTTAAGAAAACTGTCTTATTCTTAGATAAAAATCTAGAGATAGATATCTAAGATAGATATCTAAGATAGATATCTAAGAAAACTATTTCTTAGATAAAAAATTTTCATCAATTTTTTAAAACTAGATTTTCATTCATTTTATGAGTTTTATGCAATTTTTTTCAGTAACACCTATTCATATATTACTCTGTTTTTTTCTATAATCATTACATTTTCTTTCTTTTTTTGTTTACACTGATTATAAGATTCCAGGATAGCAGTGGTTCTTTTCTGCAGTAGACTTGATTCGATTAAAGCACAGGAACAACGAAATTAACTTTATCAATGGTTTGAATTTTTAACTTGGATATAGAAATCTTCATTTCTTAAAATGCTTCAGAAGATATATTAGTTTCCATTTTTCCGAAGTATAAAATAATGTTTCCACAAAAAATGTATGATAGAATACTTTAATACGTTCGAAAAATATTTTTCATATAAAAACATGACCCCTTTTTATTTAAAATTAAAATGTATAAAATGAAAATAAAAAGATAGGTTGTTATATATAGTTCAAAGAAAGAAATAAGAACAATGTACTGTGAACATCAAAACATTTAATAAAGAAATTCCAGGGAGTTCTTAACAAACAAAAAGATAATCAATCATTTGATTGCTCAATATATTTACCCTTACTACGAAAACTTTCAAACTTTCGCTTAAGAAAAACAATTGCATTGTTATAGACTCATTGATTTGATTGCGCTCTGTACGGACATCACTTGCGGAATTTAGTTGATGTTCCCGTACTCTGTAAGGGCAAGAAAAGTTTATGCACCGTGTTAATGTTTCATTCGTATTTTTTAGTTCACTATTGTATGAAGAGATGGCAAAACTAATTCACACATTGAAAAATAATCTCTATTCTAGTATTTTTTTTCTAATTTTAAGGGGGGAAATTTTCGTTCGGAATATGAACTGAAATTTTTTTTGAAACTTAAGCAAGTGGTAAATCTTGGATATGAAATATTACGCTGTACTAATAAATAATAATGAAATTATAATGTAACATAATATTTCTCACATAAATTTTTATTAGAGAAAATAAGAAAGTGATAAACAAAAATTGGAGGAAAAATAGAAAGCGATCGGAGAAATTTCTGTGATTTTTCGAAATTGTTGTTCGTTATAGATACAAGTAGACCAGCTGATAGAATGGCATAGTTTTGGAAGATGCATGAAAAGGATAAACTGGATTTCTTCTAAATCCAATTCGTTTCACTGAAAGCCTTGTTTTAGAAGAAATTACCAACTCTAGAAACTTAAATTCAATTCAATAAAATGTAGCTACTCAATAAAAGGATTTTGGAAAAAATATTTGTAAGAAAAGCAAGTATTACTTCTCGTATGGAGACATTGAACTATGTTTCATTTCACAAGTTATATTATACTAAAACAGATCTTCTATAAGTAAGAAAACGTGTGTGCGTGCGTGTGTGCACATACAGTTGTTAATGTAGTCGTATGGTTATGATAGCAATAAAAGTTTTAGAAATCTTAAAGTTTGCTCTAAATGCTAAAATGTAACAGCTAACTGAAATTAACCTCTATTGAAGAAAAAATTTTAATGAAACGTTAGTTAAAATAAGTATCATTATATTTGGACCAAATTGGTTGCAAAGAAAAAAGGAAATAGTTAATCTCTTACAAAAATATTAATTAATAAAATTGCATTTAAAATAATTCAATCAAAAGAACAAATCAAACTAATATTAATTTTTTAAAAAGAATTTCCCTATATCTTACTAGAAAGGAGTTTTCTCCGCAAAGTTATATCAGCTGAAATTCTGCCGGAATCTCATTGAATTTTTGTATGTAAATCAATAGAGAGTTCAATCAAATTGTTCCATAAAAGCGTTCGTTAAGTTTGTCCTACAATATAGACAAAAAATATTTTTGTTGAAATCTGTACATTAATTACGATATACTTTAAGTCAAAATTCCGACTCCACTGAACAATTGATGTAAATACTATGTTTATTAGTCGGAACGAATCTTTTTAAAATTATACATATATAATACGAATAAACGCAATACAGTTCAAGCTGATATTATGCTTCTTTTACGATTTTCAAAATCTGTTCATACGTGTATGTAATTACTGGAATAATCTTTTTCAAATTGTTGGTTCCTGCAAACATTTTATCAACTGACGACTAGAGAGAGGAATCGGTTTTAAGCTTAATGTGCAATAGATCACTTCAAAATCCAACAAGAACGAAACAGTGTGTAGATATAAGAATATTTTTTTGAAAAAGTTATTCCTGGAGCGTTTTAGGGTTTATGAAATCCTTTAATGGAATATTACTTATAGAAAATAGAATATCTGCTTTTTTCTAACGATTTATTTCTTTTGATGTTTAAACCATCATAAACTTGATTTTTTAAATAAAAAGCCTGTTTGGAGTAAATATTAAAGTTTACGTCTTAGAACATGTTAATCCTCTAAAATTTAGGCATTTTCTTTCTGTCCTCATTGTTCATATTTCACACTCAGTTGATTGTCATGATTTTGCCTATTTATGTATTTAGTCGCATGTATTTGTCATAATTACGCTAAATAAGAATAACACAGAAAAGCTGTCCATAACATTTATTCTTTTAACCAACATCCGGTTTAGTATAAGTCTGGAAGTAAAGAAGCTTAAATTATTTTTATAGAATTTACTTATAAAAGCTATTATTTACTTGTGTTTATGCGTATGAATATGGGAATGCTCTTTTAAGGATCATAGAACAAGTCACACAGTTTATTAAGCAGTGCTTCCCAACCCTGAGCTGTTTCAGCTATCTGGCTTTCTGTTTGAGAAAACTGGCAACACTGAATTGAATTTTCCTTGATCCCCATTTTTTTTATCGTCACGTCTAAAAAAATCTCATATTTAATCTTATTAATATCTAGATCAGCATATCTCTCTGTATTGCTTGTTAATTCTCCTCTAGAAATAATTTTTACATTTTTATCAAAAACTCTTTTTTATTTCTGTTTAATATTGATTTTAAATTATTATTATTCTACTTCTCAATTGTAAGCTTACTCTTCGTTGTTTGATTTTATCTGTTTTTGTTTTTTATATTCTTTCTTAACTTTGCATCTATATCCTCAAAAAAGTCTTAAAAGTCCTCACAAAAAATCCTAACAATCCTTATAAGAATATAAATGGAAATATTGAAATATATGATGACTTAATATATTAATATATTCATTTCTTAAATAAATGAGTGAAGTGCTTGGATTGTTTTATTAAAATTTATATTTATATTTTAACGACTTATGCTCTCCATACTTTCCCCCACTATCGAATGCGCCCTCTTTTCAATAACATGCCTCTGTACTCTATTTCCCTTTATATATACATATATATATATATATATATATGTGTGTGTATTCTACATTTATTTTAATTACTTCAATATATATTAAAATCCGTTTTTAGTATAAAACATTAATGTTTAAACTCAAGGAAATAAGCTGCCGTAATTTCCATTTAATTTAAAGGCTTTCTGTAATTTTGTCTTATAAGAACAGAACAAGTAATTTTAATAAATTTAATACAAAAATTATATATTTTCGCAAATTATGTCAAGGGAAGTGTTATCTCTTCCCTCAGTGTGGGGAGGTCGGATGGAATCTTAGCCATATCAATATAACTTTAATTTATTTTTTGATACGAACAACAAGACAAATTTTACTAACCAAAGTTAAGAGATGCACCCAAATACTAAATATGAATAACAATAGCGAGCAGACGAGATACGAGAAAACTATAAATAAAGAGATCACTTACGTCTAAGCAATACCTTTTAATTCTTAGTGACCTAATCTAGTTTGATTTCTGTTAGACAAATCGTCAACTTTTTAATATATATTACAATATTCAACTACTAAGTATCGACGAGCCTCACTTCACGTTTAATCAATCACTGATAGCTGTCGTTGTCTAACCTCTCTCTCTAATCTCACTAACTCGAAAGTATAATCTTTATAAAGAAGACTTAATTTGCATACTCACATCTTCTTCGAAGTAAGGTTTTCAATAAATTAAATTTTAAAGACCCATTTTTCCTCTAGAGGATTGTTAGTTGAAAAAATCCGAATAGACCCGTGACAATCCGTAACAAGCAGTGGCGCACTCAAGGGGGGGGGGTAGTCCTGGGGGTCTGGACGCCCCTCAAAGCCCTTGAGTTTTTTTTATTGGTGATAATCCTATATATATAACGTAAAATTTAATTAAGTACTTGTAATTAACAATTTATTTATTAATTAATGCTAATTATTAATTAAATAATTTATTTTTTACTGTTTTTTGTTGACAAAATCGACAAAATCAGAAGAATCAGTTGGTGTTCTCTTGACGTATGATACGAGGGGGGGGGGACTTTCGACCATGGACTCCCTCCTTAAAAATTTTTGTGTGCGCTACTGGTAACAAGTATATTCTTTTTTCACATGGGGCTAAATTAAAAAATATAAAAATCGACATGGAAGGATAAAAAATTTTAATGAGGTCCAAATTTAATATTTGAAATAGTTTTAAGTAAATTGCAAATTAATCTCTTAGGAAAGAACGATTTAGCAAATAAAAAAGTAATGTAAAATAAATAAATTTAAAAGAAACTCAATAACCTGCTAATTCTAAGGTTCACCTGTCAATTTGAAGTGTTATCTCAAAAACAAATATTTAAATACCTTCCCAAAACTCCTCTTTAGCGGATCTCTACTCACCGAAAGAAACATGCTTGTCAAATTTCAAGTCTGTAGGTCTAATATTTCTAAAACGTCAATTAGTATCTTTAACACTCCTACAACCCTCAATGGGATCAATTTCCCCCAAACCTGTTTTTAGTGAATCTGAAATCAACAAAAAAACATGCTTTCCAAATTTCAAGTCCGTAGGTCTATTACTCCCCAAAATTTTGTGATGAGAGATTCGCTTTTCTCCTTAAAAATAGATTAAGATTTTGGCTTCTAAACAAAACAAATTTCTAAAAGGAATACACACTTAAAAATTACCAAATTAAAATATGTAATAGTAAAATTAGAATAAAGTATAGTAGTTATTATCTTTATATATATATATAATGTATAATATAAATTAATGCTAGTTATAAATCACAGAATTACTATCTATAAATTTTAAATCAACTATTAACGTTATTCGAGAGAAATTCAAACTTAAATAACGTTTCTAAGACAGCATATTATATTTTTATGCTTTACAATACCTACTTTCTTTTTGATAAAATTCGATGGTAGAGAAATGCGACCTATGTAGATAATTTTAGAATTCCTGAAATATTATGCAGAAATCATTTCAAAATAAAGGTAAAAAAATAGTCTAATCATTCATGGGGATACGATAAAATAGAATACAAACGTTGCAAAATGTATTTGTTTTCCTAAAAACTGATTTCAAAGGGAAAACTTTCTTTTATGAAAAATAAAAATAACCCCATTATGATAAATATCGATAAAATAGCTCCTTGGTGGACGTGAGTGGTATGCAAAATGGAATAACCTAGTAGAAAAAGACCATAAGTCACTTTTTATAATATCGATAAATCCACCAATATTGAAGATTTTTCACCAGCATAATCAGAGATCAGTGACCCAAATTTAAGACTCAAATACAACCCTTTTTAAATTCATCATTCCAAAATTTCCCCAAATGTTGCAAATCGTCTTCTAAAATTGGTTCTTTCAACACTCTCACATGGACCCACGGTTCACGAAACAATACGGCTTAAGCGAATTCTCATTCAAATCAAAAGGCCTGCACTTCGATCAAAATTGGTCAATTTCTGCATTGTCCACTTACCCGTGCGTGGATAGTAACTCACGGAGATCTGTGTTACGTTGCAAAATGGTCCACAGGTTGAATTATTTATGTTTGTGAGTCCTCATCATCGAATCATCGCGAAATGCATGATGGGTAATTTCGAAGTCGTTATAAACAATAATAGATTCTGTTTTTATTCAATTATGTTGCAAAATTACCTTGAGGAATATCAGACGCCGATGGATGCAGTTATTATTATTTAGGGCTTAATTTTTAGCTTTCATTGCTCAATACTTCAGCTGTATTGTTAAAAGGAATCCTGATTATCATAAGATATTTAAAGATGGTTATTTTGGTTTCAATGATAATGCTATGTCAAAGTTTATTTAAATCTGTTTTTTGTAATGAATGCATTTTACTTGAAGATGTAAATAATTGGTCAGATAGTAAGAGATAAAAAGATGATTAGAGAAAAATTGAAGATCAAACAATTCAATGGGCAAAATTATTTTTCTTGTTTTTAGTGTGGAAGCGCATTCCATGTGAATACTGCAGAAATTCAAAAGATCAGATAATTATCTTTTTAATAACCAATTTATCGTCTAAATACGATGGGACGACATAATAAGTCAAGCAGGGATAATAATTATAAGAGTATTTAATATTTCTGTAATTTTTTTTCTGATGATAGAACTGTCTGGGACCTAGTTTTTTAACTTAAATGACTTGAAGGTTTCATCAATGAATACGTTTGGCCCAATGAAAAATAAATGGCGTATGTTTCTTCTGAAATATTTCAAGGAGATTATTGGAAGTCATACTTAAAGAGAGAGAGAAACATTTTTTAAAAATGTAAATGAAAAAAAAACTTAATATACTGCATGAATTTAATAACAAAGAAAGAAAAGCTTTCTCATTTTTAAATTTAGTAGTATTTCATCGGACAACGAATTTCATGTTTTCTATGTAAATAAAACTTTTATTTTCCAGTAAATATAAAGTAATAAAGTGCATTGAATTTATTTTCTACTGTAAAATATAGCGCAAGTTTGATTGTTTTTGTTTAGGGCTGTTTTTCAGTATCAAAACTAAATTAATTTGTAGTCATGAGAAATTATTTCAAAAAATTGAACTTTGTTACAAGAAATTTTATGGATATTGCATGGATATTTTATGGATCTATAAAAAAATAAATCATTAAAAATATATTTAAAGCTGGTACAAAAGAAAAAAAAATGGTTGGAAAGATTAGAGTACGTTCATTTTTTTTGTTTACGTTATTATACTAAAATTAAAAATATTTTTTAAAAGCTGCACAATGAGAATCTAAATAATCGTGTAAAAAATTAAAAGCAAATTTAAAATGGTAAGAAATTTCATTACAAATTTATTTTTAAAAAAATAAACAATGTACATAATAAACTGAGATTGAATTTCTATCCACAATAGTAAAACAAAACTAGTTTTCAAAACAATTGTATTAAAAACAAACAAAACCTCATATTTTAACAACAATTTTCACATTTAAAGCATTTTTTTTCAGTGTAAAAGACATTTCCAAAACATTTCTGCATAAATCTAATTAGTTATTATTTGTTAAAAATTATTTCAGTATTATCAAAATAAGCATTATGCATATCATTATACAGAAAATAATAAAACAACTGTGTTTGATAAAGCAGCAAACGTTTTGAATTTAATTCACTTGCAAATTTATTCTAACGTAAAGGAATTCTAAAAAAAAGGAAGAGATAAAATATTTTATCCCTTTTATCAGCTACCATATTTTAAACGAGATAAAATTTACTTTTTAATTCTTTCACTTTTCTCAAAAATTGTATTTACTCATAACTGTAACTAACAATGAAACATTTTACTCATTCTTTCATTACGTCAGAAAAGGAATTCCAAGTAGTTTAAATATTCATAACAAAATATATCGTAGCGGAAGTACGCATCAGAAATTTAAAGAAGTTAATAAATCTTTTGAGAAAGAGTAAGAAAAAGAATTCAGTGACGGAAAAAACAAAGAGATTTAAATGATTTTTTCCCGCAAAACAGGTCGGTCGCACTGAAGAATGTGAAGCAGGTCACGTGAGTGCTTACCGCCAAAAAGATTTGCACAATAACAGATGCTTCTTAACAGTCCATTATGTTATTGTTCCATGTCAACCGTTCACACGTTCTTTTCCACTAAACCGCTTTTACTCGAAAACAAAGCGAAGTCGCGCGGCCATTTTCTTTTGCATTCTAAATAATTTTATTCTGTGAGAGATGAATTTCGCTTTCTATGATGTTTTTTGAAAGAATAAACACATTATGCTTATTCGGTTCAGTGATTTAGTTGAATTCAAAAAAAGCACCTGCATTTAAAACCAATTAATAAAATTCTTTTATTTCGGAATTACTTTTTCTTGGTGGATTCTATTTTGAATCTTTACAGATGAATGATTCAAATAAAATCTTTAGAAAATGCAGAGACCATTTCTATTTTACTAATATGAACGGGAGAATGTGATATTCTTTAAGCTTTCTCAAAAAATTAAATATTGTGTTAAACTTTTTTTTTTATTTGGGTGATATTTAGTTTCTTCAGCTGAAATAACAATAGTGAATACCTTACAATACGAAAACAAGTTCAGCTTCTAATTTGCTAAAATACTGCTTACCAAACACGCTTATTTGTATTTTCTTTTTCCTGGCATATTTGATTAAAATTACATGCATACATGTGTATGTATACATATAAATATTCTAATTCAGAGATCAAATTTAATATTTAGTAAAACTTAGTGAAACATAATACATCAAACATGATATGCATTTCTTTTGTACGATAATGATATTTCATTAAATACATTATTTTATGAACATATAATTACATTAACGCATTCCGGTTCATTCATATTTCGATGTAAGAATGGAAAACAAAGAAACAATATTCAGTGCTACCTTTTTTTTTGTAAAAATGATTTAATGCTAAGGACCGTTTGGTATCTATCCATTTTCTTACAGTTTTATAATTTTCAAAATTTCTGAAGTATTGCTATATGTCAAGTATGGATAAATATGATAACAAAAACCATCAAATTGGAATTGAATCTTTTTTCCCGTCAAACAACCGAAAACTGCAAGAAAATTATAACAAAACATATTATCAGAAAAAAATATGAAAGAACTTAAGAACAAAAATTAAGTAAAATTCGGCCCAAATAAAGTTGCAAGATAAAAGGAATACATTTTATCAACAGGGTGTTGCTGAATTCGACAGACAAATGCAAAGGATTGATAGATAGTATGGGGACGACGGATTAACAAAACATGGGGTCGCAAGCCACATTTTGTCAATGTAATTCTCAAAAGCAATTATGACGGGTGTGAGGGCGAAAAGAGGTAGTAAGAGGTAAGAAATACATTTGTTAGACATAAAGTATGTTTACAATACGAACAATGCATCAAAGGATGTCAGAAATACCCAGACAAGTAACTGTCACAGGAATGGTTCGAAGTTGCGGCCGCTTAGGTCAGTACAGGTGACACTGATGGACGAAGGATTGATGGATGCGTTCTAACAAATCCGATGTGCTGGGGATGTCAGCTAAAACGACGAGAGTCCATGATTTGATATCCTCCACTGTAGCCACTGGTGTCTCATACGTAAGTGATTTCAGGTTGCCTCAGAAGAAGAAATCCAAGAGATTGAGGTCCGGGAAGCGTGGTGGCCAAACAATAGGTCTGCAATGTTTTTAATCTACCTCCCAGGATATGTGGTAGGGAGGGGGTTAAGCAATGCAGTCTAAAAAAGTGCTGGTGTACTATCGTGCATAAACGACTCGTTCTGGTGCTCAAGACCGGGACTTCAGGCAGATACTCCAGGAGAAATTGGAACGTGTATTTGTATACATGCAGGTTTCTTCAACTAAACTACTGCACTCTAAATACCCGCATTCTTTTAGCCACTCCCCTCGTCTGGCTCATCGTCCTCCCGATGGCTACTATTATCGCGATTTTCACCCACTAAAAATGTTGTTTGTAACCCCTGTTCTATGCTGATTTGTCATCTCCATGCTACTTATTGTCACTCGTCTGAATTTGTCGGTCGAATTCGGCAACATTTTGTAAATGTAAATAGTTGGATTTTTTTAATACTGATTTCTAAGGAAAAGAAACTAAATAACAGTATAATTAATCAAGTGTTATGCTTAGAATTACAAAGAATGCTTTTAACTGAGAGTTACTATGTTTGTAATATTTATTTCTTCAGTTTCAAATCTAATACAAAAATTGAAAATATAAAAAAGTTACCGAAAAATTTTCCAATGCGTATTCTAGAAGGTAACTATTATTAATTACCAATAATCTTTAATAAATACACCAAATAAATTGACTATGTGATGATCTCCTTTTATCCACAGTTAATCTTCTACATGAGAAAATTCCGATTTGAAATTTTAAGCTTTAATGAAGATGTTTTGTAAAATCAACTGACATGCAGAAATAGGTCTAATTAAAGTTAGGAAATTTTTCTCAATTATCTTTTTTATGTCCTTTTTTATTTTGTTTACAAGTTAATTAAAATAATAGGAAAATCAAGTTACCTTAAAATCTATTGAACACTTTAGGAATCCGTTAAAGGTTTCTCAAAGATTTTATATTAAAGTATTTTTTTTTATTTCACAAAGTATGTTTTCTTGTTTAAAACTTTTAAAATTAAAGAAAAACATTTTATTGTGAAAAATTAAACATTTAACTTAATTGGTCCCGCAATGAGTTATACTTGGAATGTTGTGGACCTCACTACCAACATTGAAACTCTCGCATCATCATTTTTAACACAAACATCTTTTATTATCTGGGAATTCCAAACCATATTTAATAGTCTCTCTGTCTTACGATCACCCTCCCATTCCCATGCACTGTTGAGGATACAGTTTTAAGGCAGCGCCTTCCATTTCCTAAACAAATTTGGTGTACGCTACTGTATTTAGACTAGCCAGGGGCCCAAGACCAGATCCACGAGAAATTTTAATGAAATATAGATAAGAGTACAGCTTCTGTCGATTCAAAATGTGAGCGATAGATTCAAAGGTAGAGAGAAGTCGTACTTGATTCCTGTTTTCTTCATAATTTTGCATCAGATAAAACAACGTAGACTGCATCTGTGAACTGGGATTCCAGTCTCCATGTGCACTCAGGGACAATCCTAGAAAGTGTGCCGCGCGCGCACCACACGTGGACGGCCAAAGTAAGGGGCGGCTGGCCGAATAAACATGCTGATTTTTAAATAGTTGTTGAAAAATCAAAATAAGTTCCGATTTCCCAAAGGCATATCATAGTGTCGTAACATACACCCCCGCCCCTCTCTCCCGCTCTAGGGAGCCCAAAGCCTGACTGCCGCCAAGTGTGCTAAAACCCAACTTGGGGTCCCAAAAATTGACTTTGCAGGGGGAACTAGTGTCGGTTTATCCACTGGTCACTTGCGGTGGGCGCCCAGGGGCCCAGGATCTGGAAAGGCTCGTAAGGACCCGGATAAGCTGGACTTAATCAGGTTTTCTGGTAATAAATTTCGATTCACCAGTGTCAAAGGGGCCTGTAGATCTTCTGTGCCCAGGATCCAAACTTAACTTAATTGGCACTGGGTGGAACCAAATGTGTTCTCCGCTACGCCACTGAGCATAGTGCAAAAAAAAATATAATGTTAGTGCACAGTGTGTTGGTCCACACTGTCCTTTAATGTCTACTGTTTACACACATCCTTCATTTGATAGCAAAGTTCGTGGCAGAACCGGAAATACCACAACAAAAAAAGTATTTTTGCTTATTAGTGACACTGGCGG
Organism: Trichonephila clavata; assembly: GCA_019973975.1. Taxonomy (NCBI): domain Eukaryota; kingdom Metazoa; phylum Arthropoda; class Arachnida; order Araneae; family Nephilidae; genus Trichonephila; species Trichonephila clavata. Next base: position 34,044 of record BMAO01035541.1, on the reverse strand, counting down.
CGCACGATGGATCGATGCTTAACAAAATAATTCTAAAAAGGATATTTGCGAAAGTGGCTGTACCAAAACATCTAATACGGTTATACAACCTAAGACATGAGAGTATTTAAATTCACTATGCATTTGGGGAATTAAAAGTTTTCAAATTAATAATAGTCTACGATTTAAAAAAATAGAAGAAAAAAGTAATATTTTTGTGGGGTTTTTTTCCTTTTAATTAAAGTATTACTTTTTACTCTTATACAGGTAGATGAATTTATAACGTCAACGTTAAGTATTAGTCAAAATAAGAAACAAATCTCTAGAGAGGTGGCACATTAGATCTTTGCACGCGAGTGACCGACGCCCTAGAATCGGTCCTGTATACACGTCTGCCAATGTGAGGACTTTAAACCTTGTACAACAGCCTCTTTTCAAAACAGATCTTTAGTTGATTCAGTAATCAAACCCGTGGCTCAAATGAAACATCTCCGGCCACGAGTCTAATGCCATAATCCCTCAGCTATCATAACCTACGTCAACATCATTATTCCTTCTCTCATAGTAGACTAATGAATGGTACGGATGTATTATAGAGTAAAACTTATTCATAGCTGATAAAAAATCTCATTACAATTGATACTTATAAGAAAGTCAATTTACGAATCAAATCGTTACCAAAATACGAAAAAGCCCTTTACGATAACCTACTAAGATGGGATCTTTCACATATTCATTAGCATAGTAACACAAATCCGATTTACTTACTCACACGATACCCTAAGAAAATCACATCTAATGCACCATTTCTCTCATTGTGTGTCAATGATGACCTTAGCCAAAATGACCTAGGGATTCAAATCATTATTTTTTTTGTCTCCAATTGTCCTTAAATCCCTCTCATTAGGGAATTTTCCAAGTGCCTTTTGTTTCAGATTAGTATCGGAAGTATCTCTCGAAGCACCTGTGAGCCCGTTTTCTTGAACGGAAGACGGTGTAGGCGTGAATACAAAAGGAAGTAGAGATGTGTTACGGCACGCAAAAATACAAAAGAGTTCCGATTGACCGGAAAAATAGAGTTCCTTTATTGAAGTCTGGAGGGAGAAAAGATGAATTTGGAACATTGCAGTCAGTTTATTAGTTGTCAACATAGATGACTTTGTTCCATCATCAATTTATCATGGATGCCTTTCATTCGTTTCTCGTTTGTCAATAGGTGATAAATCTTTTCGAATAAAAGGAAACTTATTTTTAGTAAATAAAATGAATGGGAGTTACGATTGCAATTGATTATACTGTTACAGACTTTATATATATATATATATATATATATATATATTTTCAATATAACCTATATCATCAAAAATTATTGTAAGTATGTCATAAGTAAAAAAGGAATGTGTAGAAGTATGTCGTGAGAATTATTCGAGTGAAGTAAAAATTTTGAACTTCCTTAATATTTTTATATGACATTTTGAACATATTAATTTTGTTATTTTTCAATAAATCGTAAGTTTTGCATCTTGAAATGTAAACTATATTATTAAATCGTAAATAAATAAGCCTTATATTAATTCACATTGTAGGTATCTTGTATTTTCACTATATCTTGTACTTGTCTGTACATAAAATCAAAGAAATTTAATTACTGTAAAATTCAGCATATGACGCGCAACCAAACTTTAGATCTGCAATTTTTAATTTTTAGAAACTTCACCATATAACGCTCACCCCCTTTTTTAAAAAAGAAACCTAAAATCTCTACGTGCGCAATGCTCATATGTTTTTAAGTCATTTATTCTAGGTATTAATACAGGCTTTTGAAGGAAAAAAAATGGAATATACTTCTAGAAAAAAACCCTTTAAGTTCTTATGAAATGTCATTTATTTAAAAAAAAAAAAAACAGTATTTCGATATATGTAGAAGTCTCATTTTTTTCTATGCTCATATTTTTTTTTAAATTTTTCAATCTCTAATTTTTATACTCGGCGTATAACGTGCACATGTAAATTCCGATCTTATTTTTTGTGTTAAAAGTGCGCGTTATACGCAGAATAACCTTTATCTTTTTCATAATAAAATAAGATTAGAATTATTTTTTGAAAGTATTAATTCATTTGTATAATAATCCTTTTATAAATTTAATTTTAAATTTAACAAAGTTTTAAAAATGGAACTAACATTTATTGGCATTTTATATTCATTGGAAGAAATAAAATAATATCAATTTTCAAAAAAGAAAGAATTATTTCCTATTATGTATATAATTTGAATAATTTACGACAAAATTATATATCGTGTTTTTCATTCTGTTGTATTGTATACACATATCGTATATTTTTAAAAAATATATATTTAGAATAAAAACCATTCTTATATATATATATATATATATATATAAATGTTCAAAGTGAGTGAGTACTCGTTTGCGTCGCACTATAAAGCAACACAAGGGCTATTGGTGACGGACCACGTAATTTTGTCAAGTAGAGGGGACGACACCTAAGCTATATAGTACCCCACTTTCCACATCTCACCAGTGTGAGTACCCGTATCACATACAGATTTAATGTGCAGAAGCACCTCTACATGGTGGGTCTTCAGAGACAGTAGGGCTCAAACTCGTGACACAACAGCCACGAGTTTGTGACTATGACCACTTGGCTAAGGGTCATAAGGAGGTAAATGAATACAAAGGAAACAGAAAGGCACAGGATTCAAATTCATTCAATTTTGTCTAATTTGTTAATATTTCTTGTATAGATTCTTAATTAAATGAACCTGAAAAAAACATTTTAAAAATATTACACGTAGTTAGTAAGTTGTATAAAAAAGATGTTTAGTTTTAATCCCCTGATCTTCAAAAGTGGCAAGTATAAATACTGGGATACTTTCACAGAAAAAGTTATTGTATATAAACTAAAAATACTTCTAAACAATTACAAATATTGAAACTTTTTTTACAAAATATATATGAATGAGTTTTTATATAATCTGCATGTTTCTCATTAATATTTAAACAAAACTTTCAGGTTGTTATAAATATTATAATACATCCAACCCTTCTTTAAGGTATTCGACTACCCTAAAATAGTAAATTTTGCCAAAAATTGACAAATTTTTTTATGATTTTATTTTATTGACCATTTTATTAGCTTTATAAAAATACCAAGTTTATTATTTTCCATTCTCTAGAACAAAGACTACAAGTGTTTTAGTAAAAGCAGATGCCATTACTTTAAGCAAGATGTCATACTTTAAAACGTGTTTTACTCAAAATGTTTTTTTTTTTTTTTTGAAAATGCTTAAACGGGGAATAAAAAAGTTTTGAAAATAATTAACTGTTTGAAGTTTTTTGTGTATGTTCTGTATAGAAGTGCTTTAACTTTTAACTTTCAAATTTATCAATAACTGTTTTATTACAAAATAATGTAAATACAAAATTACTACAAATTTACAAAATTACAAATTGTCATATAATCACTATTATCTTAAGCAAATTCATATAATAATTAAGATAAAATGTTCTAGTTTTTGTAAAAATTAAAATATCTCTTATCCTGAAGGTGGTTTTGAAAATGAATAACATAGCAACACATCAGAACTGAAAATTTGAAATTTTGTTCATAAACTTTTGGTGCAGAATGGGCCCCGTATATGTTATTTTTTGTCACATTTTACCCATTTTTTCCTATTTTAGTAATAATAATGTTTTTTTTATCTTCTTAAAATGTTAACAAACTTTTCTTAAAATGTACTAAACAAATCTAAAAACCAAAAAAAATCCCCATATCTACATTTTTTAAAAAAAAAGTTGTCGCAAGTAGTCGGATACCTTAAATAAACTTGAAAAATAGATAAATTTGTTTGTGTAAAATACAGAATATTGTCAGTTTCGATAGCTATGCAAAGATAATTTTCTAAAGGTGAGTAAAAGAAAATATCCGATTCACATAACATTAAGTTTTGCAATATAATTTCATTACAATGCAGCTAAACACAAGATTCTAATACAATATACGTAGTGCCCAGAGTTTCATAAAATTATTGAATCAATCGAATGGAGGAAAAAGACTAGAATAGAGGCGATTGAGATCTGTTCAAAAAAGTGCCAAGCGTTATTATACAAGGATGAATTGACAGAACACTAGTTGACATTGAACTTACCCACTGGCACAGAAAATTACTTAGGCTTTCGTGAGAAAGGATTTTATGCAAAGAGATCGGTTTGTAGTGACCCCTACTGTCCTCTTTTATTCGAGCCTGTTTAAATTGGAACTGCGAAAATTAAATTGGTGCTAAAATCTATAAAAGTCGAGTTTCTTTAAAAACTAGTCATGACTCAACCTCCCGAAAGCTTCCAATTAATTTGAAGCGATGGATATATTATTCTGTGTGATAAACATCCATTAGTTTATTATGAAGAAAATGATACTTCTGTATGAATAAGAATAACAACGAATTCGGTTGTATAATGATCATAACACTACTTTAGCACAAATGACATCCGATTTATGAATAAAATTTAACATTTGTCGGGTTTATCTTTTTCGATAATGCATTGTGGAATATGTCACCCATTTGCATAAAAGCTATATTGATTTAGAAATGTTAATAATTTTTAGCCATGGATAAATAATTTTTCAAATGCACTCAAGTGCCATTGAATTAGGTAGATAACAAGGGCTATGCTGATTGTGTAGCACTGAGCATCGTTTATGCGCAAGTGAGGGCGCTGTGATAACTGCATATATAGCGCGTACTGTGGTTGTTCTGAATTTATTGTTGGAATTACCAGTATGGGTAAACTACCTAATTTAGACTCCTTCGATCGTGGACAAATCGTAAGTGCGCGATGCATGGGCCATTCAATTTTCGAAATCGTCAGACAGCTAGGATTTTCAAGGATGACAAGGTCAAGAGTATACCAAGAATACATGGATGGTGGACAAAAAACTAGCAATCGGGCAAACTGCAAATGACAAATAGCTTTGACAGTGCTTGGTGAGAAGCGGCTCAAGCGTATTGTACGTAGTCAGTGAAGCCAAACATTAGCTCAGATTACCACCCAGTTGAATGACGTTGCCAGTCGTACAGACAGTATACAGACTGTGCAACGCTCGCTTCACCGTATGGGTTTCGGGATCCATCGAGCTACGAGAGTACCATTTCTCAATGCTTACCATCGAGCTGCACATCTTGCCTGGGCAAGAGAGTACAGAGACTGGAATGTAGAGGACTGGAAACGAGTAGCATGGAGTAATGAGTCACGATTCCGACTACTTAACGCCGACGGGAGGCTCATGAAGTCATGGATCGAAGAACTGTACCTCTCACCCGGTTACTGTACAAGGGCATGGTGGTTCAATGGTGTTCATGGTCTGGGTTGTTTTTTCGTGGCTCTGTTTGGGATCTTTAGTGTGGTTGCCAACTTCCCTTAAATGCAATTCGGTACGTAGAATTGCTGAGTGTTCACCTCCATCCGTTTATGCTGTTCTGTTATCCACACGGTTATGGAGTTTTCCAGCAAGACAACTGTACCTCTTGCAAGTCCCGGTTAGCTACTGGCTGGTTGGATGAGCATTCCTCTGACTTTTCTGTCATAAATTGGCCACCTAGAAGCTCAGACAAAATTGTATTGTGCATCTTAGGGATGTTTGGGAATAAGGCAAGAAAAGCCATCACACACAACACCAACGAACCTTACTGAATTATGGACAGCTTTATCCAATATTTGGCAAGTCATTCTCGTGGAACGATTCCAGAAATTTGTTGAATCTATGCCTCGTCGTGTGGCAGCTGTTATCGAGGCCAGAGGGGGCCCAACTCGTTTCTAGGTAGGTATCCCTAATTCAGTGGCACTTCAGTGTATATAAAATGGAAATAGTAAAGAATTTTCTATCTGAGAGAGTTCAAATATTCATGTATAGCAGTAGTTCGTAACCTTTGATTGCCGTGCCTCCCCCCCCCTCAGCATGTATCAGCCTGATATCTCAGACCCCTAAGATTTTGAGCACTCCCTTCTGACTCCCAATATTCCCTACTTATGTTTCTCAATAATCCTAGGACTACCTATGGTACTTATACAGACTTTGTTAACACTTATTTTTTCCCTTTAGGAAAATAATAAACATATAATTAAAAAATATTACGTTGCTGTAACGACTATGAAGTGAAAACCATAAAATTATTTAATTAATATTCTTGAACGAAATTCATGTTCTTGTAGAGGTTTTTTCATTGGAAGTAATTTAGTTATCTAGTCTAGGGTCTTTCAATTCTTCCGCGATGCTTTTCAGAATTTGTAAAAGAGCCAAATCTTAACATTAAAAAAACACCCTTTAGCTCATCCCTTAGAAAAGCGCTGGGGACACGCAGGGGTCCACGGGCCACAGTTAAAGAACCGCTGATGTATAGTAAATGACTATATCTTAGATCATCGGTTGAAAAAGCACGGCCTCCATTACCGATTTGTGTGGTCTTCATAGGAGCTATAGATCTTATATTAATTGATATTCCCTTATTTAGATAACAATAATTTTTAAAATTAATAGAATTAAATTAAGAAAACAGTATAAATGTAGATTTCTATGGTTAGTTGTGGTCATAATCAACCGTATATTTCAAATGATAGAACACCACTTAGTACAAAATGGCAATACTACCGGCAAGTTACCTTATTTCTACTAAAAAAAATCTTTTCATTAATGCTCGTAAAAGAAGACCAAGACTTGTCGTTTGTCAAATATGAAGTGCGTGTGTGTTAGTAGTCATACAATTGTGTTACTGTTATACTTATTTTAAGGTGTGGTTTCTTTTATTGCGGCCTCCTTTATTACTGCCTCTAATGGTGAAAATGCTCCTCACCTCTGGTTTATATGATACAGCAACCGGCTGGTTGATTGGAATTTCAAGGCTTTACACAAGCAAAGGCCATATGCTGAAAATACAAGAGAATTCATCATATTAAATACAGGTAATATTAAATGTCTTACTATGAAGGTTCAGATATACCAAATTAAAAGATATACTCACGCACGCACGCACACACACACACACACACATATATATATATATATTAAACTAAGTGGCACAACAGCCCATGAGGGTCAAGGCCTACTGTGCCTATCTCAGTATACATGACCATTGGGCGCTGAGGTGCATGAGCAGATGTCCCGATCAGGTGGTCAGTCTGAAGTGAAACCTCGAGTGTTTAGTCTCCAAGCAAGCTTGATACTCATTTATCGACCCACTTATATAAGGGATGAATATATATATATATATATATATATATATATATATATTGTATGTATTGTGTGTATATTGTATGTGTTGTGTGTATATTGTATGTGTTGTGTGTATATTGTATGTGTTGTGTGTATATTGTATGTGTTGTGTGTATATTGTATGTGTTGTGTGTATATTGTATGTGTTATGTGTATATTGTATGTGTTGTGTGTGTGTTATGTGTTTGTATACTTATCAATTTCCATTTCCCAAAGAGGATCTAATCAATAATATGATCACTGTCATTTTTCTCTTGCGTGCTCTTTTCTTCTAAAAATTTCTTTTTTTAGGTCCATTTAATACTTATTATCGTATTTATTGTTAAGATATTTAGTGGTGTTAGATTCTGACTAGAAAAATTCATGGATTAACATTAACTACCAAACTTAAACATATTAAATGTAACTGTTTTACATTTTTTTAAGCAAATAGCATCGAAATACTTCTTACATTCCATATTTTAGGTGAAAAAGGATAAAACATTATATGTATATGTAGCAAATATATTACATGTGTATTTTTTTCTTAAGAGAATTGACTTATTTTATGATTTTATTCTCAGCTCATCATGTAATTTTGCTGAGAAAAATAATTCAGAAAACTGAACTATGTTCATATACATGCATTCTTTATTTACAATAACCGATACGTATTTTATATTTGATAACTTCATATAGTTTTCAACAAAAATTTTAAAATGCTTACCTTTCTAAATTTTGCTATTGGATAAAGAATATAAACAAGAAAGAAAATATGCCAAAAGCCATATAAGCAAGAAATAAACATTAATTATTAATATTTTTCAAAAAAATCACTGATATAAAATTGTAATAGCTGTATGCTGATGCAACTCAATCATTCTTTATGTGAATTTATATTTTTAAAAGTAAATGAAATTGTTTCGCAAAGCGTATTTTAAATAAAAATGAACTGATACTTTCTAATTATGCATTAAAAAGAACGAAAAACATTGCAAGGTTTTCAACAGTTCATTTTGTCAAAGCAATGAATCAATTCCTTTTGTTTAATCTCAAGCTCTCCCAAAAAAAAAAGTGATGAGTATTTACAACTTTCAAAGGAGACACTTCATAAATTTCGAAGTTTTTAAATTATCTTTTATCAATGAAAAATAATTTATAGAGTATATACTATTCACATTTAATAATATCTTTATTGAATGCAAGTCATTTTGAAATCATTGTTATAATGTCTGAGTCGCTGTGTGTTTTATTAAAAAAAATATTTCATGATTAATTTTGACCCAGAAATTTCTAAAATGTTAAACTAGTCCAAAAACAAAATTTACGAAGAAAAACCAATCTAAACTGATTCTTTACTTGAAAAAAATAAAAATCTTTAACTTTTTGACGTTTCTGACAGTTCAAAAGAAACCTGTGCATACTCAGATACACACACGCATTAGTAATTCCTAGTTGAACCCTTAACAGGCCAGCCAAACCCAAAGTTCTATAACTCCGGAAAATATTCAAAATAGAGATTCCAAAGTCACAACCTTTTGTTAAAAAATCCTGGAATCTTATTCTTCGGCAGCGGAGTCTTTAATTCTTTAGTCTGGTGACGGATCTGTGAAAGCAAAAGGAAAAGTGTCGACGCACGACCTAGTTCTGGAGCTTTGAACTGCATTCGCTCCTTTCAGACATGGATATTCTTAGGATAAAAGTACTTTTGGATAATTTACGCAAAAATGGCTGCGATTCAATTACTTTCTTTTGCTCGTCATGCTCTACAGGAGACGAAGAATGAAATAGATATCGATAAAGGGATTGAATGATTGGGTTATTTGCTGGATTGCCGCGAATGTTGAAGTTTGCTGAATTTGTTACCGAATAAGAATTCTGTGGATATGAGTTCTTTTTCGCGCATTTACTGAACACCATTTTACGAATAATGGCTAGAAATACATAGTCAAAAGAGTTATCAATTCAAGAGGGAATGAAAAGGATTCGAAATGTAATTTTAAAAAAACCTACCATATGTATTTGATGTTTTGGAAATTCCATAGAGAATCCGCAGTTTTATTTTACGCGCAATCGACACGTCTTTTCACTCAGAGAAACGAACGCCAAGTGTTCCGAAAATATTAATTGTGTTCTATACTTATTTACAGAACTGCTGAATAACATTTTTTAGTTTATGTTTTCTATTGGAAAGTTAAGTATGTGAGCGTATATACGAAGACCATAAGAATTCATGAGCCGCGACTGGAAGTTTTATGTTTGGAATATCTTTTCTGAGATTGTGATTAGCTGTTTAATTTAAGATTCGAATATGTTATGAGAAATAAATTATAAATGGTAAATAGAAAATTTTGTTTTAGATATACTATAAAATCCGGCGCGTAACGCCGCATTGGCATATAGCGCACACCTTTACATTCAAGCTGTTTTTTTTTAATTTTTAGATATATTCACTGTATAGTCCGCATCTTTTTTTATGAAGAAATCTGAAATGTACATTTACTATGTTGTTATGTTTTGAAGCCATTTCTTCGTGATATTAGCCCAGGGGTTTGAAAAAATAGTATACCTCTAGTATACTATTTTTCAAACCCCTGTGTGTGGGCTAACTGTACAACTCTTTGAAGGTACGTCATTGCTTTTAAATAAACGGAATTTCAATCTATGCAGAAGTTTAATTTTCTTACGTTCATCTCTTTTTTTATTCTTAAAGCTATCTTTCAATTCCTACTATTAGCTCACACTCTCTCCATATTTATATATACTATATTTATTTTGTTCAAACTTTCAGTCGTTAATAAAATACGTTCTATTCATCTAATCAAGTTCAAATAAAAGTTTTTAAACTTGTGTTGGATGACACTTGAAGTTAATGCAGTTTTTCATATATTAATGAATTAATTACCGGTTAATGAATTAATTACCGGTTTTCGGCACCAGCTTAGATTCGTTTCCATTATTGTAACAATGTAACTGTTAAAAGAATGACAAAAGTTGGCGTCGAAAACCTATTTTTCAGCCAAACCGGATGTACATTGTTACAACATTGCAGACAAATCATGCTCTTTTTTCAATTCCTACTATAAGTTCCCTCTCTCCCTATATATATATATACATTTTGTTCAAAATTTCAATCGTTTATAAAATACTTTCCATTCATCCATTCAAAGCAGGAATTGATTCTTAAAAATTTTTTTACCTTACTTGTTATACCCGGCATATAACGCACACCCGTAAATTTCGGTCACATTTTTTGTGTTCAAAGTGCGTGTTATACGCCGGATTTTACTGTAAGTTAATTATCCTCACACATATATATAAAATCCGGCGTACCACGCGCTCTTTGAACACAAAAAATAAGATCGAAGTTTATGAGTGCGCGTTTACTCCGGTATGAAAAGAAAAACTTTAAAATTGGAAAATATAAACATAAAAAAATACAAATAAACTTCTATGTATATTGAAATAATGTTTACTTAAAAGAAATGACATGCCTTGTGAACTTAAAGGAGTTGCACTATATTTTTTTAATAGCCAGGGATAATACCTCGAACAAATGATTTCAAACTGTAAGAGTATTGCTTACATACATTTCAGGTTTCTTCCTTTAAAAAAAAGGATGCGCGTTACACGGCAAATATACCTGAAAATTAAAAAAATGTAGCTTGAAAGTTTGGGTATACTGTACACCGGTGCACGTAATATGCTGGGTTTTGCGGTGGTTAACCAAGTGTTTAAGGTATTGTGGAACACATTTCAATTCTACTTTCCGAAACTGTGTTATTAAATTCATGCCATTAAGTCCAAATGACAAAAAACCTCAATTAGTATTAAATTATTATTTGTTTTCAGAAGGTATCTAGCTGTTTTTTTATGTATAAAATATTGCTGATGTAATTTTTCTTGCAGTTGTCCTCCGTAATTGAAATCTCTTTCTTTTCGGGATGAGTACATTTGCATTCTAAAGATTACCTTAAATTATGAAATTATTTTTTCTTTCATAAAAACGCAAGTTGCTGACTCAAATTTTATTAAGTTTTCAAGCTTGTTTTTCGTTCTAAAATTTTAAGTTCTAATAATAAAAACCATTCTTTTTCCTAGATGGTATTCATTTTTGCATTTATTTTTATTTCTTTTACATAGTTAGGAATTTTATGAAAATATTACTGTTTAAAAATCTCTTTACTGATTCCATTGTCAGAACAAATCCATTTTTTGTCATTTCAAAATAAATGATCAATCATTCCACTATTTTAAAAAATAAATATGTATATTTTTCACTAAATTAACAAATTTCACCAGTTAAACATATTAATTCTTCCTTTACCTATGATTTTACTCGAATTTGATGACTAATTTTAAAATTTTAAGAACAAAAGAATTTTTCCTATTAGAAATTTAGACCAAAAAAATTTCACAATCTTTTAAATTAATAGAAAGAACTTATATTAAATTTATTATTTACTTGTATACAAAATATATCATAGCTTTATTTGTTAATAGTTAAAACTGACAACTTTTAAATAACATTTGAGATTTGTTTTATTCGGATCTTAGAATAATTTAATACTTTTATCTCATTTATAAGAAATTAATATTTTCAGAAATATTTCGAAGAATAGAAGAATCAATGAACTCATTTTTCTTTTCATACACATATTTCCGAAAGAGCAAATTTGAGTCTTCTACAAATAGAAAAGTTATGTTGTACGGAATACAAAAGAAAAAAATTTTATATTTAAATATTTAGAAATTTTTTAAATCTTTTTTTAATTTAAATAATTTTTAGATTTAAAGCTAAATTACCTTAATTTTATTTTGCTGAATGCCTTAGAAATATAGAAATTGATTGCTATTTCAAGTAAAATGTTCCAAAAGAAGGAGGGAAATTTCTACATTTGACAACTACAAACATCACTCCATCATAATTAATTCCACTAACATCCGTGTTTGAAAGAGGTCGAATTTTATTGGTCCCTGTATCTCAAAGGGGCTCCCAAGGGATGTTTGAAGGTAATTTAAAATAATGAGGAATAAAAGTTTGAACAAGCTCCTACTGACCTACATCAAAATATGAGGTGTCCACATGATACTTCAATGTCAAAACTGGGTGAAGAGTGTAAAATAATAATGTGCGTACTCCCTTTTACCTTTTACACTCAAAGAAGTTGAGAACTCTGGCGTTAAATAAATAAAGAAGTTGAAATGTAAGCTTTGTTTAGTAATCAAAAAGAAATGGAAAAAAATATTTTATATTTAGTGTAAGGTAACATAACTGTTAAAAGATGTGAAACTACATAAATATTTAAATTCATTTTTTGAATTTTAAGCATTCAAGTTGTAATTTTTCAAAATTCTTACTATTAGTTCTCTCTCTCTCTCTCTCTCTCTCTCTCTATATATATATATATATATATATATATATATATATATATCTTGTTCAAATTTTCAATTGTTAATAAAATACTTTCTATTCATCCATTGAAGTTCAAACACATTGTTTTAAATGTGTAGTGGATGACACTTGAAGTTAATGCAGTTTTTTAAATATTAATTAATTATTTAATTAAAAAATGAAAAAATAATAGTCCAACTGCATATATAGAAAGTAAAATCGTTCGTTGAGTCCCTATAGCGCAATCGATAGCGCGTTGGACCTCTAATCTAAAGGTCGTGGGTTTGAATCCTACCTGAGAATGTTGTTTCTTTTTTTACCATTTTATTAGAATAATTAAATTTAACTATAATGAATAAATAGTTACACAAAAAAAATTGTCCAACAGCATATATAGAATGGAAAATGGAAAATTATGCAAGGAAAATTGCTTTCTATTTTGCCACTTAATATTGTGATTCTGTCATATGTATGCACATATTTATATTAACTGTAACTATTTAATAAAAAGTAACTAAAAGAAAATGTTTCTTTGTTGGCCTAAGTAGGAATTGACTTAATTTTTTTATATTACTTGTTTTGTTTCTGAAATGATGATTCATATATTATTCTAATGAGTCTATGTTAACTTTAATTTCTCGCCATCTAATGTAAAAATAAAAACTATTTAAAAGGAAAGAAACTACAAGACATATTTAATGAAAATTAGTATACATCAAATAATACTTTTCCATTGTATTAAAATATTTGTGGCAATGACACAATATTTATCTTTCAGTGGAGAGTAAAATCATCAGAAAATAGAAAATCTTTTTTTTAAAGTTTTTGTTGCATTATTATGTAATTAAATTGTTGCTTTCAGAAATGAAGGTTTAGGAGAACATTCAGTTATATTTTGACAGATTCAATTACATTAATTTAAAAACGCGTTAAAAATGAACAAAAGTGTTAATCATATTTTATGTACTTTGTGAAATAGTATTAATTTCAAGTCAAAGTTTATCTTACAAACTCCTCAGTTTGTTTTAAGAATTCTTCATGCATTCCTATTACAATATTTAAATAAATATTTTTTTTTACATATTTAACCCATCGATTACGGAATTTTATTACTGTGACATTCAACTTAATAACGATTAGTTTGATTTTTGGAGAAAACACTTCGTCTCATGGTGTATGTATACGTAAATGAAATTTTATTGTTTCATTATAGTAACCCTTTTGTTAATTCAATAATAAATGAAATTTTATATACGAATTGATTGTTTGCTTATTAATGTCATTTTTAAAGTTATACGGGGACTATTGGTGGCGGACCTAGCAAATGTGAGTTATTGTTAAGAGGCGAAACAACACCTGAGCTGGTATCCTATTCTCTAAACTTCCACCTCGCACCAGTAGGACTTCCAAACTCAAAAGATTTGACATTCATCTCTCTCAGTTGTCATCGATTCTAAGTCACACCACCAATTCTCTACATGTTTTTGAGAACAAAAATTTTAAAAAATAATTGTGTGTGTGTATGTAAAAGGTTCATCAATTCCGATCCTTAAAAATTTTTTTAAAAATTTAATGAGCAATAATGGTAAGTTAATAATTAATTTAATTTACCAGTATTAAAAACTTTCAAATATACATACATGAACCTATAATTACGAAAAATCGAAATGATTCATGATTCTTCGAAAATGATTCATCACTCCCAGTAGCGCACACAAAAAGTTTTCAGGGGGGGGAGCATGGTCGAAAGTCAACAACACCAATTGATTCTTCTGATTTTGTCGATTTCATTAACAAAAAAAACAAAAAACAATAAAAATAAATTATTGAATTAATAATTACCATCAATTAATAAAATAAATTGTTAATTACAAGTATTTAATTAAATGTTACATTATATATATATACATAGAAATATATTTATATATATATATATAGGAATATCAACAATCGAAAAAAATTAAAGGGCTTTGGGGATGTCCGGACCCCTAGGACACCCTCCTTGTGTACGCTGGTCACCCCTAATGTCACTGATGACTTCCGAATTGGTGCCGACGAAGTTATTTACTCATACTGTGTTGTGCAATTCAATGCATTTTTATGCAACATTCTTATAATAGAATATATTATAGAAGAGAGCAAAAGAAGTATAAAAGATTGTTGAACATTTACAAACAAAAATTATATGATTTAGTTTACGCCATCGGCCTACATTTGTTTCATCCGTGTCAGATTTTCGGGAGCCGCTACTCTGTTTACGTTTTTCTCTGCATAAAAATTGAATCTCCATTTTCACACTTGTGTCATAGTGAACTCGTCTTGATGCCATTACCGATATGTTTGATGTTTAGGTGATTAAAAGAAAACGTATATAAAAGAAATTTCTAAATACGAGTAAACAACCGTGTTTAGAATAGACTGAATACAGGAGATAAGATGCGGAAAGGGAAACAATGCAAGCCCTAATCAGATCCTGCAATTTGCCTCAACGTGCGAGGGGGTGTTTATGGGCGGAATGGACGAAGTACGACGGGAGATTTTTTTCTCCTGGTAGGGCCACCCTTGTGTGGCATGAAGGCCATTCCACTATGCACTACGAAATGCAGGAGAAGGACTTGAGTAAAAAACCTCTTGGTGCTCCAGTCTTTTCTGATCACAGAAGCTGCACTTTTCCCTCCATCTATAGCTTCTGTAAACAAGATCTTTATGAAGACCCTCTAATGTTGTTGGACTTATTGAGAGTGAGTGAAATCATGGGCTTGGTCTAGCTTGGTCAGACATGGAGATGAGTAACAACAACAACAATGCAAGTGACCAGAATGAACGGCTGCATTTTTCCCTTTGAAAGTGAAAGAAACTCAATTTCCCCCCATCCAACAAATGTTTTGCCTTCGATTCTAAGCCAAACCCGATTTTAAGTAGCATTAACACTAGAAAAAAAATGTGTGGATTAGATTAGAGTAAATGCGGTATATATTTCCAAATTTCTAAGAACGTATTAATTACTTAAAATTAAGTTTCACTAGTAAACCCCACAATCATTCAAAGGGAACTTTCAACAATCTAAATTGAATTCTGTACATTTGAATTATAAGAACTAGATTATATTTGTCTTAAATAATGTTTATGGAAACAAAAATCCTTTTAAAGGAACAAATAATCATAAAATATTCATTTCTAGTTTATAGATTCGCAAGCCATGTTCGCGAGCTTAGCCGAGTATATATCCATCGAGCTCGTGTTTGAGTCCTATTTCCGTTAAGATTATAAGATAAGATTATAAGATATTATTTTTATATTCCGTCCGTTATATAGTGTGGCTGAGGTATCCTAGTGGTTATGGTCACCAACTCGTAGCCTGAGTGTCGCGGGTTCGAGCTCTGGTGACGGAAGATCCACCGTGTGGAGAGGACTGATGTATGTTAAATCTGTCGAGTCTAAATGTGTTCCCATTGGTGTAGTGGGGTATTTGGGGAAGGGAGATGGCGTCCTCGTCTCTTAACCAAGGTTCAAAATAACGAGGTCCGTTGCCAATAGCCATGATATTTTATTGTGAGACGTTAAAAAACTCTCGCTCACCCCTCATATACTGAAAGTGATGTAATTTTAATATATCCGGATGACAAAGTATTGTTGATGTGGTTTGGAAATTTGAAGAATTCGGGTTTGTGTTTTCGGGTGTGTGTAAGTTCTTAATCAAAGGCGCATATTATCAAACCTAATATAAAAGTAGATATATGGATAGAAAATCATGTCCCACATTAAAAGTTGAAAAGAACAAAAATAAAGTAAAGATGTATAATTTCTACTTATGACACAAAGTTTTAATGGACGCAGATTTACCAAAATCCTTTATTTAATCTTCAACAAACTTAACAATGAATTTAGTAGTTTAACAGAATGAAAAACTATTGACAACCAAGAAAGATAATTTCAGTGTTATTTTAAGTTCAAAACGAATAATTTACAAGAAATAAAGAAATAAAAAGTAATAAAACTGACATTGCTTGCTTAAAAAGAAAATAAAGGGAAGAGAAAACTTCTGGAATAATGGCATTTAATTATTATTCGGGTTTATGAATGTTTCTTATACTGTTTTGTCATCAGTGTCATTAGGTATTTCATTTTCTTTACATTATAAAATAATTTATACTTTGCATTTTGACTTTTGACCGTTTTTGCAACTAGTTTTTCTACAGAATACACGTTCTATTTTTATATCCTTTTAAAATGAGGTAACTAAAAAATAAAATAAACAAGAATGTCGAGGTTAACGATTATTGAAACTTTAAATGAAGTTAAGGTAAATTTTTTAAAGATGCTTCTAAAACTCTTTAAGAAAGTTACCATTGCTTGATAATTTAAGAATGGAACTTAAACTTGAAAGACATTTTCAGGTAGGAAATAGTTTCAATAAGAACATAAATTTGAGTGGTTGAAACACACAGCTTGCTTGCCACACATACACCTTCAAAACTCAGAAACCAAAATTGAAATTATATTTTTGGCGATAGTTAAATAGTTCGAATTAAAGCTTATATTTATTTTCTGAATTTAAAGAAAAATAACTCAGAAATTTAAACTGATGATTGACAATTACAATATTAAATCACTTTAAAACAGCTTGGAGAACATTATCGACAACGTGCAGACAATTGATACAAACGGTAAAAAGAAATGAAATGGTAAAATATACGAATTTTAAATAGCATTTAAAATGCTTCTCAGCTGTTGTAAGTGGTTTAATTAGTATGAAGAAGATTAACAGATTTATGTAAAAAACTACTAAGAGTTGAATAATTTTTTAAAAAATCTCCCAACGTATCACTTTGATGTTTAATTTAAGATAGTGGGGTGACACCTCAAGTGTTGTCCTCGTCTTCTGATCGTGGTTTGAAATTCCGAGACCTGTAGCTGGTTCAAAATTTCGAGATCAGTAGCTGGTTCAAAATTACGAAGTCTGTAACTGGTTCAAAATTCTGAGGTCTGTAGCTGGTTCAAAATTACGAGGTCCGTCGCCAAAGGCCCTCGAGTAGCTGAATATACGACGCTAATATTCACTCACTCACCCGAGGTCCGTATTAGGGTTTCTGATTTCCCGGGTTTTTCAATTCCTGGAATGGAATTGTCA
This sequence comes from Trichonephila clavata, assembly GCA_019973975.1. NCBI lineage: Eukaryota > Metazoa > Arthropoda > Arachnida > Araneae > Nephilidae > Trichonephila > Trichonephila clavata. The sequence continues at coordinate 16,273 of BMAO01035541.1, read as the reverse complement.
TTCCCGGGATTCCCGGGAACACATCAAAATTTTAAAAAATTTAAAAGCAAGTTATTTTAAATAAAATCAATAATCATTGTATAAAATAAGGATGCATATAAATTACAAAATTAATTCTTATTCATATAATGAGTTAAAATGTACAAAAAATATATAATAAATTGATTATTCATTTTTGAAATAGGATTTCAGAAAGCATAAGCAATTTATTCTTTTATCACTCAGGCATGGAAAAAATGTTACAGTTAAAGATTTTGTACATTAAAAATCTCGGGGAAAAAATTCACATTTGAAAAATAATTACTAAAATTAATGTTCCTTTACTGACTCACATGTATTGGGGAAAAAACCAGTCAAAGCTGAATCAATTATTTCTCTAATGATGCTACTAAGAGATAAATAATAATATATACTTGAGAACTCATTTGCTGCTGAAGTGCCGATTATGTACGTTAAAAATATTAATTATTGTATTTAAGTTATTTATTTGTATAACCGATTTCTTGTTTATGAAATTGCTGTATTATTGTTACATAAATATAAATAAATATTAATATAAGAATCTCACACGAAACTTAAGTTAAGAGAAATAATAAATAAGGAAAATTGCGCAATTTCTTATAAAAATATTCTCCCCCAAACAGTTTGCGGGTTCATTCCCTTTTTCAAATTGCTAATTCAATTAAATAGCTCATAATAAAAACAAGTACCCGAAAAAAATTTTTAAAAAAAGATTAAATAAATAATAGTTTTAAGTATTAGTACTTACATTATCCACATAAATCTAGATCTTGGAACTTCGATCACATAGTGCTGGTTCGCAAAGAAATGCGATTGCTTTAAAAACCTAATATTTCTTGTTAACCAAGCTCGATACACCCACGGTTAGCTGCGGAAAAATTCTCACCCGCCAAAGTTCTTATATTACACTCTTACCCCACAGTTGAGGTAACGAACATTCCTTCGTCCGGAAGTTCAGGGTGAACGATCGCAAATTGCCACAGTAAGTTTAGTTAAAGATGTCCGAGATTGAAATGTAAGCTCAAGTCAAAAATAGCAACCTCATAGATAATTCAAGGCCCGTGTGATTCCCGGGAAATCCCGGGAACGAAGTCTAATCCCCGGGAACAGAAAAAGTACAAAAAGCTTATGATTTCCCGGGAACGCGGGATCCCGGGAAAGAAACCCTAGTCCGTATCCATAGCCCTTCTGATGCTGTATAGTGCGACGTTAATATACACTCACTTACCCAACGCATTTTTTATTGTTAATTCTAAAACCAAATTTCATTCATAAAGAAATTTCTAAGATTTGTGTAATAATTAAAGAAAAATATCTTATTTATCTTATTATCTCTTTAAAAATGTCGATACATCGTATGGTATTGACTTAGTTTTAAAAAAAAAATTGCATGTAAATACATTAATATTAAAATACATATGGGTATTAACATTGTCTCGAGGGCAGAAAATATAGACAATTTTGAAATAGGTATAATTCTTTAAAGTAAACATAAAATAAATCGAATTTTATACACATTATTTATAAAGGAATAAGGTTTAAAAAAAGTACAAAATGTTTAAAATATAATCATTATTTTAAAAATTATAAGCATATGAAAACAAGAAACATTTCTGTAAATATTATCAGTATTTTCATATTGCCGTAAAATCTGGCGTATAACGCGCAATTTGAACACAAAATATACTATCGAAATTTACGAGTGTACGTTAAGAGCCGGATATAAAAATGATTGCAACGGGAAAAAAAGATGAGAATTAAAAGAAAAATTAGACTTCTATATAGATTTTAATACTGTTTATTCAAAAGAAATTACATATCTATTGAATTTAAAGGGTTGTTCTAGAAGTATACCAATTTTTTTTTCAAACGTTTGGGATAATACCTCGAATAAATGACTTAAGAACATAAGAGCCTTGCACATACATTTCAGGTTTCTTCGTAAAAAAGGGGTGCGCGTTAAACAGCGAATATACCTAAAAGTTAAAAAATGTAGCCTGAAATTATCGGTGCGCGTTCTACACCGGTGAGCATCATACGCCGGATTTTACAGTAAGTAAATTTTATGTTGCACATACTATTTTCTAAAATAGTAGCCTTTGATGTGGAAAACTTTGTAGAATTATAAAATGTATCATACTCTTTAAACCCTACCAAATTTTAGTATTATATATCTTTTTTATTTCAAAATATTTAAAAAATATTAAAATGTTAAAAATGTAATTTATTTAATTTTTAAAAAATATAATTTAAAATTCCATTTATATAAAAATAACTACAGAGTAACAAGAGGATACATTAAACTTTATAAATCTACTTATTGCTAGTAATTAGACCTAATGGTTTAAAAAATGTCTTAAGCAACGTAAAATTTAATTAATAGTTCTTACAGAAATATTTCTTTTTTTTCATATGCTTATAATTTTTAAAATTATGATTACATTTTAAACATTTTACACTTTTTGGAAGCCTTATTCTTTTATAAATAATGTGTAAAAGATTCAAATTATTTAATTTTAATTTCAAAGAACTTCACCTATTTGAAAATTATTTACATTTCCAGCCCTCGAGACAAACACCCCTGAGTCTACTTACATGACAATACATTGAAAACCTTCCTGAAGAAATGAGTTAATATTCCTAATGAAAAAAAAACTAGCACGTAATTATATTCTGATTAAAATAGACTACAATGATATCTTACAAGTTATCTTTTTAAAATACATAACCTTATAGTTACATTATAATAGTTTTTTCATACGTAATACGAGCTATTTTTGTTGTATTTCTTCAAGAGAACAATGCGCACACGTTTCAAATTTCCTTCAACTTTAAGTAATATTTCATGGCGATACCTTTTAAATATTTCTTTATTTTTGTTACTTGTGGTTATTGTTACATTCATGTGCAAAGCACGATTGATTCACGTTACGAGATAATATATAATTCATAAATCTCTCAAATAGTATATCAATTTTGTAAGAAAAGCAAAATTTGCAGATTTTTTATGTTAGCCATTCCCGTCCACTTCGCTGGGTATTTCTTAATGCTGTGTGATTATAAACTGTATGTTTTTAAGGTATTAAAAATGCTTACCGTAAAATCCGGCGTGTAAACGTATTTTTAACACAAAAAATAAGATAGAAATTTACGGGTACGCGTTTTACGCAGGGTATAAAAACGAAAGCTTTAAAAGTAAAAGAAAAAGAGGTGAGCATAAAAAAGTTAGATTTTTACATATTTCGAAATACTGTTAATTTGAAAGAAAAATGACATACCTAATAAACTTAAAGAGTTGGAGTTCCTTAAGTATATGATTTTTTTCAAATTCGAATTTAAGTCTAATCGTTCAAAAACGGGAATATTTATATATAACGCCTCTTAACTTACCGCAATTACTCTTGGGTAGTCAAAACTCTTACTCTTGGGGCAATTACTCTTGGGTTTTCACAAAGCCCGTCCTTAGTGGATCTGTACTTCATGAAAGGAACATGCCTGCCAAATTTAAAGTCTGTGGGTGTAATACTTCCAGATATATCGTGTGAGTGGTGTGAGTCGATTTTCTTCTTTATATATATAGATGAGCGTGCAGTTTTTACTAAATAACTCAAATAAATTATAGTTTTAAAAAAACTAAAAACATCCTTTGATAGTTAATCGAATTAAGTTGCAACTTAATCTTTTAGTCACCAAATCTGGAAATGGGATCTGAAATGAGTCGCCAGATGCAGGATGGGATCTGAAAATGGGAAATCGTTAATCCTGATATCCCTGATCAGAACAATGGAACAAAATTATTAAACTATTGTATTGTCATCAGTCCTGGACATGTGAGGAAAATTTTGAATTAATCTGACATTTTAAAGTGGGTAAAAATGGATTTCAAAGATTCCATTACATAGAAGTGAAGCTTTAAAAGGGTGTTAAAACTAATTTTTTCTTCAAGAATTAAAGTAATTGCCATAGTTATTTTGAACTTTTGATGCTTTTTCAAAGAATTTTGCTGCAATTATATTTTTACATTGTTTTAAATTATTATTTTTTTAATAAAATTTTTTCTAAATTCAGACCCGAAGAAGTTATTAACGTACTTTACAAATTTTACACGCTACGTTTCTTTTACAATGCAAGAGATCATTTCTCTTATTAAAATATAAGTATTCTTCTCTACTCGAGTAAAAGTTTCCATAGTGATATCTTTCCTGCTTTACAGACTTGAAAATTTGGAGAGTAAAATTACTAAATCAAACTATCTTTTATTTTGAACAGTTTTTGTATTTCCAAAGCGGGAACAAAAATTAACTCAAACAGAAATTTCTAATAAATTGCAATTTAGCATTATTATAAGAGTTTAATTGACATAATCTTTATTTTCAGTATCAAACCAATAAGTACGAATACGAAACCAATACGAAATTATAAACAAAAATGAGATATTTTATGTGAATTTGAAAAAAGACACAACATCGAAATTGAGAAAAAGGGCAAACTGTCTTATCAAAAATTACAATTTAACACAACAAGGGAGTGAAAAATGGGAAAAAAGTTTATCAAAACATTTTTTATGAGTATATAAATATATAACAGAAATATAACGACGTAATATTTTACGATTGTGTAAATTTTACATACACAGGTAAAGAACTGTCTAGAAACTCTTAACTTGTTGATACAAACTTAAAAAACGCTATTTGATTGTTAACTTTGATGTCGATGTTTTGATTTATTCCCACAAGTTGCTTTTTTTCAATCTAATTATAATAACACTCTAGTTTCCTTCTTTGAAATAAATGGAATAAAATTATACTTTAAGGCTTTAATTAGTAACTATTTAGGTCATTAATTAGGAAAAGTATCTAGTTTTGAAAGTCATTCTAGTAGCTCTGGTAAAAAATTTTATTTAATAATAAAATAATTGTTACTCTTACATTAAAAAAAAACTCACAATATCATTTTCTAACTTTCTTTTCTTTTTTCTATTATCAAAGTCATGAACTTTCTTAACCCATAAAAAAGATTTCTTCAGCGTTCATGTGTATCACACAAATTCGAAAAAAAGAATTAAAAAATACGAGACGAATCAAATGAATAAAAAATATTTTCGAATTCCACGCAGCTATTCGAAAACCCAGCCAGAACCTTTGAAAAAACATTTATGGATATTCTGTAATTCTTTATTTTATTATTATATTCTTTAAATAAAAATAAAAAAGACGGCTTTTTAAAGTTAAAGATTTGGGTGTGGAATTGTAAAATACCGCTTCTTCAAATACCGGTATTTGGGTCACGTCCAGCCGAGTGACGTAAGAAAGTGGGCGGTGCCAAAAATACGCAAGTTTTCCGCACCATAGATTGAAGTATAACAACAGGTGATCTAAAATGTCGATCATTTTTAACTGAGTACGGTAGCTGCCATTGAGTGTGGCTACTATCAACACAAGGGAAGATCAACATTAACCTCTATAACTTAGCTTGGACAAACCGCAAACCTCTATTTTGGATTATATAAAACGAATTTCAAGAGGATTTATCAGGACCTTAAATCGCTCCCAAATGTCTTGACAATTATAGTGCTGTTTTTTCTTGGTGAGTGTTATGATTAATTTTGTCTTTAATAGTTGCTCAATATAAAAATTACTACAAAAAAAAATTTCTTTTGAAATGTTTATTGTGGTTAAATTTAAATGTTACGGGTCACGTTACACCAGTATCTATAGAGATATTTAGAAATTTAAAAATATTTTATTAATGTGAATAAAATTATAAATAGCATTAAAAGTTTTTAATTGTAGTTTTAGACATTATTTTATTTACATTAAAATATTTTACAAAATTCAAAGATTTATACTTGTATTTATACAAGAGAAATTATACATTTTTCTCTCTATATATATAGTCGGACCTCCATTTTACGAACCTCTATTTTGCGAATTTTTTCCTGGAACCAAGAACATTTTACTATTTTCTTCGTAAAATAAATAAAATTTAATATTGCCAAATAGTGAAGGCATTCGAAACTTTAAAGAACTTTTTTCGCTTATAATTCGATTTTTTCCTCTTTATTTTAATAATATTTCTGTACGTTTTAATTTATTCTCTCATTTAACACATTTTGGTTATCGATGACCATAAACTAGTTTTACTAGGTACCTAACTCCCCTAGAACAACAAAATTGCCATAATTATTCAAATAAAAAAATCCAAATAAAATTAACAAATTTTATCAGTTAAATTTAGGGATGTCTGTCGTAAATATGCTAAAAGGACTGGTTATAAAATAATGTAGGATTAAAATTACTTGTATACTTAAAATTAAAAAATGTCCTTAAAATAATTAATTTTAATTTTAAATTATTTTTGAAAGTTGGAAATACAGTGTTTTGGACATACAGTGTTGGAAATACACTTGGACGTTTTCCCCCCTTGTTTTTCTTGTGCATTTCATTTTGATGGAATGCACAAGGAAAGATAAATATAATTAATTAATGAGTGTTAATTAATATTTATTTATAAGATAAATAAATATTAATTTACAAAAAAAGTGGGAATGATTATTTTTATAACAAGAGATAGCGTTCGAGAATTTAAAATTTGTTCTATGTGATTTCTTTAATACATTAAAAGATGAATATCTATTTAACGTATTTTCCATACAACGAGTCTTTTTCGGGATTTAGCGACTTCGTTAAATAGAGGTCTGACTGTATTATTTTATATTTTAGGTAGGATTCTGTTTTTTGGATAAAATAATATTATTATTAATCGAAACCTACCAATGTGGAAACGATTTTCCTCATGGTATGGGGATAAGAAAAAATAATTCTAAATAATAATTACAAAATTTAATATTGCTACAAAGGAATTGACGTTTTTTAAAAAGGGAAAAGGGCAATTTTAGTTACGTGATTTTAGACTCAAAATAAAATTATTTTTCTATAATATAAATAACCCAAAACGATGGTGATTTAAAAAAAATAGGTATTGAGTAGTGAATAGACAATGTAGGTACATCGCAACATTTCGTAACTTTAGCTTTCTTTAACCACGCCGTCGAATCAGATCGATCCAAGCTTTTTTCCATCTTCTACTTAATCGTGCATTGTAGTTTCTAGACGTAGATTTTTAAAAATTTAATACTAAAGATACTGTTAAATGTATACCAGTGTTTTTTCTTTGTAACTGCTTAGTAGGTGTTCCCTTATTGCAGTAAAGGTTAAAAAGTACTAAAATATCCGTTTTTTCTTTCACAAAAATTATTTTGACATTTTAATATAAAAAAAGCTCAAATACCTAAACTTCATTCCCCTAGGGTCAAAACTTAAAATAAAAATCAATTTTTTTAATCTTATTTTTTCTTTTATCTGTATACCAGAGAACATTTTTTCTCCATAGGTCGGATTGAAGTTCTGAAAAAACCTTTTCGATCCACCCTAATTTATATATATGTATGTATGCGAAGAATGAATAACTATAAAAAAAAGCCTACTCTAAAGAAGAAGAAAATTGCTTGTTAGCATTAGATAATTACTTTTCACATTCAATTATCTCAAAATAAACTTTCGTGTGAAATGAATCGTAGAGATCCGTACCTTGTTTTATACTTTATTTTATTACATAGATAAGGAGTTCATTGAAAGTTTTACTAACGAATGAGTTGTGACCTCGAGTATTGTGTATGCGCGTAAAATCAATACCTTTCGCTTAAAAAAAAATATCAGATACATTAAATAAAATTCCTGAAAATAAAATTTAAACAGTTAATGTAGCCTGTTTTATTTTTTAATTTCATTCAGAAAACGCATATTTTATATTTCTTATAATTTTGAGTTAAATAAAAATTTAAGTTTATGTTTATATATATTTATATATTAGTACTATAATGAATTTTAATTAATTGTGGGTAATTGCATTTACGAATAAAAAGCATCTTATACCCTGTATTTTTCAACGTGGAACTTCAACAAATAAATTAACTTCAAGATATTATAGTATAATTTGTTACCGTAAATTATGCAGCATAAATTATGAACACAAATGGGAATTTACTCTTCCGTACATTTTTTTATCACTTTTGATTAAAGAAAATGAGACGGGAATAAATTTTGCACAAGTTAACAGTCATTTTTAGAACATAAAGAGAAATCATGACAAACAGAAATTATTTAAAATAAGTGTTGTTTCTTGATTTTTCTAGACATTTCTGCTTCTAAAAACAGTTTTCTGGAAGATATTATAAAATATTATTTCGATACGTTTGTTATAATGTGATCGATAATACGATTTTAGTTTTTGCTTGCTCGTACTCATGCTTTTTAAAATATCTCATTAGCTTTTTGAACTAATTAGAAAGCTAATCAAAACTTTTTTCAAATAAAAAAAAAACCTAAACTTTATCTGAAGAATGCGCATAATGTGTGTGCTAAAAACATATTGTAAAATAACTTTCTGTTTATTCAAAATATATACTATAAAATAAATTTTGTGACGAGTGATTATTCAACAAGAGATCTATAAAAGCGAATAATGCATGAACAACCATTCGAAGAAAATGTCCAGGTGATGGTTATAGTTAATGTTTACCCAGCAAAAAATCCTTTGCTTGTACGTGAACTGCAGTTTATCTCGGCTTGAAGTATTTCTCTCGTGAATTGCTCAACAATATCTATACTTAAAATGCATAACCTGCTAAACTATTTCATAGATCTGTAACATACGACTAGTCTTACCAACCACACAATAACTCCTCATTGTTCTATGATAGTAAAGAAAAAAATTAAACTTTTTCTTTTGAAGGCAGAAGTGTTAACAGAAATGAGTAATTGATTCTGAACAGAACGTTGTTGAAGTAGCCGTCATCAAACTATCCAAGCAGAAAGCTTATCGACAAGGTACAATAGAGGAAACAAATAACACCGTTTGGTACAGCAAAATGACTTAGCACTTATGGATCATTGAATTAGGAAGAAAACGAAGGAAAAAAAGGCAACAGCAGTTTCTGTTTCCTGTTTTACAACAACGGTGATTTTTGACGACAGTTGGAATCTGGTCACATCATACATTAGCACAAATAGCTCATAAAAACAAAGCTATTGAGTTGAAATTGAAAGATTGGACACATTTCTCACGGGATACAAACAGGACCGAATCAATTCCAACAAATGATGGACACTATTCTGAATCTTTCTGATACAGTTCAGTGAACTTTGAATCTCAGGCAACGTGTGCTTAAGTGAATTAAAATCATTATTGCGACTGATAATGTATATATTTTAACACTAATGTGTATTTCTTTCTATCATTGAATCAATGAGTAGAAAAAATCTATGATTCACTCACTAGGAAGCTGAAAAATGGGAAGTCATCTCTGATAATTTGATATTGTGTATTTACAAATTATTTTCTAGATTGAAAGAGCTGATTTTAAAATGTCATGGGAAAACATCAAATCAGGATTTTGCTCATTTTAGTTAAACGACTGAGAAATTTCGAATTCAACCTTTCGGATTCCTTTTCCCTTTATTTACCTCTAGCATTTGTAGAATTACAAAGTGTTTAGATCAAAATTCTTGAGCCTAACGAGAAATTAATATTAATCTTAAAATATCATGGAAAAACATCCAAGCAGGGTTTTGTTCTTTTAGATTTTATAACAGGGGGATTTTGAATTCAACCTTTTGGATTTATTTTCCCTATACGTATCTCTAGCATTTGTGGAATTATAAAGAAAGTTCTTAGATCAAAATTCTTAAGCCTAATGGAAAGTCAATACTAATCTTTGGCAAGTAGGAAGACAGAATGTGCAGAAATTTATTTTATTTCATATCGTAGAACGATAATAAAAGAAATAAAGCATAAAGCAGGTAAAACATTCCTCCTTTCGTAATATTTTTAGGGAAATTTTCCGAACAGAACTAATACTGACACCGAAACGTTAGATGTTATTGTTTTAGGTAATACTACTTGATTTCCCACATTTTTAAAAAAATTTCTTGTTTATGTTAAATACTTATTTTAGAAAAATGAATAGCCATTGATGTAAAGATACTATTCAAAAATAGCTATGAGTTAACTCTGAGAAATTCGTAAATTCTGAAAATTCATCATTCAAGAAATTTCCAGAACTATAGTTTAATATAAGAAAGGAAAATTCAGAGAGGTAAACATGTTTAACAAAGCATCGAAAAGAAAACCGCAATGAAAGATATAAGTTTTATTCTTTCAGAGAATATTGTCAAAAATTTGGAAATTATGTCTTAATATTCTATTTTTATAAAATAGAAAACAAGTTTAATGTATTTCGCTCTCATATTCTATTTAATTTTAAATCTATATAAAATTGACTTTCAGTACTGTAAAATACAAAAAATAAACTTGTATGGTCATAGATTAAAATGCAAAATAATAATAATAATAATATTTAATATTCCTCTCAAAAATTACTTTTAAAATCGGGGTTTTTTTTTAAATATTTATAGGGAGAACCTAAGGGCAGATATTTTTTTCTAAGTCACACATTTGTTGTTATTATTCGAAATGAAATACATTAGATTAATTAAATGAAAAAAGTAAAAGATAAAAAAGAGAACAAATTATGTAAGATAAGATAAATGTCAACTGTTAAAAAAATGAAATGATGCAATAAAGTTGAAAGTCGTGCATCTGTTCTAGGTTAGTAAAAAGCAAAGAACAAAAGTCAGAATATAACAGAAAGTGAACAACAGCCACGCGTATTACAACCTGAAAAACTAGACTTCTAAATTACTCTACACAAGTGGAATGTGATAGAAATGTTTATAGATTTTTAAATACATTACTAGTTAAATTTTACTGATTTATACTCAGAAATATGAAGATTTTTTAATCTCTTAAATACATTTGTTTTTCTATTCTACTGTTTTATAAAGAAGTTTTAAAGAACACTAAAAATAGAGATTAAAATAACAATATTTTAAAATCTTATCGTTGGCAAAAATCCTTTATATGGTAATTTTTAACTGGAATAAACATTTTTATTTTAAATCACACCTACATGTATTTTAGTACCGTCCCGACTACGATAGTTAGAAAAAAAAATTATTTTGCTGTGAAAATTTTTTTAAACAAATCCCGTTCAAAATGAAGATAACAATAATAAATATAAAATTCACACAAAATTCAATGGTCATGCCAAATCTGAAAGTGTTCTTCTGTTGTATACAATGTTGCTTTTTTTTTTTTTTAATTCTACTCATTTTGAACAAGTGAAATTATTAATGAAACTGAAGAGGAAAAAAGAATAAATAACATTTATAAAAACTGTAGAAAATTATTTAATTTATAAGAATTTCTTATAACAATGATTTATCTGTGAAATCTTAACCGAAATTCATTGTTTCTGGGTATTTTTTTAGGAAATCGAAAGGAAATTTCCTCAAACCTTCAAGTAACTCTATACTGTTACAAACAATCTTAATAACGTTATAAATCTTACAATATTATAAACATAAACAGATATTTATTGATTTTATGATAAGAAACTACATAAAAAAATCTAAAAGAATTAAATAATTCTTGGGATTAACATGAATCAAAATAGGATTAATGAAAGATTATTTAAATTTCAAAGTCTTTTTTTTTTTCAATATAGGAAGTAAATTTTGTGTTATCATGCTTCCTTCTCTTATATTTGATGTTCCTTTTACTGTTATGTTATTTATTTTATGCAAATAATTCGATTGATTTTTTCCATTATTGTGAGTTTTTTTGGAAATACTTGTTGATTAATCCTTTTACTTTCGATGCATATCAATCTATTTTGAGCATTCTAGTGTTTCAATGAAATAATTATGTTAATTGGTTTATTTACTTTACTTATATAAACGAATTATTAAACAACTTAATTCGTTCAACGTATTTTTCTAAGCTAATATGATAAATTTCCCCCCAATAACTTTATAAAATATTAATAAAAATAAATTTCATTATAAATATAAATACCTAACGTTTTAATTCCTTTTTCAAATATTGAAATTATATATAATTATATCCTTTGTAAACATCGACACTAATAAAGGATAGATAAATGTGACAACAAATGAACCAATATGAAGCTAAAGGGGAAAAAAATTTTAATAAGTAAAGATGATATTTAAATCAAATAATTATATTTTAAGACCCATTACCAAAAGCAGTATTTATCATTTTCTACATCTTTTTATTTGGGAAAGGCTGTTAAATGATAATGGAAGAATCAAAATCTAATTTTTGTGCCTACAAGTTTTTGATTAGGTGGAGCATGACCAAAAAAACTCAGGGGCACAACAGCCCAATAGTGTTAAGGACTACTGTGCCAATCTCAGTTTTCGTGACCTTGGACACTGAGGTGCATTAGCAGTTGTTTTGGTCTGGTGGTCAGTTTGACGCGAAATCCCCAATGTTAGTTCCCAAGCAAGCTTGGTACTTATTTATCGACCCGCTGAATAGATGAAAAGCTGAGTCGACCTTACCCAGAACATGATACATATAAATATCCTTGATGGAGCATGATACATATAAATATCTAAACAGAAGTGGAAGTAGCATTTGCATTCGGGAAAGTGTTAGCTGTACTTTCAGAAAATGTGTGTCATTCTAAAAATGCTACAAAAATCAATATCCATTGTAAAGTGAATTTAAGCAGTAACTTTCATTTGGAAATATATAAATAGGAATGGTGTTCAGCCAATTGTTAGAACAATTGTTTCTTTTCCTCGTGTTATGCATTACCCTTCATTTTCATTATTCACTGCAAATATCAATATATATTTTATAGATTGATTTAATGCTTTGATTCAATTTAAGCGAATTATTTCGTATTTCTGATTTAAGAAACTCTATAATTATTATCAAAAGTAAATACAATTTTTTAATATTAAAAATTAGTTTGTTTTGTATTAAATGTCGTAAAAGAAAATTTTTTTTACATCTTTAATCAATACAATATATTTAAATTTCTTTGTAGAATGCTAATAAAGAAAATATTCATTTAACGAGATTTCTTATTTAGAACAATTTTTTTCTTCTCAAAACTCTATTTTTAAGCAGTGCGGAGTGGAAGTTGGGGAATTAAGTACCATAGCAAATATAATCTTCGAAACGATCCCCCCCCCCCAATGATTCGGAATTGCGGAGCTCAATGTCTATAGATCTCATACTGATTGGTTTCGCGTGAAATCAATTTAAATTTACAAATATACTCAGTAAATATTTAATTGCTTTATATGTCAGATTAAAAGCACTTATTCTTGGCTTCATATGGTACTATATGCAACTGTTTGCTTAAGATAACATCTTTATCTGAAAATATAAGAAATCACTATGTTCAGTTGAAATATCATAATTAATAAGAAAATATAGTTCATAATATGGAGAGACCACAATTGGAGTGTTAGAACAAATCAGAAATAAAAGTTTTGTACATGGTTTTCATTCACTGTTGGAGAAAGACGATCGAGAAATCTTAATGGCAGAGCTTGCGTTACAGCTACAAAATTATCCCACAACCTCTTTTCGCAAGGTATACGAGAATTATCATTTGTTGAATGATGTTATGCTTAAGTGAACCGTGTCTAATTTAAAATGAGTAGTTTTGTTAATTGTATAACTTTATGACCAAAACGTCGTTTTGGAAAACACAAAATTTTCTATTATATACTTCCAGAAAGAAATACAGATGACATTGGAAGAATAAATGTCTTCTTTGTTCTAGTAGTGATATGATCTTGATAGTCTACAAACTAAATGAAAGACCAGGATTGCTTCAATTCAAGTCAAAGTACATCAAAGCTTTATTTTTTGATTTTTAATCTTCATTTATTATTAATTAATCTTGTTTATTACATGCGCTATAATGAGTACTGAAAGAAACTCAAAACCTATTATTTAATCCGTAAGATACTGAACACTAAAATTTGAATATTAAATTTAAATTTTCTTTTCAAACAAACATTTAAAATTTGTACATATTATGTAAGCAATAAGTAATGTTGTAAATAAAATGTTAAGTGAATAGATGGCGCTGCAAGTCATCTGAGAGATACACTTTGTTTGGCTTGTAGAATCTGAGTTATGCAATGTTCTGTGTGATGTGCATGTCTTCTGTGTTGTCTACGAAATAAACCAAAATGCCTAAAAGATGACTGAATCACTGGAAATTATAAAAAAATATATTGGATATAAGCGTCTATCGGTCCCATGGAGTTAAGAATTATAACGAGTGAAGCTTATTTCAGGAAGCAATTGTTGCACCATCACTTCGAATCACCTAGAATCCACATTTCGATTGAATAAATAATATTACCGTAAAATATCCGGCGTATAACGGGCACCTACATATTCCAATTACAATTTTAATTTTCAGGTATATTCGCCGCATAATGTGCATCCCCTTTTTTACGAAAAAACCTGAAATATACCTTCGAAATGCTCTTATGTTTTAGTCATTTATTTAATGTATTATTATAAGCTTAGAAAAAAGCTAATTTTTTTTCATTTTTAAAAGCTGTCATTTTAGACCCGGCGTATAATGGGCACCCGTAAATTTGGATCTTATTTTTTGTGTTACAAGGGTACGTTATACGCCAGATTTTACGGTAACTGCTTAACACACGTGCGCGTTTAATACCATTTAAATACAATTTCTTTGGCTCGGTGGCTCAGAGGCAGTATGCCCGCTCAATATTGTGGGATCAATCCCGAAGGTGCAGGAAAAATTAAGTAACAGCAGTATTTAGCATCCTACGAGAGTTTGAAATTAAAATTAATTCAAGCGTCGAAATTTAATAGCGAGAGTGGCCACTATAGATGCTGCCACTATTGAATGGCTTTCGCGTTTGGGTACCGCATCTGCAAAGGCTTTTAGTTGCCAATATGCTGCCTATTAGAAAAAAGAATGATACAATTTATATTGATGACATAACATATTTGTCCTCGTGGTTAGATACATATTTATGCCCAGTTTAACACTAATAATAAATTCAATTTTGAATTTAGTCGCACATAAGATTTTAAACTAAGTCCCAAATTCATATACCATAATTAATTTTTCTTTTCATCTAATAAAGAAATCTTTCATTTTATTCAAAGAATTAAGAATTTTTCAAAACTATTTTGATTATAAATGCTTACAATTAATGTTGCTTTTGTTCTATTTAAAGATAGAAATACACGTAAAGGCCCAATTCATAATCATTCATCCATATTTATTATTCTTAGATGTATAATAAGATATACTCCATAAATGAACACTGGTTTATTTTTCGAATGTTGTGAGGGGAAATATTTATAAATAATTTAATTCATCGAATTATGAAAACAAAGTTCCTATTTACCATGTAAATAAAAAACTCAAAACTTTTACTTAATATTTGAAAAGGAAATTCAAATTCATATTTAAAAAGAAGCATGTTGTTCCGAGATTTATCAATAATTTTAATTTCGTCATAAGAACCGATTCTTATTACAGTTAATTGGCTATTTATTTACATATTGTTACATCTTAATGTTCAACATAGATTATAGTGGATGTTTTTAAAAAGTGAAAGGAGAAGAGAAATAATAATAAATTTTTGACAAAAGTGTAGAACTAACTATTATTTTTAATTAAAGTAATAGACAATAGATCCCTGTAATTTATTCCGTGAATTCAGATTATACTTGTATGTCAAAAAATATTTGCATATTCATAGATTTATTAAAGTATACAAACAAAAAAGGGAGCTAAAAATATTTTTCTAATGTAGTATTTTATAAGGGAGGGATAAAAAAAATCATTGAATAGCAAAAAAATATTTTTAATAATTATTTTCATTAAAAAAAATTTTTTAAATAAATTCTTATCTTAGTAAAAAATTTAAATTTATCTCATTCTATTTAGAAACATGACAGTTAAAAATTCTTTTCTTTGAAATTTTAAATAAAATATTGGAACAATTATTTAATTTAATTATGAATCTGTGCTAATGTTAGTGGGATTAATTATGTATTTCTTAAGGTATAAATTTAATGAAGTTATTCTAGAAGTTGGAATAATATAAAATTTTTACATATAATATAATTGATATTTTTAATGCGTTCTTTATTTAAAATATTCTTAGAAAATTAAAGACGAAACTACTTTAAAAGGTGATCTGTACTTTATGCTACAAGAGTTGAATTGTTGCTTTCTGAAGAAATTGTGTATCTAATACATCTTCAACTATTTACGAATATATTTTTACCGAACATATAAAAAAAT